>LR738712.1:582666758-582685493 GCA_902687465.1 Secale cereale
GGCAACATTATACTTATGACGCAGCTTGGAGGACCGCAGCTAAGCCCCCGATTGAGAGGATTGCTCTTCACTCGGAGTGGATGTTTGTAACTTAGGCGATTCCAAGCTACATTCTATTTGTGGCGGAGCTCGGAAGGCAGAGCCACATTATACTTATGACGCAGCTCGGAGGACCGCAACTAAGCCCCCGAGCGAGAGGGTCGCTCTTCACTCGAAGTGAATGTTTGTAACTTAGGCGATTCCAAGCTACGTTCTATTTGTGGCGGAGCTCGGAAGACAGAGCCACATTATACTTATGATGCAGCTCGTAGGACCGAAGCTAAGCCCCCGAGTGAGAGGGTTGCTCTTCACTTGGAGTGAGTGTTTATAACTTAGGCGAATCGGGTTCGTGGCTAAGCCCCCGAGTGAGAGGGCTGCTCTTCACTCGGAGTAATTTTTGAAACTTAGGCGAATCGGGTTCGCGGCTAAGCACCCACTGGGGGATTTTGAAAACCAGTGTTTTTTAGAAAACAACAATCATTAAAGGACCGCTGCAAACTTGTCTTTGAAACAAATTGGGAAAATCTTTATTACAACTTGACTGTCGGGTGTTTCAACTATAGAAGCGGCGGAGCGGGTCCGCGTTCCACGAACGAGGTTCATCTTTCTTCTTGGCGACATTGTAGAGGTGATACGCTCCATTGTGCAGCACCTTGGTGATGATGA
Source organism: Secale cereale (assembly GCA_902687465.1). Lineage (NCBI taxonomy): Eukaryota > Viridiplantae > Streptophyta > Magnoliopsida > Poales > Poaceae > Secale > Secale cereale. The sequence goes on from LR738712.1 coordinate 582,667,464, forward strand.
ATGGGCCTTCCCAGGCCAGGGCGAGCTTGTGAGGTCGTTTCTGATGCACTCGAAGGACCAGGTCTCCTTCCTGAAATGCTCGGCTTCGGACGTTGCGAGCATGGAATCGACGCAGGTCTTGCTGATAGATGGTCGACCGGATCAAGGCCATCTCTCGTTCCTCTTCCAAAAGGTCGACTGCATCCTGACGAGCCTGCTCTGCCTCGGCTTCGGTGAAGAGTTCCACTCTGGGGGCGTTGTGTAACAAGTCGCTCGGCAACACAGCTTCGGCTCCATAGACCATGAAGAAAGGGGTACGGCCAGTCGACCGGTTTGGAGTCGTCCTCAAACCCCATAGGACAGATGGTAGTTCAGTTACCCAAGCCCCAGTGGCATGCTTAAGATCATGCATGAGCCGTGGCTTTAGCCTTGGAGAATCAAACCATTTGCTCTTTCTACACGTCCATTCGACTGCGGATGTGCCATGGAGGCGTAGTCGACTCGTGTTCCTTGAGAAGCACAGAAAGCTCTGAATTCATTCGAGTCAAAGTTGGAGCCGTTGTCTGTGATGATGCTGTGGGGAACTCCATATCTGAATATCAATTCCCTGATGAAGCTGATGCCGGTGCTCGACTCAAGGTTCTTGATGGGCTTGGCCTCAATCCATTTGGTGAACTTGTCGACTGCCACGAGTAGGTGGGTGAATCCGCTTCTGCCCGTTCTGAAGGGGCCGACCATGTCCAAGCCCCAAACAGCAAAGGGCCAGACTAGCGGAATGGTCTTCAATGCAGACGCCGGCTTCTGGGATATGTTGGAGTAGAACTGGCAACCTGCGCACTTGTCCACAATATCCTTGGCCATCTCGTTGGCATGGGGCCAGTAAAACCCGGTTCGGTACGCTTTGGCCACTATAGTCCGAGAGGAAGCGTGGTGGCCAAAAGTTCCCGAGTGAATCTCATCCAGGATCAATCGACCTTCCTCTGGGGTGATGCAGCGCTGAGCGACTCTGGTGACGCTTTCTCTGTAGAATTGACCCTGAATGATAGTGAACGCCTTGGATCGGCGGACGATCTGGCGCGCTTCCTCCTCATCTTCCGAGAGTTCTTGCCTGAGCAGATATGATATGTATGGCACAGTCCAGTCTGGCGTAATCACTAGGACCTCCATGATCAGGTCGACCACCGCAGGTACTTCGACTTCAGTCGGATCTGACGCACTGACTGGCTGCGGGGGCTCTTCCGTGAACGGGTCTTCTTTGACAGAAGGGGTATGCAGATGCTCCAGGAACACATTATTGGGAATAGGCTTCCGAGTCGACCCAATTTTTGCGAGGTCATCGGCCAGCTGATTCTTGGCTCTGGGCACATGATGGAGCTCTAAACCTTCAAACTTCTTTTCAAGCCTCCGCACTGCACTGCAATAACTGGTCATTGTCGGGCTCCTGACATCCCATTCCTTCATCACTTGGTTCACCACTAAGTCAGAGTCGCCATAAACCATGAGGCGACGGACGCCGAGTGAGATGGCCATGCGCAACCCGTACAAAAGTGCTTCGTACTCAGCTTCGTTGTTCGACGAGTCAAAGTGGATCTGAAGGACGTAACTGAGCTTGTCGCCCCTGGGAGAAACCAGGCCCACGTCTGCGCCGGATCCGTTCAGCATCTTGGATCCATCGAAGAACATAGTCTAGTGATCCGACTGAACTTGAGTCGGCAACTCTTGTTCTATCCACTCGGCCACAAAATCTGCTATAGCCTGAGACTTGATGGCTTTCTTCGCTTCAAACTTGATATCTAACGGAAGAAGTTCAATCGCCCATTTTGCCACTCGATCGGTTGCGTCTCGATTGTTCAGGATCTCTGACAGCGGGGCGTCGCTGACAACTGAGATTGTATGGTCCGAGAAGTAATGGGCAACCTTTTTTGCAGTCAAGTAAATCCCGTACACGAGCTTTTGGTAATTCGGGTACCTTTGCTTGGAGGGAGTCAAAACTTCAGATATGTAATAGACTGGGCGCTGGACCTTGCATGCCTTGCCCTCTTCTTCCCGCTCGACCGTGAGCACAGTGCTGACAACTTGTCCGGTGGATGCAATGTATAGTAGGAGAGGCTCTCTGCTGACTGGGGTAGCAAGCACCGGCTGGGTGGACAGCAGGGCTTTGAGCTCTTCAAACGCTGCTTCAGCTTCGGAATTCCACTCGAACTTGTCTAATTTCTTCATGAGTCGGTAGAGAGGCAGTGCCTTCTCACCGAGGCGAGAAATGAATCGACTCAATGTGGCCAAGCAACCAGTAAGCTTCTGGACATCGTGTATACGCTCGGGGCATTTCATTCGGAGGATGGTGCTGACCTTCTCTGGATTGGCGTCGATTCCCCGTTCGGAACCGAGAAAACCGAGCAACTTGCCGCGAGGAACTCCGAATGTACACTTTGACTGATTGAGCTTGATAACATAGCTTCTTAAGTTTGTGAATGTCTCAGCGAGGTCGGTCAGCAGGTCGGAACCTTTCCGTGACTTGACCACAATGTCATCCATGTATGCCTCGATGTTCCGACTGATTTGCTTTATTAAGCACTTCTGGATCATGCGCATGAAGGTAGCGCCGACATTTTTGAGACCGAAAGGCATGGTGACATAACAGAAACACCCGAAGGGGGTGATGAAAGCTGTCTTGATTTCATCGGGTCCGAACAGACGGATCTGATGGTACTCGGAATACGTGTCCAGAAAGGACAAATACTCACATCCCGCAGTCGAGTCAACTATCTGATCGATGCGGGGGAGAGGAAATGATCCTTCGGGCAGGCCCGATTGATGTGCTTAAAATCGATGCACATGCGGAGAGACTTGTCCTTCTTGGGGACCATGACGACATTGGCGAGCCACTCGGAGTGGTAGATCTCGTGGATAAACTCAGCTACCAGGAGCTGAGCCACTTCCTCACCAATTGCCTTTCGCTTCTCCGCAGCGGACCGACGAAGATGTTCCTTCACAGGCTTCACCTTTGGGTCGACTCGCAAATGGTGCTCAACCAATCCCCTGGGCACACCCGGCATGTCTGATGGTTTCCATGCAAAGATGTCCCAGATCTCACGGAGGAACTAGATGAGCGCTTCTTCCTATTTGTTGTCGAGTGTAGTGGAAATGTGGTGCTACGTTGGGGTCGGTGGGGTGGATGTGCACGGGTTTCGTGTCCCCGGCCGACTGGAAAGCTGACTCGGAAGCCGGCTTCTTTGCCCTCAGCAGATCACTCGGATCCACGCTCTTTTGGTACTCCTCCATCTCTACTGCTGCCATATACTCGTCAGCGATCTTCGAGCCTTTCTGGAAGCACTCTTCCGCTTTCTGACGGTTCCTAGTGACGGTTATAATGCCGTTGGGTCCCGGCATCTTCAGCTTGAGGTAAACGTAACACGGCCGAGCCATGAACCTCGCGTAGGCGGGCCTACCCAGGATGGCGTGATAAGCGCTGTTGAAATCCACCACTTCGAACGTCAGCTTCTCTTTGCGATAATTCTTCGACTCGCCAAAGACCACGTCGAGTGTGATTTGGCCAAGTGAGTCGGCCTTCTTCCCGGGGATGACCCCGTGGAACCTCATGTTACTTTCGCTGAGCTTGGACATTGGAATGCCCATATCCCGGAGGGTTGCTGCATACAAGATATTCAAGCCACTGCCTCCATCCATCAGGACTCTGGTCAGACGTGTGCCCTCGACCATAGGGTCGACCACCACTGCCTGCCGCCCGGGGGTGGCAATGTGCGCAGGGTGATCAGACTGATCGAATGTGATGCGGGTCTTGGACCATTTCAAAAATGCGGGGGCCGCCGTGGCAACCATGTTTACTTCTCTATTGATGACTTTCAGTCGACTTTTGCTCTCGACGTCTGCGAAGATCACCAAAGTGAAGTTGATCTGGGGGTATCCTCCATTCCCTTCCTTGTCTTCGGACTCTTCTGATTCCTTTCCCTTCTCAGTCGACTGATCTTTCTGGAAGTTTTGGATCAGGAGCCGACACTGTCGAGTGGTGTGCTTGGGATATACCAAGTTTCCCTCTTCATCTTGCTTCGTGTGAATGGGACATGGCTGGTCGAGTACATCATTCCCAGCTTGATCCTTCACTTTCTTGTGGGCCCAGGATCCCTTCGGCTTTCCTTTGCCCTTTCCTTGATTGACCACTACAGCATCGCCATGCGCAGCTGGCTCGGCTTTGCGCTTGTTCTTCCGATTGGAGTTCTGACCATCCTGCCCAACTGGTTTCTTGCCACTGCGGAGCCGATCGGCCTCTTCGCCGTTGGCGTACCGACTTGCAATCTCCATCATCCGTGACAGGGACATATCGCCTGTTCGACCAAACTTCAGATTCATCTCTCGGTTACGTATGCCTTCCTTGAAGGCGCAAACTACCTGGTGCTTAGACACATTTTCCACCGTGTGATGCAAGGTGGTCCATCGCTGGATGTAATCCCTCAAAGTTTCATTCGACTTATGCGCGCAGTGCTGAAGCTCTGTGAGTCCAGCAGGCCGCTTGCAGGTGCCTTCGAAGGTCCGAATGAACACTCGTGCGAGCTCTTCCCAACTGTAAATACTCCCGGGGGCCAACTGGTTGAGCCACGCCCGAGCCGAACCGCCCAGCATCAGAGGGAGGTGCTTCATGGCCACGTAGTAGTTGCCGCCTCCGATCTGTACGGCCACTCGGTAATCTTCTAGCCAGGTGTCTGGTTTTGACTCGCCGGTGAACTTGCTTACTCCCGCCGCCAACCTGAAGTTCGGGGGGATCTCTGCGGCTCTGATGGCACTGCAGAAACACTCAGGTCCAGAGACAGGCGCTCGGCTCCCACTTGGTTGATCTCTGCCTTGCTCTTCTCTGAACGCCCTATTCCGGTCGACCCGTCCCTACACAAGGATAGACCTTGCGTCGAAACCTGGCCTCCGGGGATCAGGGGGAACCCTCCGCTCGTCGCCGCGCAGGCGCCTGCCCTCGTGCCGCCGGGGCGAGTACGATCCGCTTCCCGGGGGAGGCGTAGGCACTCGACGGCGGTCGTGATGACCGGGTCGATGGTCGTGTTGCTCGTCATTCCGACCCAGATGCCGGTCTTGCCGCGGGCCACGTTCCTCACGCCTCGGGGGCGATCTTGGACTGTGGGCTGACCAAACGGTGTCCGCAACCACCGATCTGATGTGGATCTTGTTGCGCGACTGAGAAACAACCGTGTTTTGCTCTTCAGATATTCGGAGCAAAGCTCTGATCTGCTGAAGGCCTCTCCCAGCCTCCGACTGAGAAGGTTGAATCGACTCCGCGATGCGAGCCGCGGCTTCGAGGTTCTGGACTAGTGTGCGGAACACCTGAGTCTCACGCGGGTGCGATTGCCGCGGTCGTCGACTGGACTCGGGGACTAGTCGGCGGGCCTGTTCGTCGAGTGCGCGCTGGATATTTTCCAAGCGCGCGCGCTCGGCCACGGTGGCCAAGCGCGTGGCTTCCAGGGCTAGAGCCTCTGGAGAATCTCCCATGATGGGAGTGAAGAGCGCGTCTTCGTTGCGGCGACAAAGCTCAGCCCTCTGCTCGGCAGTGAGGGGTTGATGAATGTAGCCGTCGTTGTCGTGTGAACGGCCGCCGCCGCTGCCGCCGTCTCCACCACAAGGAAAATCGGGCGGACTGCGGCGCGAGTCGACCCTGAGGACCTCCGCTGCGGGATCGCTGCTCCCGCACTCGGAAACAGAATCTACGAGCTCGATCGACGGATCGACCGGCCCGTAGAGGTAACCGTCGGGCTCGATGGCCGCGACCTCAGGGGTGGCCGTCTGACAGGCCACCGCGTGTTTCACCCATCGCTGGAGCCGTGAGCGACCGGATCGCTTGCGACGGCGTCTGGCGGGGATGGGGGACGATGTAGGGATCGATGAATACTGAGTCGACGGCTGCCGAAGGAGGACGCCGCAGGCGCTGGCGCGGAAGTGCGCAGCCCCGCGGGCGGGCAGAGCCTCGACGTCGAGAGGGGCCTCCTGGAGCCATGCGGAGTCATCGGCGATGAAGATGAGCGCGCCGAGCCGGATCTCGCGGCCCAACGCTAAACCACCGCCTGACACCATGATGAAGGAGGTCGGAGAAGAAATTGCAACCTCACCAGATGTCGCTAAGACGCCTGGCCCCACGGTGGGCGCCAACTGTCGTGGTTCCAAGCCTGACAGTACGAGTAGAGGGTACGAATAAGGAGGCAAGGCCCTAGCTACGGTGAAGTTGTACACAAGGTGTTTAACGAGTTCAGGCCCTTCTCGGAGGAAGTAACAGCCCTACGTCTCGGTGCCCGGAGGCGGTCGACTGGTATGCGTATATGTGAGTTACAGGGATACGAACCCTTGTACAGGAGGAGGGGGTGGCTTATATAGTGTGCCAGGACCCCCACCATGCTCCACGTTACCAAGGGTTTAATATACATTAAGGCAGGCGTTACTGATAACGTCTACAGTAAAGAGTAATTAAGGCATTCACTATGGCGAGTAAATACCAGACCGTTATTGTCCTAAGGGACCTTTGACCTTCGGGGGTCGAGTGCCTTGGATTGGTCGAGTGGGGTTGAGTCGCCTTGTAGGTGATGTCCAGTCGAGTGGGATGTCCTCTTGGGCCGTCTTAGTCGACTGTCTTTGTCATCATAGGTTTTGTCTTTTGATCTTCTAGGGTAGTGACCTTGGGTGGGTACCTCGGTCAGGCCTGTGACCCTACCCTAGGTCTGTAACCTCGTCACGCGATGCCAGCGGTGACCGCGTTGTTGGCATGCCATGGACGCGCTCTGCGTGTCGTTTCCCCTCGAACCTCTCCTCTCCCTCCGTTCCCGCGTACCCCAACGTTTCCAAGGCCTCTGTGGCAGCCATGCGCCCTCCCCAGAGCCATCTTCCCCTCATCTTTCCTCCTCGGCGTGCCACGGTAGCCTCGATCGCGCACTGCTCGTTGTCCCCACCACCATGGTCGGTCGGCCACCTCTTCCCCGAGCTCTCTTGAGCGCCCCGAGGCTCCTCCATGTCTCACGAACTCTTTGGACGCCTCTCCCCTCCCTCCCCGTGTCCTTCGATCTCCGGCGCGCGGCCAGCGCATCGCCGCGGCTGTTCTTATCCACCTGCCTTATCCGCCTATATATAGGCCACCCCCGAGCCTTCCGAGCTCACTACCAGCCCCATCTCCCTCATAGAACCCCCGTCCAGTCGCCCAATCGAGCTCAAGGAGCTTCTCAGATTTCTCTCTATCCAAAGCTCCACCGTCGGCCGCCGCTCAAATTCGAGCACCCTGTTCAAAATATATTATAGAATTTTTAAAATGAACATGTGTAAAATATTCTAGAATTTTCGAAATGCTCTTGAGTTTTAAAAAATATTTATGAAATACAAAAGAACAAAAAGGGGAAATGTGACAAGGAAAGGGAAAGAGGAAATAGAATTACTGAAAAAACTGATAGTACTGGCAGAGAGAGAAAATATATAGTAGAGGGTTGTAGAACATTCCCAAAACTGATGAGAAAACAAAAAAAATAAAGCCACAGATTCCATGTGAGTCCATGTAGTGGTTGAGACCTATTGCTTCGCAAATTGGGACCTATGAATCCTAACAACCAATAATCCTATTTAGCGCTGGTCTCTGAGACCTCCTAGTCGACACCTTAAGAGCTGACTAGGAGAACCATCGCCCACACGCCCACATTTCTGGGCGGACCAACATCATGGCAACATGTTCAATCGCCTAGGGTGTGCCATGGTTTGCTCAGTCATGGTTCACTCGTCGAGGATGACGAGTTGACCGGTCAATCATCGACATTTAGAAAGAAAACAATACAAAATAAACCGAACAAGTTTGTAAATGAGAAAAATCACCAATTTCAAAAAAGTTCATCATGGAAAATTTGTGCACGGATTCAAAAATTTCACAGTGATTTTTAAACAAATGTGGATTAGATTTGTTTATCAATTCTAAAAAAATTGTGGATTAAAAAAATACGGATTTGAATAAAGTTCACTGATTTTTTAAAAAGAGTCGTAATAAACTGAAAAACAAATCACTAGAAAGTTGGCAAAAAAATCGTGGATAAGAAAACTACTAATGATTTAAAAAAGTATTTAAAAAAGTCAAAAAATTTGAAATAATTTGAATTTTCAAGAGTTTCATGAATTTGTAAAAAAACTTATTGATTTTGAAAAAATCTCGCTGCTTTAGAAAAAAAAATTTTGAAAATACATCACAAATTTGAAGAAAGTTTTTGAATTTGATATTAATGCATTATAAAAAGAAGAATAAAAGGAATAATAAATTAAAATAAAACGAGAAGAAAATAAGAGGAAACAAAAGAAAAAGAGAGAAAACTGAATAAAAATTGTTTACAAAAAAAAAGAAAACAGTCGAAAGCTTCCAAAAGCTTCCCAAACCAACCAGAAGCTTCCCAAAACCAGCCCTTGAACTTGAGCTCGAGTACATGATAATAGGTCGGCCCACATAAAAACCGATCGAAGCGAGGCTGCGCGCCGCGTATCAAAAGCACTGTAACCAGCGCTCCAAGCGCCAAATAGGACTTGTGCTAGTGAGATCTTCTATATGGTGCCTTCAGCGCTAATTCACGAGTTGGCGCTCGCGCGAACCTCATTGTTGGCCAGCCCAGCAAAGCGAAAAACTTGTTCAATCACTTGCTCGTCCCGCTCGATCCATGCCACGCTCGCTCGACAGGCTGGTTGAGATTTACCAACCTATTAACTGGTGGTTTAGTAAATCATAAACCATGGATCATTGGTTTAGTACCACAAGACCGTAGAAAAAAGAGCATCAACCATTGGTTCAATAATTTTATATAGATAAAAACATTGCATTCAAAAAATGATCATATGATAAAAAGTACACTAATTCAAAAATACTTCACGAATTAGAAAAACATCAATAAAGCAACTAAATTTCACAATTTTTTTAAAAATTGTACGTGAACCAATAATTGATGCTCTTTTTCTACTGTCTCATGCTACTAAGAGGATGTTTGTTTCCAGAGACTTATTAGTTTAGGGACTTAAAAAAGTCCCTATAAGTCTAAACCAAACATGAGGAACTTATAGGGACTTAAAGTGGATATTTGAGACTTATGAAATAAGACTTCAAGAAGGGACTTATCTATACCTAATAATAAAGCACGGCTTGAATCCGTCGGGTTCACCGTCACAATACGCTTTCACCCAGTCGTAATACGTTTTTACGATTCGTATATACAAAATTGTAATATAAACCTAAAAATAAAGCACGGATTGAATCCGTCGGGTTCACCGTCACAATACGCTTTCACCCAGTCGTAATACGCTTTTACGATTCGTATATACAAAATTGTAATATAAACGAGGTGGTATTAATCTTATGTTGCACGATCGTTCAAAAAAATGTCGTACATTGGCAATGGCTCTTCTTCGCTCGATCCGTTTCCGGCACATCCTCGGCTGGGCCTGTCTAGCCCCATGGGTGGGCCTACGCCCACGCACAAAAGACAGCCCATCAATCCTAAATCTAGTGTCGTGTGCTGCTCCTATACGGTGCAATCATCGTATTGGATTAGTACTATATCAGGCTAGCTTATGTGCTATATATACCACTATGTGTTTTTGTTTAAATAAAAATATCCCGGCCTCTTCATCAAGCGATGCACACAATCATATTTATTACATTATTCAACAGAGTAGTACAAGAATGAATTCATTAATTAACACCAAGCCATCATCCTCACGAACTACGTCACTACACCTACTAGCTTGATGATGTGACCTGACCATACATGAATGCACACCATATAATACGGTAGTCTCACCAAGCCGTCCCACGGCAAGCTGAGATCATCAACTGGTCTAGCAGATCCACACCGTGCATCGGATGCGCACGCTCCAGATTCGCCGGCGCCATTTTCTGTCGTCCCAACTTCTGGAGAGATTCATGCATTCACCTTGCCATGTACAACTACCATCGACGCCACCATGACGCCAGACATCGCCTCCACCCTGAGCGCGTCCGTCAACATATGTCCAACGTTGAGACCCCACCGCGCCACACCGCCGAGATCCGCCGTCGTTTATGCGGTAGATGCCACACCGCACCAACTCTGGCACCGGGAACCATCCGTGCTCACCACGCAAACCCTCCATCTAATGCCCAAGATGGAACCTCCAAGGAGGTGTTGACGCCATGGCGCCGCCGCCCCTCATTCATGGGAAACTAGGGAGTAGGAAGGATCGGAGTTGACCTCACCGTTGCCACCAAGAAAGGGAATAACGCCCAGAGTGCCATCGGTGACGTGACCGCCGCCGTCGGACAGAAGTTTCCCCTATACAAGCTCCCACCCCGTCACCAACCAAGCCAGCTACCAACACCTCCGAGCACGGACGCCGAAGATCTGGAGCAGCCGATGAAGGGAACCGCATGCTATGATAGTCCGCCACAAATCTGATGAGAGGGGCAACGAGAACCACTTCACGCCACGACCGTCGTCCACTTGGACCTTCTGCCCAAGCAGCCAAGGAAATCTGGCCGACCGATCCGACAAGCGCCCACCACCGGCAGAAGGACGCTGTCCGGCCACGTCCATGTCACCTACTGCCGAGTGAAGAGAAATGAACCTTGCCAGCACTGGCGTGGGCCGAGCTTTGCCTGGCCGCACCCTCCGGTGGCGGCAAGGGAGAGGGGAGAAAGAATTGTTGTTGAACTACTAGAATTTTTATGACCCGTTGCAACGCACGAACATGTTTGCTAGTAGGGACTTATAGTTGTAATATGGTCTTCTAGTCCATGTTAAGTCCCAAGAACCAAACAGGTCGGGACTTTTTAGAGACTTACGACTTATATGTTGGGACTAAAAAAAGTCTTAGGACTTATGAACCAAACAGGGCCTAAACGAACGATCAATGGTCAATGCTCAACTGAAATACAAGTCAACGGGTCCGCAAGGTAGTGGTCAACGGTAAATCTCAACCAGTCAACCGAGCGAGTGAGGCGTGGATCAAGCGGGACAAGTGAGTAATTGAACAAGCTTTTCATTTTGTTGGGCTGGCCGACAACGAGCTTCGCGTGAGCACCAACTCATGACCTGGCGCTAAAGACACTGAGCTCTCCAGCGACTTGCGCACTGGAAACGAGCAAACACATTTGTACGCATGCGGCGCTCCCTATGTTTCCGTTGTTATTTTTTATAGACGGGTTTTAGAACATAATTTATTTATTGTACCTGTTTTTCTACCAATATACTCTCGAAAAATCCCAAAATATTTGTGTATTACAAAAATGCAATTTAAGAAATATTCATGATTAAAAAAAATATTAGCCACTTTGAAATATGTTCACGAATTTAAAAAAATAGCCAATAATGCAAAACATATTCATCAATTTGAAAAAAATATGATCTTGAAATATATTCACATATTTCTAAAACTGTCCATGAGTTATTTTTTTTCATGAATTTGAAAAACTTTTTATATTGAAAAAAATCATTTCCTTGAAAAGTGTTTTGATTTGTGAAAAGTTCATGAACCTAAAAATTATGCATGAATTTGAAAAACAATTGCGGTTTTCAAAAAAATCGTGAATAAAAAGTTCTTCATTATTTCAAAAAAAATCACGAATTGTAAAAACAGCCTGTAAATTTTAAGAAAAAAAAGGAAAATAACAAAACAGAAACGAACAAGATAAACGAAAAAAGAAATAGAAAACGGAAGAAAACACACAGAAAAAAACGCAGAAATAGATAAATGGGCTGGCCTATTACAACACGTGAGGTGCACGTTTCATCGCTATCCCCGCGCAGGAATAGATTCCCGCTTCCCAATTTTCGTGGAAACACACGTAGAGGGGCAAACTGAGCGAATAAATGTGTTCACCTAATCTCTACTCCTAATGGAGCAGTTGGTAGTCTTTGTTCCAGGTTTTTTTTCGTCCCACCTCGTCTGGTTTTTTTTCGTCCCACCTCGTCTGGCTTTTTTTCAACCGGTTTTTTTTCGCTACAATTAACCCAGCCCAACCCCACTCCACTCACCGCACGCAGTCAGGTTCCTTTCCCCCCTTACGTCCCCGATTCATGAATGACAATCAATTCTTTCCAAACGCAATCATGCATGACAATCAATTCTTTCCAAACACAATAATGCATGGCAATCAATTCTTTCCAAACGCGATCAATTAACTTAAGGTAACCAGACACAATCAATTCAATAAAACGCAATAATGCATGACAATCAATTCTTTTCAAACGCAATCAATTAACTTAAGGTAACCAGACACAATCAATTCAATAAAACATAGCGATATCTCGGGCGATTTTCTTGCTCCCGATATATAATGGTGCTATCCAACCTGTTAACAAATCAGAAGGAAACAATCACGTGTATGTAGGGAAATAATCTCTACTCCTAATCTCTGAGTTGGTTAATAGTATCCACGGTTTATTTTCGCAAGTTTTTTTTTCGTCCCCTCCCTCACCCCACCGGTTTAGTTTCGCGTCACTCTCTCACACAACGAAAAAACTCGAAACGGATCAGAAATTTCCATGCTGGCACAAGTTATTTAGTAATATCTTTATGTGAAAGAATCAATTACGATCAATCTCTAAAAATCGAATGTAAATTAATTATCCTTACCATAAATCGCTCGGCCAGATCAAATCTCAATTAATTATCCTTACCTTAAATCTAAATTAATTAGCCTTATATTAAATCACGATCAACCACGATTTATTTTTATCCAATTTTATCTCGTCCCACCTCCCACCACTTCTCGTGCTCTCCCACAGGGTTTTTTTCACGACCCGCAGAACAACAACAAAAAGTACACCCCGACGCCTCCTCACCCTTCTCTCTTCCTCCCAACCCGATTAGGGTTCCCATCCCTCTCCTTCGCCACCGTTCCCTTCGCCATGCCGTTTCCAAAGAGCCGCCGCCATGGGCTACGTCGCCGTCTGCCTCTCCTACCCAATCACTTGGAGCTACGGGTCATGCCGCACACCCTTCCGCGCGAGGCACGCCCAGATCCGTCCACAAACCGCCGGTGATGAGGCGTATGGCGTTGCTATGGCCATTCTCGAGCGCCTCCAGGAACCCGCAGAGGAGAATCGAGGCGAAGCGCCTAATCGAGGCGAGGCGCCTCCTGGGCTCCGTCCATCGTCGCTTTGCCGTTGACCCCACCACCGGGCAGGAGGTGTTCTTCCGCGCCTTCAACCTCCGCGTCCGCGATATCGTACTCGACGCCCACTTGCAAGGTCACCCCCTCCCACCCCCTGGTCCTTCCCAGCAAATCAATTCGCTAGATTCGAATATTGATTTGGCCTTCAATGATGAATTAAAACTCCTGAGCTCTAATCGGAACTTTTTTCCTACCGAACTTTGTAATTGGTTTGTTACTGAACTTCGTAATTGGTTTGCATTTATTCTGACCACAGTCTAGCTCTTAGGTTTGTCATCCTCTCTAGCTCTTAGATTCGGACCAGCTGCCATGGTATGTAATCAGGCCTCCACTATATTGTCCTTTGAATTTGAGATTACATGCATCTACAAGAGCGTGAGAGCTCGAGAGGGTAGCACAATGCTACGTACAAGTTAATTTTCTTCATGAAGTTGATCGGAGGCGAAGCTGGTGTCAGATAAAAGGTTAATTGAGTTCTCATCTCCAATATGTTTGCATTCTAACTATCCTTGTTGATTCAGTGCTTCCAGGATGCCACAGTTCACTTGGTTTTCACCTCTTAATGGTACTATATATGGACAGAAGACGTCTGCTAATTTGCACATTTTTTTGATAAACTGTACCTATATCACTTGCATTATGCTTTTTTAAATTATTAATCCCTGCTATAATGTAACGTGCTCACATAACAAGTTATTCCGCAATTTTCGCAAGCACATATTTGTTTGTCGTAGGTGGAAGAGCAAGATCCACTTCGTGTGCAATGGCAACAATAAATACCACGTCGTTATTGAGACTTCTGATAATTCCACCCTGTAATATTTTCTTGGCTTTAGTAGAAGTGTTCTGCCGCATTATTCAACTATGCGGACTGAACAATTGATTCAGACTTTTTGTCAAGCGGAGATGCAGATTGGGCGTCGGTGTGTGCGACAGAGGATGACAAACAATTACGTTCTGCACCTTACTCCGTGTACAACTTAAAAGTTGATTGATACTTTTCATTTTATATTGATGTGCTCTCCAACGAGAACAATTTTTTGACTGGATGTGTTTCATTAGATATGCTCTTTTATTTGTGTGAAGTTGTTCAGACTTTTCTTTGATTCATTATTTAGCTGCGTACAAAAGGAGTATGAGTAATGTTTTGTTACATGGAGGACCAAGGAAGGAAGGGAAGCAAATCACAACTCTTTAGTTCATGGTCTACGAGCCGGAAGGTACACATCCAGTCATAGATAAACTCTATTTCTTTTCTGATGTCCCAACAAGATGATTTACTAATTTTAGTTTTGAATGTCATGTTCCATTGATTTTATGGTGCTTTCACAGGGGGTTAATTGGCAGACTATTGTATATGGGAAGCTAGAATTTTTTTGATCCATTCTTGTGCCTAATGGCTGGCAAGTGTGCACTTAAAAGTGGATAAATTGAATGAACTAAGAGAAGCCGATTTGTGGATATGAGGGTATTTTCTTGCATATTCGCCCGATTGTTCAATCGAATGGATAATTGTGTTTATCTGGTAAAAAGACCACCGAGTGTCGATGAACAACAATGATGCACTGTTAATATTTTTGATCTGCCAAATTACGACAATCTGAATGATAAGGCTAGGGTTTTTTAGTTGAGATAGTAATTCTAGACATAATGATATTGTGTTCCCTCCAGATAGTAATTCTAGACATTTTTCACAAACTTATAATTCCAGAAAGTTGAGTAAGCTTTTCAAATCAACAACAACAAAGTTGGAAGAATTGAGTTATTATCTGCGTAAATTTCTTGGGAGCGAAGAACATGGCGGATTGGGAAAGATTCAGAAACAGATGTACGTACATGTGCTAACTTCTTATCTGATGGTAGCACAATTTTCTTAAGTAGCAACCAGTTTGGACAAGGTTATATGTTTTGCAGAACAAAATAAAGTCTCCGTTGTTCAAATTAAGAAAAGTGAGTTAATGTGGAACTACATTGTTTCATTACTATCATGGTGTAGTTCACCTTATCAATAAATAAATTGTACTCTCAATTTTAAAGTCCAAAGATCATCGTCTATGCTATGCACTAGATATTTACTTTGCTTTTCAAATAGAAAATATTTTAAGCTTTCGAGTAAAAAAGGGCCCCTTGTTGATGTCTTGCCCCAGGGCCTCCTAAATCTGTGGTCCGGTCCTGTATGAGGGGTGTGGTTGGGTCACCTTTTTTCCTTCTCTCTCATGTTTGGTCACTGATCGGGCGCGTCCATTGACATTTGTGGAGGATTTGAGAGTATGAAGTGTGTTAGCTGATTGTCGTGTTAGCTGAGATGACATTGTTCTCGGTTATTTTAGCAAGCTCCATCATTAGCATCCTAACTTCTATTCAAAAGCCCGTAGCAATACATGGCCGCAGAATCCGTTATTAACATCGTAATTTAGTTTCAAAACCCCGTAGCAACGCACGGGCGTTCTACTAGTCTTCTATATATCTAAATAGCTAGTCCTCACTAACTATTTCTCTCAACATGCAAACATGCCACATCATCGCACAACATGTATGTGAAAAGGCTCGTTCCTACTACATATGTCTCTCAACATGCAAGCATGTCACTTCATCATGAAACATCCATGGAAAAAAAGACCCATCTCAACATGCAAATATACATGAGAATTTTCATTCTATTATGTTATTTATTTATATTTAATAAACATTTTACAACAATATAGTAATCAAACATAATAAATTATATGTATATTTTTTGTTTTAGCTTTTTATATTATTATTATTTCAAATATTCATGTTATCATACAACGAAACACATTGAAACATTTTGCAAAATATCCCCGCAACAACGTGCGGGGGCATCATCTAGTTATCTAGTTACCGCTACATATGGTTTCAATTTAGATCACATTTTCCTAGGACACTTCTGGAAGGTATTGTTCCAGGATTTCTTTCCTATGTTTTTCTCTAGCGGTTTTCATCGGTTTCAGATTTTCTTTTTTCATCTTATATTTCCTTTTTCTTTTAGCTTTTGTTTCCTTTTATGTATTTTCCTCTCCAAAAAAATTCCAAAAAATTTCAAAATGTTCACAAAATTTTAATAAGATAAGAGTTTTCTAAAATTGTTTTCATTGTTTTAAATATCTGTATTTAGAAGAAAAAAAGTACCCACAAATCTTTTGAACATCTTCACTTTTTCAAAAGAATTCAAAGTCTTAAAAAATGTTCTCTTCCTTAAAAAGGTGTTCATGTTAAAATGAGCAAAATCTTTAAAAATTGTTCAAAAGTTTCTAATTAAAATCTTTAAACATTTCTACTACATGTTTTTTCCCGATAAAACCGCTGAAGTGCGCAAAAATTTAATATGTTGATTTGCTACAGTTCACCAACACGGGTCGGCGCAGTTGCACACGACGTGTGTGTTTGGGTGACAACGTGGTTCGGGGAGCAAGCGGGAAACAGGAGCACCATACTTTCCATGCCTTACACGGGGAATAGGATTCACCGCCAATGGCGGTCCATGTGCATAATATACACGAGCTGTCACAAATTACAATTTGGTTCCTTTTTATTTTCCTCCGTCAGATTTGAGTTCAAGGTGAACGACATAATACCTGGATTTCTTGCCTCTAGCGTGTCACTAAAAAAAACTTGCCTTCGGTGAGCAATGAAGGATCAATATTACAATGAATTCGCACCACAATGTTATTGTATTGTTGTTGCTCGAATGCGATTGTGCACACTATGCTTGAACTTTGCAGCCAAGCCACACCCAGGATGCTCTAATGAACTTTCTTCTGGCAAAACCTATTGACATGAATGGTGAAATTTTTCTGTCCACACATATATGTGTTTTATGGTTGTGTATGTACCGTGAATGAAAATACCAACACATGAATGACCATGAAGGCAAGGAGTATATTTGTCTGCAATACTTATGGGAGTATTTCAGCATTCTACACATTGTAATATTTTTTAAAGTCTAGTGGTAATAATGACCATAGTACACAACTGATTAGACTTGTGATCGTGCATTCAATGTATTGATATGGATTGTTAAACTTAGCTAGCTCAAGAAAACACTAGTGAGTACATTGATAATGACTATGAGCTAAGGTACGGCTTATAGTCGGTCTTCTAACGGTTCGGTATACTGCTAGGCTCAATGAATCTTTTGTATGTATTTTTCATCGAAGGGCCATAGGCCGATCTTTATTAGATAGAAGAGAGGGTACAACCGAACCGCCATCAGTCTAGGCGATCTAGAGCCGATGGCTCACTCCACAGGACAAAACAGTCACCCCAATCCCAGAGGGCACAAAAAAGACAGAAGACAAAAGACAACCTCAAGCAGAGAGGTCTACGACACACCCAGCTGCCCTCCACACAGCAATATCCTCACGGATCAGATCAAAGACTCTGTTGGCGCTGCTGGCCATAGGCCGATCCGTATGTATTTTTGCTACAAGACTCTAGAGAAAATCAACTATGATTATTGTTTGTGCACAACTCTAGTCGTGGCTATCTTTTTTATGTGTAAAGCTATCCTCTAACTAATATCATTTGTGATGATGTTATTCAAGTTTACTAATGATTGGGGTCAGTGCAATTGGGGTCCCAGAAATTTTCCATCATTGGGGTCGCTCCTTGTGCTCCACATGTAGTCGGTGAGCACCAAACAAGCACGCCGTTACATCTCTTAACATGGTCGAGACTAGAAAATAAATCCGATTGTGTTATCTCTATTACACTGGATTCAATGTTCACGTAAGATTTATGAATAGTGCTAATTTATTAAGATCCGGGGTTTGATGAAGTCATTGGGCTACCTGACCCCATTTCTATAGAGACATCTCCATCCCTTGACTCCGAACCACTTGTCGCCACCATTCCCCCCC
>LR738712.1:582698370-582738953 GCA_902687465.1 Secale cereale
CTGCGCCGATGCGCCGCCCCGCCGCGTCCCGGTGGCCGCGCCCGCACGCCTGCCCTGACGTCGCCGTCTGGCCCTCGCCGCCGCCCCTCGCGCTCTTCCAGAAGCGGCCCCCGCGCGCCGCCGCCGCCCCGGCATCGCCTCCGCCTGCCGCGGCCGGCCGGCGAGTCGCGCCGCCGGCCACGCGCCCGACGCCGACGCCCAGCTGCGCCCGCTCGGCCCTCTCCTGGGTCGGGCGCCCGCAGCGCCCAGCGCCCTCTAACCCGTCGCCCGCTTGGCCCCTCTGTGCCTATGACAAACGGGGCCCGCCCCAGAACGTTTAAAAAAAAAGGGATTTAAAAAAAATAAAAATAAAATAAAAATAAATAAATAAATAAATATATTAATTAATTAATTAATTAACAAATTAATTAAGTTAATTAATCACCTTTAGATTAATCTAATCTTTAATTAACCTAATCTGTAATTAACTAAAACCTAATTAATCTAAATAAACTGTTAGTTAGTTTACTGTCAATGACAAGTGGGACCCACTGGTCTGTTTGACCAGTCAACCATGATGACGTCAGCATGATGTCATGCTGATGTCATAAATCATTTTTCGAATTAATTTAATTAATATTAAATTCCAGAAATTAATAAAACCTTTAGAAAATCATATCTTTTAAACCGTAACTCGGATGAAAATAATTTATATATGAAAGTTGCTCAGAATTTCGAGACGCATCCGAATACGCAGACCGTTTGTCCACCACACATCCCTAGCATACCGAACCCGCAACTTTCCCCCTCCGTTTCATCCGCCCGAAAACGCGAAACGCCGGGAATACTTTCCCGGATGTTTCCTCCCTTCGTCAGTATCACCCGATACTGCATTAGGGCACACTTAGCACCGTTGCATGTCATGTCATGCATCGTCATGCATCTGTTTGCATTGTATTCACTGTTTCTTCCCCCTCTTCTCTCCGATCGACTACGAGACCGACGCTGCTGCTGCCCCGATCGACTACGGTGTTGACGACCCCACCTTGGCTGCCGAGCTTCCAGGCAAGCCCCCCCTTTGATCACCAGATATTGCCTATTCTTCTCTCTACTGCTTGCATTAGAGTAGTGTAGCATGTTACTGCTTTCGATAATCCTATTCTGCTGCATAGCCTGTCTTGTTGCTATCACTGTTGATACTTTACCTGCAATCCTAAATGCTGTTGGGGAACGTTGCATGGGAAACAAAAATTTTCCTACCGTTCACCAAGATCAATCTAGTAGATGCAACTACGAGGGGAGAGTGTGATCTACGTACCCTTGTAGATCGCTAAGCGGAAGCGTTATGAACGCGGATGATGGAGTCGTACTCGTCGCGATTCAGATCGCCGAAGACCTAGCACCGAAGCAACGGTGCCTCCGCGTTCTTCACACGTACGGCTCGGGGACGTCTCCTCCTTCTTGATCCAGCAAGGGGTGGAGGAGAGGTTGATGGAGAACCGGCAGCACGACGGCGTGGTGGTGATGGTGGAGAAGAACTCCAGCAGGGCTTCGCCTAAGCTCCGCGGGAGAAGAAGATGTTGTGGGAGAGGGAGGGCAGCACCGAGGCACAAAACTGTGTTGGCTGCCCTCCCTTTGCCCCACTATATATAGGGGGGGTGGAGAGGTGAGGGCGCCCTAGGGTTTCCCCCTAGGGGCCGGCGGCCAGGGCAAGGGGAGGGGGCGGCGGCCAGGGCAGGGGGAGGCGCCCAGGCCCTAGGGTTTCCCCCCTAGGTGCCTTGCCCCCCAAGGCCAAGGGGTGCGGCCAGCCCTAGGGGGTCCCACCCCCTTAGCCGCATGGGGAGAGGGCCCAGGGGGGGGCGCACAGCCCCCTGAGGGCTGTGGTGTTCCCCCTTATGGCCCACTAGGCCCAGAACTACTTCCGGACCCCCCGAAAACCTTCCCGGTACTCCGCCGACTTCCCGATGCTCCCCGGAACACTTCCGGTACTCCGAAACCTTTCATCCTATATATCAATCTTCGTCTCCGGACCATTCCGGAGACCCTCGTCATGTCCGGGATCTCATCCGGGACTCCGAACAACTTTCGGTAACCATACACTCTTCTCACTAACAACCCTAGCGTCACCGAACGTTAAGTGTGTAGACCCTGCGGGTTCGGAAACCATGTAGACATGACCGAGACACTCCCAGGTCAATAACCAATAGCGGGATCTGGATACCCATATTGACTCCTACATGTTTCTCGATGATCTCATCGGATGAACCACGATGTCAAGGATTCAGGCAATCCCGTATACAGTTCCCTTTGTCTCGTCGGTATGTTACTTGCCCGAGATTCGATCGTCGGTATCTCTATACCTAGTTCAATCTCGTTACCGGCAAGTCTCTTTACTCGTTACCGTAATACATAATCCCGTGACCAACTACTTAGTCACTTTGAGCTCATTGAGATGACGTATTACCGAGTGGGCCCGGAGATACCTCTCCGTCATACGGAGTGACAAATCCCAGTCTCGATCCATGTCAACTCAACAGACACCCTCGGAGATACCTGTAGAGCACCTTTATAGTCACCCAGTTACGTTGTGACGTTTGGTACACACAAAGCACTCCTACGGTGTCAGTGAGTTACATGATCTCATGGTCATAGGAACTTATACTTGACATGCAGAAAAAACTATAGCGATAACTGACACGATCAAAAAGCTATGTTTACGTTTGGGTCTCGTCCATCACATCATTCTCCTAATGATGTGATCCCGTTATCAAATGACAACTCATGTCTATGACCTGGAAACCGCGGTCATCTTTGATCAACGAGCTAGTCCTGTAGAGGCTCACTAGGGACACAAAGTCTGTCTATTCATCCACACGTGTATTTGAGTTTCCAATCAATACAGTTACAGCATGGATAATAAACGATTATTATGAACAAGGAAATATAATAATAACTCTTTTATTATTGCCTCTAGGGCATATTTCCAACAGTCTCCCACTTGCACTAGAGTCAATAATCTAGCATTACAAGGTAATGAATCTAACACCCATAGAGTCTTGGTGTTGATCGTGCTTAGCCCGTGGAAGAGGCTTAGTCAACGGATCTGCAACATTCAAATCCGTGTGTACTTTGCAAATGTTTATGTCCTCCTCCTTGACCGAATCGCGGATGGAATTGAAGCGTCGCTTTATGTGTCTGGTCCTCTTGTGAAACCTTGGTTCCTTGGCTAGAGCAATGGCACCAGTGTTGTCACAGAACAGAGTCATTGGGTTCAGTGCACTAGGCACAACTCCAAGATCTGTCATGAACTCCTTCATCCAGACACCTTCCTTTGCCGCCTCCGAGGCAGCTATATACTCCGCTTCACATGTAGAATCAGCTACCACACTCTGCTTGGAACTGCACCAGCTTACCGCTCCCCCGTTGAGAATATATACGTATCCGGTTTGAGACTTAGAGTCATCCGGATCAGTGTCAAAGCTTGCATCGACGTAACCCTTTACGACGAGCTCTTGATCACCTCCATAAACGAGAAACATATCCTTAGTCCTTTTCAGGTACTTTAGGATATTCTTGACCGCTGTCCAGTGATCCATACCAGGATTACTTTGAAACCTTCCGGCCATACTTATGGCAAGGCTGACATCTGGTCTTGTGCACAGCATTGCATACATGATAGAGCCTATGGCTGAAGCATAGGGGACGACACTCATCTTTTCTCTATCTTCCGCAGTCACTGGGCATTGAGTCTTACTCAACTTTGTACCTTGCAATACCGGCAAGAACCCCTTCTTGGATTGATCCATTTTGAACTTCTTCAAAACTTTATCAAGGTATGTACTTTGTGAAAGTCCTATCAAGCGTCTTGATCTATCTCTATAGATCTTGATGCCCAATATGAAAGCAGCTTCACCGAGATCCTTCATCGAAAAACTCTTGTTCAAATACCCCTTCACGCTATCCAAAAATTCTATATTGTTTCCAATCAGCAATATGTCATCCACATCCATCTGCCAAATTTCATAATCGAAATATGCAGCTATCGCCAACATGATTCGGACGGATTTAAGCATCGCTACGGGTGAGAAAGTCTCATCGTAGTCAATTCCTTGAACTTGTGAAAAACCCTTTACCACAAGTCGAGCTTTATACACGGTGACATTACCGTCAGCGTCCGTCTTCCTCTTAAAAATCCATTTATTCTGAATGGCCTTCCGCCCTTCAGGTAATACTTCCAAAGTCCATACTTTGTTTTCATACATGGATCCCATCTCGGATTTCATGGCCTCTAACCATTTGTCGGAATCCGGGCCCACCATCGCTTCTCCATAGCTCGTAGGTTCACCGTTGTCTAACAACATGACCTCCAAGACAGGGTTACCATACCACTCAGGTGCAGTGCGTACCCTTGTCGACCTACGAGGTTCGGTAGTAACTTGATCAGAAGCTTCTTGATCATCATCATTGGCTTCCTCTTCAACCGCTGCAGGCTCCACAAAAACATCTTTCTGTGCTGCGCAACTCTCTGGTTGAAGCAGAGGTTCAATAACCTCATCAAGTTCTACCTTCCTCCCACTCAATTCTTTCGAGAGAAACTCTTTCTCGAGAAAGGACCCGTTCTTAGCGACAAACACTTTGCCTTCGGATCTGAGATAGAAGGTGTACCCAACAGTTTCTTTTGGGTATCCTATGAAGACACATTTGTCCGCTTTGGGTTCGAGCTTTTCTGGCTGAAGCCTTTTGACATAAGCATCGCAACCCCAAACCTTGGGAAAAGACAACTTAGGTTTCTTACCAAACCATAGTTCATACGGTGTTGTCTCAACGGACTTAGATGGAGCCCTATTTAAAGTGAATGCAGCTGTCTCTAACGCATATCCCCAGAACGATAGTGGCAAATCGGCAAGAGACATCATAGAACGCACCATATCTAATAGGGTTCGATTACGACGTTCGGACACACCATTACGCTGTGGTGTTCCAGGTGGCGTCAACTGTGAAACAATTCCACATTTTCTTAAGTGATTGCCAAACTCATAACTCAGATATTCTCCCCCTCGATCAGATCGTAGGAACTTGATTTTCTTGTTACGATGATTTTCAACTTCACTCTGAAATTGCTTGAACTTTTCAAAAGTTTCAAACTTATGCTTCATTAAGTAAATATACCCATATCTACTTAAGTCGTCAGTGAAGGTGAGAAAATAACGATATCCACCGCGCGCCGTGACACTCATCGGACCACACACATCAGTATGTATGATTTCCAATAAGTCACTTGCCCGTTCCATTGTCCCTGAAAACGGGGTCCTCGTCATCTTGCCCATGAGGCACGGCTCGCATGTGTCAAGTGATTCAAAATCAAGAGACTCCAAAAGTCCATCAGCATGGAGCTTCCTCATGCGTTTCACGCCGATATGACCCAGACGGCAGTGCCACAAGAAAGTGGTATTATCATTATCAACTCTACATCTTTTGGCATCAATGTTATGAACATGTGTATCATCACTATCGAGATTCAATAAGAATAAACCCCTAACTTTGGGTGCATGACCATAAAAGATATTACTCATATAAATAGAACAACCATTATTCTCTGACTTAAATGAGTAACCGTCTCGCAATAAACAAGATCCAGATATAATGTTCATGCTTAACGCAGGCACTAAATAACAATTATTCAGGTTCATAACTAATCCCGATGGTAATCGAAGAGCGAGCGTGCCGACGGCGATCACATCAACCTTGGAACCATTTCCCACGCGCATCGTCACTTCGTCCTTCGCCAGCCTCCGTTTATTCCGCAGTTCCTGTTTAGAGTTGCAAATGTGAGCAACCGAACCGGTATCAAATACCCAGGCACTACAACGAGAGTTGGTAAGGTACACATCAATAACATGTATATCATATATACCTTTGTTGTTGTTGGCCCCCTTCTTGTCCGCCAGATACTTGAGGCAGTTCCGCTTCCAGTGGCCATTCCCCTTGCAATAGAAACACTCAGTCTCTGGCTTGGGCCCAGCCTTGGGTTTCTTCACTGGATTAGCAACTGCTTTGCCACCCTTCTTAGAGTTACCCTTCTTGCCCTTGCCATTCTTCTTGAAACTGGTGGTCTTATTGACCATCAACACTTGATACTCCTTCTGGATGTCTGCCTCAGCGACTTTCAGCATCGAAAACAGCTCGGCGATGGTTTTATTCATCCCTTGCATGTTGTACTGCTGGACGAAGCTCTTGTAGCTTGGAGGGAGTGACTGGAGAATTCTGTCAATGATAGCCTCATCCGGGAACACAAGTCCCAGATCAGCTATGCGGGTATAGTACCCAGACATCTTCAGTAAGTGCTCACTGACAGACGAATTCTCCTCCATCTTGCAAGCGAAGAATTTATCGATGGTCTCATACCTCTCGATCTTAGCATTCTTCTCAAAGATGAATTTCAACTCCGTGTACATCTCATATGCACCATGACGTTCAAAACGCCTTTGGAGTCCTCCTTCCAAGCCGTACAACATGGCACATTGTACTATCGAATAGTCATCCGAACGCGTCTGCCAGACGTTCATATCGTCCGCAGAGGCTCCAGGAGCGGGGGGTTGACCTAGCGGTGCATTTAGGACATAAACCTTTTGGGCAGCTGTGAGGATGATCCTCAGATTGCGGAGCCAGTCCACAAAGTTGCTCCCATCATCTTTCAGTTTAGCTTTCTCTAGGAACGCATTAAAATTCAGGGGAACTCCTGCGCGAGCCATCTACAACATAAATTTGCAAAGACATTTTAGACTATTGTTCATGATAAGTGAGTTATTACCTAATCAAATTAATTATAACTCCCACTCAAAATGACATCCCTCCGGTCATTCGAGCGTGACATGATCCAAATTCACCAACCCAAGTCCGATCATCACGTGAGATGAGGTGGTGTCAATGGTGAACATCAACATGTTGATCATATCTACTATATGACTCATGCTCGACCTTTCGGTCCTCCGTGTTCCGAGGCCATGTCTGTACATGCTAGGCTCGTCAAGTCTAACCCGAGTGTTCTGCACGTGCAAAACTGGCTTGCACCCGTTGTATGCGAACGTAGAGTCTATCACACCCGATCATCACGTGGTGCTTCGAAACGACGAACCTTCGCAACGGCGCACACTCGGGGGGGACACAATTTTATCTTGAAATTTTAGTGAAGGATCACCTTATAATGCTACCGTCGTCCTAAGCAAAATAAGATGCATAAAAGGATTAACATCACATGCAAATCATAAGTGACATGATATGGCCATCAACTCGTGCTTTTGATCTCCATCTCCAAAGCACCGGCATGATCTCCATCGTCACCGGCGCCACACCATGATCTCCATCATCATGATCTCCATCATCGTGTTGCCATCGGGGTTGTCGGCGCCCCACCATGCTCTTACTACTATTGCTACCGTTTAGCGATAAAGTAAAGCATTACAAAGCGCTTAATGATTGACACGCAGGTCATACAAAAAATAAAGACAACCCTATGGCTCCTGCCGGTTGCCGTATGCATCGACATGCAAGTCGATGTTAACTATTACAACATGATCATCTCATACATCAAAATATGTTTCATCACGTCATTGGCCACATCATATCACATACATACCCTGCAAAAACAAGTTAGACGTCCTCTAATTTGTTGTTGCATGTTTTACGTGGCTGCTATGGGTATCTAGCAAGAACGCTTCTTACCTACGCAAAACCACAACGGTGATATTCAAGTTGCTATTTAACCTTCTACAAGGACCGCCTTGTTCTATTCCGATTCAACTAAGATAGGAGAGACAGACACCCGCCAGCCATCTTATGCAACAAAAGTCACATGTCTGTCGATGGAACCGGTCTCATGTACGTGGACATGTAAAGTTGGTCCGGGCCGCTTCATCCTATAATACCGTTGAATCAAGAAAGACTAAGGAGGGCAGCAATTTAAACATCAACGCCACAAACCCTTTTGTGTTCTACTCGAGAAAGCATCTACGCAAGATCCTAGCTCTGATACCACTGTTGGGGAACGTTGCATGGGAAACAAAAATTTTCCTACCGTTCACCAAGATCAATCTAGTAGATGCAACTACGAGGGGAGAGTGTGATCTACGTACCCTTGTAGATCGCTAAGCGGAAGCGTTATGAACGCGGATGATGGAGTCGTACTCGTCGCGATTCAGATCGCCGAAGACCTAGCACCGAAGCAACGGGGCCTCCGCGTTCTTCACACGTACGGCTCGGGGACGTCTCCTCCTTCTTGATCCAGCAAGGGGTGGAGGAGAGGTTGATGGAGAACCGGCAGCACGACGGCGTGGTGGTGATGGTGGAGAAGAACTCCAGCAGGGCTTCGCCTAAGCTCCGCGGGAGAAGAAGATGTTGTGGGAGAGGGAGGGCAGCACCGAGGCACAAAACTGTGTTGGCTGCCCTCCCTTTGCCCCACTATATATAGGGGGGGTGGAGAGGTGAGGGCGCCCTAGGGTTTCCCCCTAGGGGCCGGCGGCCAGGGCAAGGGGAGGGGGCGGCGGCCAGGGCAGGGGGAGGCGCCCAGGCCCTAGGGTTTCCCCCTAGGTGCCTTGCCCCCCAAGGCCAAGGGGTGCGGCCAGCCCTAGGGGGTCCCACCCCCTTAGCCGCATGGGGAGAGGGCCCAGGGGGGGGGCGCACAGCCCCCTGAGGGCTGTGGTGTTCCCCCTTATGGCCCACTAGGCCCAGAACTACTTCCGGACCCCTCGAAAACCTTCCCGGTACTCCGCCGACTTCCCGATGCTCCCCGGAACACTTCCGGTACTCCGAAACCTTTCATCCTATATATCAATCTTCGTCTCCGGACCATTCCGGAGACCCTCGTCATGTCCGGGATCTCATCCGGGACTCCGAACAACTTTCGGTAACCATACACTCTTCTCACTAACAACCCTAGCGTCACCGAACGTTAAGTGTGTAGACCCTGCGGGTTCGGAAACCATGTAGACATGACCGAGACACTCCCAGGTCAATAACCAATAGCGGGATCTGGATACCCATATTGGCTCCTACATGTTTCTCGATGATCTCATCGGATGAACCACGATGTCAAGGATTCAGGCAATCCCGTATACAGTTCCCTTTGTCTCGTCGGTATGTTACTTGCCCGAGATTCGATCGTCGGTATCTCTATACCTAGTTCAATCTCGTTACCGGCAAGTCTCTTTACTCGTTACCGTAATACATAATCCCGTGACCAACTACTTAGTCACTTTGAGCTCATTGAGATGACGTATTACCGAGTGGGCCCGGAGATACCTCTCCGTCATACGGAGTGACAAATCCCAGTCTCGATCCATGTCAACTCAACAGACACCCTCGGAGATACCTGTAGAGCACCTTTATAGTCACCCAGTTACGTTGTGACGTTTGGTACACACAAAGCACTCCTACGGTGTCAGTGAGTTACATGATCTCATGGTCATAGGAACTTATACTTGACATGCAGAAAAAACTATAGCGATAACTGACACGATCAAAAAGCTATGTTTACGTTTGGGTCTCGTCCATCACATCATTCTCCTAATGATGTGATCCCGTTATCAAATGACAACTCATGTCTATGACCTGGAAACCGCGGTCATCTTTGATCAACGAGCTAGTCCTGTAGAGGCTCACTAGGGACACAAAGTCTGTCTATTCATCCACACGTGTATTTGAGTTTCCAATCAATACAGTTACAGCATGGATAATAAACGATTATTATGAACAAGGAAATATAATAATAACTCTTTTATTATTGCCTCTAGGGCATATTTCCAACAAATGCTTAGTATAGGATGCTAGTATTCCATCAGTGGCCCTACACCCTTGTCCGTCTGCCCTGCTATTCTATCGGGCCGTGATCACTTGGGGGTGATCACGGGTATATATATTACATACACATATACATGATACTTGATGTGACTAAAGTCGGGTCGGCTCGTTGAGTACCCGCGGTTGATTCACGGATTGGGGGCTGAAAGGACATACTTTCCCGACGGCCCTCTGTGTGGATCTTTGTGGCGGAGCGACAGGGCAGGTTGAGACACCTAGGAGACAGGTGGCCTGGCCCTGGACGTTGTCCGCGGTTATTTCATAATAACACGCTTAACGAGTTTGGATATTTGATCTGAGTCTGGCCATTTGGTCTATACGCACTAACCAGCTACGTGGGATTAGTTATGGGTACTCGACGTCGTGGTATCAGCCGAAGCCTTCTTGACGTCAGCGGTTTAGCGGCGCGCGCCGGATTGGACTGAAAGCCTACTCTGGTATTAGGAGAGGCTAGGTCTGCTTACCGGCCGCCCTCGCAACGTGCAGGTGTGCATTGGGCGATGGGCCCAGACCCTTGTGTGCTTAGGACTTAGACCGACGTGCTGACCTCTCTGCTGTGCTTAGGTAGGGCTGCGACGTGTTGATCTTCCGAGGCCGGGCATGACCCTGGAAAGTGTGTCCGGCCAAATGGGATCGAGCGTGCTGGGTTATGTGGTGCACCCCTGCAGGGAAGTTAATCTATTCGAATAGCCGTGTCCCTCGGTAAAAGGACGACCCGGAGTTGTATTCCGACCTCATGATAACTAGAACCGGACACTTGATAAAACACACCCAGATGAGTTCCAGATATAACTCGGTGGTTGCTCTCTCACAGGGTGATGTGCGGGAGAATCGCCGAGTAGGATTATGCTATTCGATGTTACTTGGTGAACTTACCATCTATTCTCTCCTACTGCTGCAAGATGGAGGCTGCCAGAAGCGTAGTCTTCGTTCGGATTAGCTATCCCCCTCTTATTCCCGCTTGCTGCAGTTCAGTCCACCGATATTACCCATATCATTGATACCATTGCATATGTAGTATAGATCCTTGCTTGCGAGTACTTTGGATGAGTACTCACGGTTGCTTTGCTTCCCCTTTTCCCCCTTCTGTACCTTCTTCTCGGATGATGCAACCAGATGGTGGAGCCCAGGAGCCAGACGCCACCTACGATGACTCCTACGACACCGGAGGTGCCTACTACTACGTTCAGTCTGCCGACGACGACCAGGAGTAGTTAGGAGGATCCCAGGCAGGAGGCCTGCTCCTCTTTCGATCTGTATCCCAGTTTGTGCTAGCCATCTTATGGCACCTTGTTTAACTTTATGTCTGTACTCAGATATTTGTTGCTTCCGCTGACTTGTCTATGATCGAGCACTTGTATTCGAGCCCTCGAGGCCCCTGGCTTGTAATATGAAGCTTGTATGACTTATTTTACTTTTTAGAGTTGTGTTGTGATATTTACCAGTGAGTCCCTGATCTTGGCCGTACACATTTGCGTGCATGAATAGTGTACGGACAAATCGGGGGCGTCACATGTCTCTGCCAGGCATGGGGGCGAGCAGCTCTAGCTCAGTTGCCTGCTGAAGCAATCTGTGAAGGGGGTCAATGGCGATGATGAAGAGAAGTGGCGAAAGCGGGTCGCCCTGTCTCAGCCCCTTACAGTGTCGAATGTTCTTTCCTTTAGTGCCATTCAGTAAGAAAGGTGATGATGCCGTGGCGAGGAGCAGTGCAACCCAGTCGCGCCATCGCGCTGGGAAGCCAAGCACTTGCAGCAGCTCTAGCAAGTACTCCCAGGAGACGTTGTCGAACGCCCGAGCTATATCTAATTTAAAAAGCAGGGCCGGCGTCTTTTTCCCATGAAGAGATCTAATGGCATTTTGAACAAAAAGGAAGCTATCCTGTGTGCTTCTGGACTTCAAGAAGGCGGACTGGGCCGGCGAGATTATATGATGGATCACCGAGGCTAATCTTATGGAGAGCACCTTGGCAATCAGCTTAGCAATTGAGTGGATCAGGCTAATTGGTCTGAAGTCTTGAATTGCTTCTGCGCCATCTTTTTTTGGGATGAGAGCTACTATGGCAGTGTTTAGGTTGTTGAAACCTCCCCCCAGCAAGATGGTAGAACTTGTTGAAAGCTTGTAAGACATCCGTCTTGACCAGGGGCCAGCAGGTTCTAAAGAAAGTTCCGGTGAAGTCATCGGGGCCAGGTGCTTTTTCTCTTGGCGATGCTTTGATGGCCTGCTAGATCTCCTCTTCAGAAAAAGGGTTGTCAAGGCCGCCAGCTTGGATCATTGGCATTTCCAGTAACTGCCAGTTGATGCCAGTCAATCTTGGCGTCTTCGTCCCAATATTGTCGTGGAAATGATGATCTATGGCTGCTTGTTTCTCTTCGTGTGCTGTGACAATCACGTCGCCCACCTTCAAGTTGTGGATGTGGTTTTTCCTTCTGCGTGATATCATCTTTGCATGGAAAATTTTTGTTCCCGCATCGCCCACACGGAGCCAGGTCAGGCGAGATGCCTGGCGTTTTCTGGCACGGTCGATCGCCGCCAGCCCCAAGAGGCGTAGCTTCAGAAGCTTCCGGAGGTTAAACTCGCCGTCAGACAGACGCCGTGTCTCTTGCGCCACATCCAACCGTAGCACAATCTCTGCAGCTATGTGGAACTGCAGCTTCGCATCGCTAAAGTGTGCCTTGCTCCAGATCTTCAGGTCGTGCGCTGTGCGCACCAGCTTTGTGTGCAGGCGTTGGAAAGCGCACGGCGATTGCACCGGCCTGTCCCATGCGTGCGCCACCGTTGCATGGAAATGGGGGAAGCGAGGCCAGAAACTTTCGAATCTGAAACTCGCATGGCCCGGCGGTGCACTTGTATCAGCTATGATGAGCGGGCAGTGATCGGATGTAGCCGTAGATGCCGCCATCACTGCAAAACTGGGAAAAAGGGATTCCCAGGCTTGGTTGCAGAAAAATTTATCTATACTAACAAGCGTGGGGTCTTGACGTTCATTGCTCCAAGTGAATCGACGATTTTTGCATTTTATCTCTTGTAGCCCAGCTGCATCGATGGCTGACCTGAATCTACCCATAAGCCTACGGTTAAGGTTAAGGTTGTATTTGTTGCGTGCTTTGTAGATGAGGTTGAAATCTCCATTGATCAGCCAAGGGTCAGAACTGGGAGGAGCTGTGCGGCTAAGCTCAAGGAGGAAACTGTCATTTCTTGCATCATCGGCAGGTCCGTAGACAGAGGAGAGCCAGAAGGTGGTTGGCCAAGAATGGTTACCTTTGCCGTGATGGCAAAGGCTCCAATGGCATGGGAGGTGACAGTGGCGACTTCTTTGTTCCAGAGGATTGCTGCGCCGCCACTAGCACAGATGGCCGGTAGGGCGATGCAATCAGCCAACGTTGGTCCGTCAATTTCTCGGACTAGACTAGGAGACCAGGCATCTATCTTTGTTTCTTGCAAACACAAGATCGCTACTCGATTTGCTGTCGCTATCTCACGAACGGAGGCGCGCTTTGCAGGGTGGTTTAGCCCACGCACATTCTAGCACATGATCGGTAGGAGCTTGTCATTCATGGGGGAAACTTGTGTAGCTCCGGTAACTGGAAATACTAACTGGCCTGAGGCCCATGCAATACACCACCTTGCTGACAGTGGCACGCCGGTGTCCACCAATAGGCCCAACCGTCCACCGCAGTTTTATAGTGCCTGAAGTATAGATATACGCATAGATGTGGATTCCATCAAAGTCAGACCCAAAAAACAGCTGCTACGGAGAACGCGGAGTATCTAGTCCCGAGCTCATATGCTCCCTAATGAACAGTAAATAAAAAAATAGTAATTGTTTTTTGAAAAATCCTTTTTTTGGTGCAAACTTTTACAAATGTTTTGGTTGAAAATTTTCATCCCAGAATAACATCTGTTGAGGTCATGGTAAAAAAACACTCAAAAATGCTATTTTTGAAAGCATTTTGGAGTGTTGTTTTCTTTTGCCACGACTTCCACAAATGTTATTTCGGGATGAATTTTTTCGAACACCGAGAAAATTTGTCAATGTTTGCATTAATTTCTTTTATAGAATTATTTTACATTTTTTTTCACAATTTACCGTTCATTCGAGAGCTCGGAGTAGAAGGGGCCTTTCGAGCTCTGGCCTTCTATATATGCTATTTCCTCTGTCCCAAATCAGAAGACATTTTTGGTAGGCTGAATCGTTTACCGTAACGCAACAGTGCCTCAAGTATAGATATACGATCGTTATGTAGATACAGATGATTGGTGGCTGAGAGCGTGGAAGAATGTCGAGAAGTCTGAGAGGCGCAACTTTACACCATTATATCATTCTCATCCACTGGATGGTCTGGAGAGAAAGAAATGTCAGAATTTTTAAGCATGTGGCTTGCAGCGACGAAAGGGTGCTTGATTTAAGCAGAGAAGACATCAGGGCCTCGAGGGCAGCGGGCTGTATCGGTGACTTTTTTTTATTTCTTCTCTACTTCTTTCTGTTTTGTTGTTTGCCCAGTTCGGCCAGCCTTGCACTGTATTTTCAGAGTTCGTACTCTGTTGGCAATCAGCTCTAGACCACCTAGACTGTTTGGCCTTTTGTACTGCACTTCCTTTTTTCTATCTAATGAAAACGGCCTAGGCCCTTCGACAGATGTGGACTCCATTCAAACTAGACCCGAAAAACGTTGGCACGTTGCACTTAATAGTACGGTGCATCTCGTGCTGGCTAAGCAAAAGTAGTCATCACCATGCACGTGGGCTTACCAACCGACCTTCCCCGTCCGGCACCGACGGGCTGTCGATCGCCAACGCCACAGGCGGCGTACGTCGCCGCCTTTAACGGCTTGCCATGCCCTTCCATTTCAGGCCCCAAAATTACAAATTAGGCAAAGTTTGCTTAAACTAATTTATGCCGCTGCCTTTAACGGCTGCTCTAGCCTTTTTTTCTTTTGAGGGCGGTTGCTCTAGCCTTCTATATATGCCAGCGACGAGCCGCTCCAAAAAAAAGAACGAGACGCGAGGCTCATTATTCCTCTCCATCGCACCCGCTACCTACGTACTTGTCACGATACCAGATGGCAAATGCAGCTTCATGGGCGCCCCATACATACATGCCGCGACGACCGCCCATGCCGACCTCGGGTCAACCGGCACCCATCCGGTTTCAGGGAGCAGGGCATGGGAGGGACGGCAGGCACCATGCGTGCATGCATGGCGGTGCACTGCACGTACTTCTTCTCCGACTCGTTCAAGGTTTCGACTGGGACAACACGGCACGCTTGAAGTGCGCTCCATGCACCATGCCAACGCTCGTCTTGCCATCCAACACCAAGGAGTGGGAACGCCGAATGCACGCTTGGACTTCCGGGTCTTGTTGAGACGTCAAAGTCCTGCGTACAGTGAAAACAATTCCGCGTGTCCTTTGGCCCTTCTGCACAGCAGAAGATCCGGCGCCAACAATAACACCCCTCCAAGACTGCTGCGGGAGTCGCGGTGGCAAGCGCGTGTGCGAGCGCTGCCTGCCACCTGGTGCTGTGCAGCTGCACACTGGGCAGTAGCTACCAGGAGTAGCTAGCTACTGTAGTGCCATGGACTGCTGCCTTCAGCGATTACCTTAACGTTTATTTGACCATGGTTAATAATATAGCTAACAGCCGGAAATTTCCTGCTTTTGGAGGCCAAGCTCCGTGAAGGCCTCTAAATGAAAAATTCAAAAATCATGAAAAATTGTATGTTTACTTTAAAAAAATCGAAAACAAATATTGAGATAGATGAAAGCATAATGCACAAGTGTGTAAATTTTTAGAACAAAATACGTTGAAATGAGAGATGTGCAAAAAACATACTCCCTCCATTCCACAATGTAGTGCTTCCTCTATCCTCGTGCTTCAACTTTGACCGTAAATTTAACCAACGAGACCATCTGCGGCGGGAGCAAAAGTTATACCAATGAATTCGTATTCAAAAGAAGTTTTCAATCATGTAATTTTTTCTCCCGCCGCAGTCGGTCTCGTGGGTTAAATTTATGGTCAAAGTTGGACCTCAAAAAACGCGGGCGCACTATATTTCGGAATGGAGGGAGTATATATGAGGCTTTTTAACACACAAATTTATATTTTTTGTACATGGTATATTTCAACGAATTTCATCCTGAAATTTTACACACATATGCCTCGCATCCTTGTTCACTTGTGCAACTTTTTCAGATTTTTTGAATTTTTCAAAAATTCGATCTCCATGAAGGCCGAGAGCCAAAACGCCATTCTCAACCAACAACGGGCTGACATGTCATATATAGTCAACCTAATAGCAACATGTATAGTAACTCGACGCTTGTAACTAGTACTCTCTTCGTCTCATAATATAAGAGCATTTTTTACACTACACTAGTATAAACTGTCATAAAAAAGTCTGATTTGTCGTGCCTAAAAAACTTTGACGTTACATTTTTAGTGTTTCCAAAGAACAAATTCTACCTGTTCTATTTATGAGGCCACCTATGCGACAGTTGTCTGAATCAACTTGTAGGGAAAAAAATACTTGTTATATTCTATATATTTAAAAACTTGATGAACTTGTCCTGCTGAGAGGGTGGTTATTTAAATAAATGCCAAGAGGGCGGTTCAAAAAAAGAACTTGCCCTGTTGTATTTCCCCCCAAAATATGGGAAAATTATCTATTTGTTGTGATTAGATGTGAGTGCTCTTACTTCTCCAGCCTCCATGTTCCCCGAGATCTATCATCTATCTATGATTAGTGGTCTGGTGGGAGAATAGTTAGTACTCTATAGTAGTGACACTAAACATGGGGGCCGCGAATGCATTGAAACGACGAAGCTGTCATGTCATGACACTAAATACGGGAGGCCGAAGCATGGTCCTGGATTAGCAACATCAATTATCTTATCACCATCATCAGATTTATCGGCGAACAAAAGCCCATGAGCGCTAGCAGCCTGTGCTCGTAAAGACCAACGTGGCCCACCAACGCGCTCTTAACCTCCTTTTTATACCCGCTCCCGCTTCCCTCCCTCTCCCGAACTCAACTCAACAGCAGTCGATCGGTACACGCGCGCGGCAGGCACAGCGACACACTCGCTCAGGCGCGCGTGCGTGCAAGCCGCAGCGGCAGCGGACAGCATGAGCTCCTCGTCGCCCCAGCTCCGGCGCCTCAAGCCGGCGTACCAGTACGTGGTGAACAACTTCCTCGCCGTGCTCGCCGTGCCGCTGGCCGTCGCGGGCGCCGTCAGCGCGGCGCGCGTCGGGCCGGAGGAGCTTCTCGCGAGGATGCACGCGCTCCGGCCCGTGCACGTCTTCCTGGCCGCGTTCCTCCCGGCCGCCGCGGGCGTCCTGTACCTCATGATGCGGCCGCGCTCCGTGTACCTCGTCGACTACGCCTGCTTCCGCACCAAGCCCAGCCACCGCGTCCCCTTCGGCACGTTCCTCGAGCACGCCAAGCTGGTGACGTTCATCGAGGGGGCCTCCATTGACGAGCGCAGCGTCCGGTTCATGACGCGGCTGCTGGAGCGGTCGGGGCTCGGGGAGGAGACGTGCCTTCCCCCCGCGCACCACTTCATCCCGCCGTACCGGAACCTGGAGGCCTCGCGCCAGGAGGTGGAGCTCGTCATCTTCTCCGCCATCGACGACCTGCTCGCCAAGACGGGCATCAGCCCCGACGCCATCGACTTCCTCGTCGTCAACTGCAGCCTCTTCGCGCCCATCCCGTCCTTCACCGACATGATCATCCGCAAGTACAAGATGCGCAGCGACATCCGCAACGTGCACCTCTCCGGGATGGGGTGCAGCGCGGGGCTCGTCTCCGTGGGGCTGGCGCGCAA
Source organism: Secale cereale (assembly GCA_902687465.1). Taxonomy (NCBI): domain Eukaryota; kingdom Viridiplantae; phylum Streptophyta; class Magnoliopsida; order Poales; family Poaceae; genus Secale; species Secale cereale. Next base: position 582,716,027 of record LR738712.1, read on the forward strand.
CTTCCTGCAGGTGGCGCCGCGGGGCTCGCACGCGCTGGTGGTGTCCACAGAGACCATCACGCCCAACTACTACGTCGGCAAGGAGCGCGCCATGCTGCTGCCCAACTGCCTCTTCCGCATGGGCGGCGCGGCGGCGCTGCTGTCCACGTCCCGCGCCAAGGCCCGCTTCCGGCTCTCCCGCGTGGTGCGCACGCTCACCGGCGCGCAGGACAACGCGTACCGGTGCGTGTACCAGGAGGAGGACGAGGAGGGCCACCGGGGCATCAACCTGAACAAGGACCTGATGACCATCGCCGGCGACGCGCTCAAGGCGAACATCACGGCGATCGGGCCCCTGGTGCTCCCGGCGTCGGAGCAGCTCCTGTTCGCGCTGTCCTTCATCGCGCGGCGGGTGTTCAACAACAAGAGCATCAAGCCGTACCTCCCCGACTTCCGCATGGCGTTCGAGCACTTCTGCATCCACGCGGGCGGGCGCGCCGTGATCGACGAGCTGCAGAACAGCCTGGGGCTGTCGGACGAGCACGTGGAGGCGTCGCGCATGGCGCTGCACCGGTTCGGCAACACGTCCAGCAGCTCGCTGTGGTACGAGCTGGCCTACATCGAGGCCAAGGGCCGCATGCGGAAGGGGGACCGCGTGTGGATGATCGGCTTCGGCTCCGGGTTCAAGTGCAACAGCGCGGCGTGGGAGTGCATCGAGCCCGCGCGCGACGCCCAGGGCCCGTGGGCCGACTGCGTCAGCCGCTACCCGGTCTTCATCCCGGAGGTGCTCAAGCATTAACCAACCAGCGTCTCGCGGTCTGCATGCACCAGGATATCTCTCTCTCTATGTCGCTTCCTCTCTCGATTTGTATCTGTAGACAACTACTATATGCCCCATGCATTTCTTCTTCTACTATCAGTCTGGTGTGTGTGTTTCCCTCGGTGTTAAACCTGATCGGTCCGATGGAGCGCTCGTGCCCATGGCGTCGGGGAGGACACGGCCGGCTGGCCGGAGCCGCGGCTGGGCCGGCCGGCGTAATAGCAGCCGCGGTGGCCGAGTTAAATATGCCGGATCTGTCTGACGCGCGCATGTGAGGCGCGACACCGACGGCCGGTGGTTGCGCTCCGGCACAAAGAGCTTAATTTCTTCCGGTCATTCATAAACGTATAATCGTGGTCCTCGATCGCGAACGTACCCTTTTTTTTCCATTTCTCTCTGGTTTATTTACTATTCTTCCTTCCCGTTCTCTTGGACCTCTTCTGTACTGTATCTCCATTGAAGGAAAAAAGAACTAAAATGTACTGCTACGAGTTTGACAATAAGTCAATGTACCGGAAATAGTTTATTACCATCTCCGTGTTACACATTCGGAGGCGTTGCCTTGTGTACGAGCGTACGAGGGCCTGCAATTACCATATCCTTGGCGTGCGCTTCCAAACTACACCCCATCCTTGTGTGCTTCCTCTCCAGCGATGGAGGCCGAATTTATGGGCCTGGCGCTGGCAGCGGTGCCGTGCTGAAGCAAGGTAGGAAGAGTGGGAAGCCGACGTAAATGTGGGGTTGGGGAGCAGTAGGCCGGGCTGCAATGGGGAGCCTTGAATGCCGCGTGCCCTCTTGCAGCCCCGTTCGTTAAGGGGAATCTTGCCGGTTCCGCTCTCGTTCTTCTTCGCCGCGGTGCCGTGGCTGCCGTGCAGCTGCTCCCATTATTGAACCTTGGTGTCGCGCCCAGAACGCGCAATGTAACGCCTTCCGATCCAGGCTGCTTTGCCGCATGTGGCTTTAAAATCGGCGCCCGTTCCAGCGGATTGATTGCCGAGGATCTGAATCCATGCGTGGGGGAGGATCGGTCACGCAGATGCAGATGCATGCACCCGTTTCGTCCCTCTTGGTTTCCGTTTTCATGGCGGCCCCTCTCGCGGTCTCTGGCCTCACCCTTGTCGATCGGTCGGCGATGGCGGTTGAGTTGATGATGATGATACCTTGATGTTCCCTTCTTTTCTGCTGCTGATTTGCGACCGCTGATGTGATGTGATGTCCGCGAACGTAAATGAGGCGACAGGAGCTCAGCTCAATTCAAGCCGACGAACAGTGAACTGTGATTCCGCAGGAAGAACCAGTCAAGCTGTAGGCAGCTTCGTGAAGCCATGAATGGTCAAGTCAATGGGGTCCGCTCTGTAAAAGCACCTGCAGCTTTGGGAAGACTGGATAACGTTTGACAGGGTCAACAGAGTCTGGGAATCGAGCGTGAAGTGAAAGCTTAGTTCAGAGCATCTCCAACAGCCGCGCTACCCGCCACGCCCAAAAAAACGCGTTTGTCGCGCGCGCTTCGGCAGGTTTAGCGCGGGGATAGGCGTTGGCTCCAACAGCTGCGCTATAATGCAGCGCGCGCGCCGCTCCAGCAGTGCCCAAAAATACAGCGCGCGCATAATATTTTTTAATACATAGATTGCATTAAAATAAAAATGATACAAAGTTATTTTACATATATATTGCAACTAGATAGGTAGTTCGAAAACATAGATAGATAGTTCGGCGCTAGATAGTTCGAAAACATAAAAAACTAATCCCCAATCGCTCCAGTCATCTGCACCATCATCATCGTCGTTGGTGTCGTCAGAGGTTAACAGCCAGCAGTCCAACCAACGCTCATCTTCTTGAGTGAAGAAGGACCTCCCGCCTGCATTGACGAGGTCGGACTGTGCACACGCCAATGCCTTCCGACGACGCCTGTCCAACCGCTCCTCGCGGCGACTTGCCCTATATTGCTGCTCGTAGGCGACGTCCTCCGGGTGGCGCCGGCGCCACTCCGCCATGACCCGCTCGTCCTCCTGGGCAATGAGGAGGCGGCGCTGCAGCGCAGTGTGCTCCGCACGGTCTTGTGCGGAGTTTAGACGAGGCGGCGGGGCGACGTCTAACGCCTGCTGGAGCGTGTGGACGTCCTGGAAGTTCTTTTGGCGGCGCGGCCTGCCTAGGCGCCACGCCGCCGCGTCGCACGCGCGGGCGGCCTCGTGCGCCGTGTCGTAAGTTCCGAGACTAAGCCGGAGATCGCCGGAGCGTATCTCGGCATAGAACCCGCCGTTCGGGCGCTCGCGGACGCCGCGGTAGCCCGACGCAGAACGGTGGCGCGGCGGCATGGTGGCGCGTCGGGGGCGGCGCGCTGGAGCGGTGGCGGCGCTCTTGGGCGGCGGCGGCGCGAGAGGCAGGGAGAGAGAGAGCGCGCGCGGAGCGGTGGCACGAGGGAGCGGCGCGCGCTGCTTTTTATAGGCGCGCGGGAGGCGGCGGCCCAAAAATGACGCGCGAGAGGCCGCCATTTCGCGCGCGCGGTTTTCCCGCCGCCGCTGGAGCGCGCCATTCAGCCCCGCGAGCGTGAAAACGGAAGTTTAGCGCGCGCGCGCCTTTTTGCGTCGCTGTTGGAGATGCTCTCAGTTTGAGTAATAAAATAGCATAAAACCGCCTGCTACGCGTGTCCTCTGTGCCGTATCGATTGGCCGAACGCGCCTCCACCGTTCCTACAGCGTTGCAACACACTTCTGGTTGGAGAATTATTTTTGCAACACAGGTCTCGTTGCAGGATTATTTCAACGTAATTTTTGATGTTGATTTTTGCAATAACTATTTTATTGCAAAAATATTTTTACAACTGAGGTTTTTTTTAAAAAAAATTCAGCTGAGATCTTATTGCAAAAAAAAATTGCGAGTTCTGTTCTAAAACATAAACCCGTCATAGGCAATTGCAACACCATATATGTTATGGAAACATAGCCCTTGTTGCATGAAGGAGGGTATATAGGCGTTCACTTGATGCGCGTCATCCAGATAAGGTGGCGGACGCGGCTGCTGTAATCCGCCGGTTGATTGGAAGTGTTTTCCTTAGGGCCCGTTCGGATCTCGTCTGGCTTCCAGATTCCAGAGAATCACGTGAGAAGCGAGCCAAACAGTTCAGCTCCCGGAATCCAGCTTCTGGAGAACGAGCAGACCTGCGTGCAAATTTGTGGAGCAGCTATCGCCCAACTTCACGAAAACGAGAAGCGGGAGTTGCTCCAAATTATGTGGTAATGCCATCCCGAAGTGCTACAGCCCACCCAGTGAATCGTTTTCCTATCGCTAAAGCCCCACATGAATCGTTATTCTCTCAGCGAACAGTTTATCCTATCGCTACAGCCCACCAAATTGCCGAACACTCGCCCAGCTCCCGCGAGAAGCCAGCTCGCTGATGTCTACTACGCACCCTTCTTCTTGTAGACGTTGTTGGGCCTCCAAGTGCAGAGGTTTGTAGGACAGTAGCAAATTTCCCTCAAGTGTATGACCTAAGGTTTATCAATCCGTGGGAGGCGTAGGATGAAGATGGTCTCTCTCAAGCAACCCTGCAACCAAATAACAAAGAGTCTCTTGTGTCCCCAACACACCCAATACAATGGTAAATTATATAGGTGCACTAGTTCGGTGAAGAGATGGTGATACAAGTGCAATATGTATGGTAGATATAAGTTTTTGTAATAAGTAAATATAAAAACAGCAAGGTAGCAAGTGGTAAAAGTGAGCATAAACGGTGTTGCAATGATAGTAGAGAAGGCCTAGGGTTCATACTTCCGCTAGTGTAAGTTCTCTCAACAAGGATAACATAATTGGATCATATTACTAGCCCTCAACATGCAACAAATGGTCACTCCAAAGTCACTAATAGCGGAGAACAAACGAAGAGATTATGGTAGGGTACGAAACCACCTCAAAGCTATTCTCTCTGATCGATATATTCAAGAGTCCGTAGTAACGTTCAATCTATCATAGAGTTCGTACTAGAATAACACCTTAAGACACAAATCAATAAAAACCCTAATGTCACCTAGATACTCCATTGTCACCTCAAGTATCCGTGGGCATGATTATACGATATGCATCACACAATCTCAAAAACATCTATTCAACCAACACATAGAACTTCAAAGAGTGCCCCAAAATTTCTACCGGAAAGTCAAGACGAAAACGTGTGCCAACCCCTATGCATTGGTTTCCAAGGTCACGGAACCCGCAAGTTGATCACCAAATCATACATCAAGTGGATCACATGATATCCCATTGTCACCACAGATAAACACGCGCAAGACATACATCAAGTGTTCTCAAATCCTTAAAGACTCAATCCGATAAGATAACTTCAAAGGGAAAACTCAATCCATTACAAGAGAGTAGGGGGAGAAGCATTAAAAGATCCAACTAGAATAGCAAAGCTCGCGATACATCAAGATCGTGCCATCTCAAGAACACGAGAGAGAGGTTAAACACATAGCTAATTGTACATACCCTCAGCCCCGAGGGTGGACTACTCCCTCCTCGTCATGGAGAGCGCCGGGATGATGAAGATAGCCACCGGAGAGAGGTTCCCCCCTCCGGCAGGGTGCCAGAACGGGTGTAGGTTGGTTTTCGGTGGCTACAGAGGCTTTCGGCGGCGGAACTCCCGATCTAGGTTAATTTCCGAAGGTTTCAGTATTTATGGGAATTTTTGGAGTCGGGGCCAAGCAAAGGGGGGCTACGGGCTGTCCTCGAGATAGGGGGGCGTGCCCACCTTCGCAGAGCGCGCCCTCCACCCTCGAGGGCAGCCCGTGGCTCTTCTGGCCCAACTCTTTTGCTTCGGGGGCTTCTTTTGGTCCAGAAAAAATCATAAAAAGTTGGCACGTCAATTGGACTCCATTTGATATTCCTTTTCTGTAAAACCCCTAAAATAGGAGAAAAACAGAAACTGGCACTGGGCTCTGGGTTAATAGGTTAGTCCCAAAAATCATATAAAAGTGTATATAAAAGCCCATAAGATATCCTAGAAGCATAATATAATAGCATGGGACAATAAAAAATTATAGATACGTTGGAGGCGCATCAGCATCCCCAAGCTTAATTCCTGCTCGTCCTCGAGTAGGTAAATGATAAAAACGGAATTTTTGATGTGGAATGCTAACCAATATAGTTTTTCAATGTAATTCTCTTAATTGTGGCATGAATGTTCAGATCTGAAAGATTCAAGACAAAAGTCTATATTGACAAAAGAAATAATAATACTTCAAGCATACTAACAAAGCAATCATGTCTTCTCAAAATACTATGTCTAAAGAAAGTTATCCCTACAAAATCATATAGTGTTGGCTATGCTCCCTTGTTATCACACTAAATATTCATATCATGCACAACCCCGATTTCAGCCAAGCACTTGTTTTCATACTCATCTTTTCAAACATTTCAACTTTCACGCAGTACATGAGGGTGAGCCATGGACATAGCACTATGGGTGGAATAAAGGTGGTTGTGAAGAAGACAAAAAGGAGGTAGATAGTCTCACATCAACTAGGCGTATCAACGGGCTATGGAGATGCCCATCAATAGATATCAATGTGAGTGAGTAGGGATTGCCATGCAACGGATGCACTAGAGCTAAATATGAATGAAAGCTCAACAAAAGAAACTAGTGGGTGTGCATCCAACTTGCTTGCTCACAAAGACCTAGGGCATTTGAGGAAGCCCATCGTTGGAATATACAAGCCAAGTTCTATAATGAAAATTCCCACTAGTATATGAAAGTGACTAAACATGAGACTCTGAAGAACATGGTGCTACTTTGAAGCACAAGTGTGGAAAAAAGATAGTAGCAATTGTCCCTTTTTTCTTTTCCTTTTTTCCTTATTTTCTTTTTGTTGGGCCTTTATTTTTTCTAATTTTTTTTTTTGCGGAGGGGCTTTATAGATTTAGCCTTTTCTCCCATGGGACAATGCTCTAATAATGATGATCATCACACTTTCATTACAACTCAATATTACAACTCGATACTACAACAAAGTATGACTCTATATGAATGCCTCCGGCGGTGTACCGGGATGTGCAATGAAACAAGAGTGACATGTATAAAAATTATGCATGGTGGCCTTGCCACAAATACGATGTCAACTACATGATCATGCAAAGGCAATATGACAATATAATGCATGTCATATGAACAGAACGGTGGAAAGTTGCATGGCAATATATCTCGGAATGGCTATGGAAATGCCATGATAGGTAGGTATGGTGGCTGTTTTGATATATAGTGGGTTTATGGCACCGGCGAAAGTTGCGCGGCACAAGAGAGGCTAGCAATGGTCGAAGGGTGAGAGTGCGTATAATCCATGGACTCAACATTAGTCATAAGAACTCATATACTTATTGCAAAAATCCACGAGTCATTAAAACAAAGCAATCAACGCATGCTCCTAGGGGGGAGGTTGGTAGGAGTTAACCATCCCTCACCCCCGACCTCCACACAAAGGTTGACACTCAACAAATATCTCATGCTCTAACTTAGTCACACAATGGTTCACCATACGTGCATGCTACGTGAATCACTAACCTTAACACAAGTATTTCTCAATTTCATAATAACTCCACTAGCATGACTCTAATATCACTATCCTCATATCTCAAAACAATTATCAAGCATCCAACATCCCATTCTATTAAATGCACTTGGAGTGATTTTTTTACTACATTGACATTGGATGCTTATCATGCAAAGGCTAGTTTTATAGCCAAAGCACATTACCATGCTGTTTTAATAGACTCCCAAAAGGATATAAGTGAAGCATGAGAGATAAACAATTTTTTCAAAATAAAACCACTGCCGTGATCTAAAAGATATAAGTGAAGCACTAGAGCAATATCAAACTACTCCTAAAGATATAAGTGAAGATCAATGAGTAGATGAATAATGATGTAACTATGTGAAGACTCTCTAAAATTTAAGAATTCCAGATCTTGGGATATTATTCAAACATCAAACGAAACAAAATAAACTAAATTGATGCTCCAAGTAAAACACATATCATGTGATGAATAAAAATATAGCTCCGAGTATAGTTACCGATGGATGAAGACGAAAGAGGGGATGCCTTCCCGGGGCATCCCCAAACTTAGGCTTTTGGTTGTCATTGAATTTTACCTTGGGGTGCCATGGGCATCCCCAAGCTTAGGCTCTTGCCACTCTTTGTTTCATAGTCCATCAAAACAATACTCAAAACTTGAAAACTTCATAACACAAAACTTAGACAAAAATCTCGTGAGCTCCGTTAGTATAAGGAAGCAAACCACTACTCAAAGGTACATCAATGAATTAATTCTTTGTTTATATTGGTGTTAAACCTACTGTACTCCAACTTCTCTATGGTTCATATCCTCCAATACTACTCATAGATGCATCGGAATAAGCAAACAACACACGAAAAACAGAATCTGTCAAAGACAGAACAGTCTGTAGTAATCTGCAGGATTCGCCTACTTATGGAACTCCAAAAAATTCAAACTAAATTGGTAAATTTGCGCAATTTGTATACCAATCATCTTCAAAAAGAATCAACTAAAAAGAACGCTCCAGTAAAATCCCACGACTACTTTAGCAAGCGCTAACGATTCTGTTTTTCACAGCAAGATCACATAAACTTCACACAAGTCTTCCCAAAGGTTCTACTTGGCACAAACACTAAACAAAACATGAAACCACATCTAATCAGAGTCTAGATGAAATATTTATTCACTAACAGCAGCAAAAACAAAGAAACTAAAATAAAGTTGGGTTGCCTCCCAACAAGCGCTATCGTTTTACGCCCCTAGCTAGGCATAACGATGCTCACATAAAAGATAAGAATTGAAACATAACGGGAGCATCATGAAGCATATGAATAGCACATTTAAGTCTAACCCACTTCCTGTGCATAGGGATTTTGTGAGCAAACAACTTATGGGGACAATAATCAACTGTCATAGGAAGGCAAAACAAGCATAACTTCAAAACTTTAAGCACATAGAGAGGAAACTTGATATTATTGCAATTTCTACAAGCACATGATCCTCTCTCATAATAATTTTCAGTAGCACCATGAATGAATTCAACAATATAACCAGCACATAAAGCATTATTTTCATGATCTACTTGCATAGAAATTTTACTACTCTCCACATAAGCAAAATTCTTCTCATTCATAGTAGTGGGAGCAAACTCAACAAAATAACTATCATGTGAAGCATAATCAAATTGAAAACTAAAATCATGATGACAAGTTTTATGGTTATCATTATTCTTAATAGCATACAAGTCATCACAATAATCATCATAGATAGCAACTTTGTTGTCATAATCAATTGGAACCTCCTCCGAAATAGTGGATTCATCACTAAATAAAGTCATGACCTCTCCAAATCCACTTTCATCAATATAATCATCATAAATAGGAGGCATGATTTCATCATAATAAATTTGCTCATCAAAACTTGGGGGACTAAAAATATCATCTTCATCAAACATAGCTTCCCCAAGCTTGTGGCTTTGCATATCATTAGCATCATGGGTATTCAAGGAATTCATACTAACAACATTGCAATCATGCTCATCATGCACATATTCTATGCCAACCATTCTATGTAATTCTTTTTCTAGTACTTGAGCATAATTTTCCTTCCCATCGTTTTCACGAAAGATATTAAAAAGATGAAGCATATGAGGTAACCGTAATTCCATTTTTTTTGTAGTTTTCTTTTATAAACGAAACTAGTGATAAAACAAGAAACTAAAAGATTCAATTGCAAGATCTAAAGATATACCTTCAAGCACTAACCTCCCCGGCAACGGCGCCAAAAAAGAGCTTGATGTCTACTACGCACCCTTCTTCTTGTAGACGTTGTTGGGCCTCCAAGTGCAGAGGTTTGTAGGACAGTAGCAAATTCCCCTCAAGTGTATGACCTAAGGTTTATCAATCCGTGGGTGGCGTAGGATGAAGATGGTCTCTCTCAAGCAACCATGCAACCAAATAACAAAGAGTCTCTTGTGTCCCCAACACACCCAATACAATGGTAAATTGTATAGGTGCACTAGTTCGGCGAAGAGATGGTTATACAAGTGCAATATGGATGGTAGATATAGGTTTTTGTAATAAGTAAATATAAAAACAGCAAGGTAGCAAGTGGTAAAAGTGAGCATAAACGGTGTTGCAATCATAGTGGAGAAGGCCTAGGGTTCATACTTTCACTAGTGTAAGTTCTCTCCACAAGGATAACATAATTGGATCATATTACTAGCCCTCAACATGCAACAAAGAGTCACTCCAAAGTCACTAATAGCGGAGAACAAACGAAGAGATTATGGTAGGGTACGAAACCACCTCAAAGCTATTCTCTCTGATCGATCTATTCAAGAGTCCGTAGTAACGTTCAATCAATCATAGAGTTCGTACTAGAATAACACCTCAAGACACAAATCAATCAAAACCCTAATGTCACCTAGATACTCCATTGTCACCTCAAGTATCCGTGGGCATGATTATACGATATGCATCACACAATCTCAGAAACATCTATTCAACCAACACATAGAACTTCAAAGAGTGCCCCAAAGTTTTTACCGAAAAGTCAAGACGAAAACGTGTGCCAACCCCTATGTATAGGTTCCCAAGGTCACGGAACGCGCAAGTTGATCACCAAAACATACATCAAGTGGATCACATGATATCCCATTGTCACCACATATAAACACGCGCAAGACATACATCAAGTGTTCTCAAATCCTTAAAGACTCAATTCGATAAGATAACTTCAAAGGGAAAACTCAATACATTACAAGAGAGTAGAGGGGGAGACGCATTATAAGATCCAACTAGAATATCAAAGCTCGCGATACATCAAGATCGTGCCATCTCAGAAACACGAGAGAGAGAGATCAAACACATAGCTAATTGTACCCTTAGCCCCGAGGGTGGACTACTCCCTCCTCGTCATGGAGAGTGCCGGGATGATGAAGATAGCCACCGGAGAGGGATTCCCCCTCCGGCAGGGTGCCAGAACGGGTGTAGGTTGGTTTTCGATGGCTACAGAGGCTTTCGGCGGCGGAACTCCCGATCTAGGTTAATTTCCGAAGGTTTTAGTATTTATGGGAATTTTTGGAGTTGGGCCAAGCAAAGGGGGGCTACGGGCCGTCCTCGAGATAAGGGGGCGCGCCCACCTTCCCAGGGCGCTCCCTCCACCCTCGAGGGAAGCCCGTGGCTCTCCTGGCCCAACTCTTTTGCTTCGGGTGCTTCTTTTGGTCCAGAAAAAATCATAAAAAATTGGCTCGTCAATTGGACTCCGTTTGATATTCCTTTTCTGTAAAACCCTAAAACAGGAGAAAAACAGAAACTGGCACTGGGCTCTGGGTCAATAGGTTAGTCCCAAAAATCATATAAAAGTGTATATAAAAGCCCATAAGACATCCTAGAAGGATAATAAAATAGCATGGTACAATAAAAAATTATAGATACGTTGGAGACGTATCACTCGCCCAGCTCCCACAAGAATCTGGCTCGTTTGGGAAGCGGGAGAGCTTCCGAACGGGCCCTTACTTTATAGGCTAGGTTCCAAAAAACTATCGATTTTTATTTTTTTCTTAAATATTTACCAAGTGGGTGGTCGGTTGTTTAAAAAAATCCAAAATGCATGTTGTTTAAAAATTAAACCTGTTTATGACATGTCGTGCCCGCACCTAAACGGTCCGTCTCTTTGTCTGTATGTTTGACTATTAACTGACATGTGTGGCCCACATGTCAGTGTCTCATTCATAGATTTTTTACAGAATAACTCCTCCGAATATTTCTAAAAAGCAATCTGGTCCTCATAATTATTTTTAAAAAGCAATCTGGTCCTTGGACATTTTAAAAGAGCAATCCGTCCGGCATGTCTTGGCCATGGAGTCGATGTTGTCGTGTTGCCAGAGTGTTCCGTCTGGGGTCGCCGCCGCCCCACCATGACGTTGCCTGGGATCTCCATCGCGCCGCTATGGCGCTCCACCTGGTGTTGCGGCACCGCGCTGCCATGGGGTGCCGCCTTCTGCCATGACGGTCCGCCCGCGGTCGCTGCCGCGCCACCATGGGCTGACGTCTGGAGGCGTGGTCGCATGCCCTGGAGCCACCGCCTGCCAGGGGTCGCTGCCTCACATCTTTGGAAGTCGCCTGTGCTGCGACGTCCACGCGCGACCGAGCGCCGCACAAGGCGGCCGTTGGCCGGACGTTGTGGGTAGAAAGGTCAGGTGAGAAGGTCGTCTAATCATCTCACGAAAGCATTCAAAATCCTCATCATCCTTTTTCTTGGATGGTTTAGGAGGAAAGGGCATGGGTTTCGGAACCCATGGTTCCTTTTATTTACCATGTTTCCTAGCGATGAAGTCTCTCTTATCATAATGTTGATTCTTTGATTGTGGGTTATCAAGATCAAGTGCATGTTCAATCTCTACATCATCATCATTACTAGGTTGAGCTTCGGTATGAACATCTTCATTAACATTATCACTAGGTTCATGTTCATTACCAGACTGAGTCTCAGCATCAGAAATAGAAATACTATTAGGATTCTCAGGTGTGTCAGTAACAGGTTCACTAGAAGCAGGCAAAGTCCTAGCAGTTTTCGTTTTCTTTTTAGTACTAGGAAAAGGTGTATCAGTATTAATTCTCTGAGAATATTGCTCAATTCTCTTAGGATGGCCCTCAGGATACAAAGGTTCCTGACTTACTTTACCACCTTTAGTTGCAACCATAACATCATTATTATTATTCTTACTATTCAACTCATTAAGCAAATCATGTTGTGCCTTATGTACTTGTTCTACTTGAGTGGTAACCATGGAAGCAAGTTTACTAATAAGTTTAAGATCATTAGAAGTTCTAGTCACAAGATCACCCAAGCGTTCGAGCATATAAGCATTACGTTTTAGTTGTCTACTAACATAAGCATTGAAGTCTTCTAGTTTAACAACAAAATTATCAAACTCATCTAAGCATTGGCTAGCAAACTTATTATGAGGTATATCACCTTCATCAAATCTATAGAGAGAATTTACCTCTACTACCTATGCCGGGTTATCAAGACCATGTATTTCTTCAATAGGCGGTAAATTCTTAACATCTTCAGCTTTAATACCTTTTTTTCATAGATTTCTTTACCTCTTGCATATCTTCAGGACTGACAAACAGAATACCTCTTTTCTTCGGAGTTGGCTTCGGAGTTGGTTCAGGGAGAGTCCAACCATTATCATTACTCAATCTATTATTCAATAACTTTTCAGCTTGTTCAACAATTCATTCCCTGAAAACACAACCAACACAACTATCTAGGTGGTCCCTAGAAGCATCGGTTATTCCATTATAAAAGATATCAAGTATTTCATTTTTCTTGAGAGGATGGTCAGGCAAGGCATTAATTAATTGGAGAAGCCTCCCCCAAGCTTGTGGGAGACTCTCTTCTTCAAATTGCACAAAATTAAATATTTCCTGTAAGGTAGCTTGTTTCTTATGAGCAGGAAATATTTTGCAAAGAAATAATTAATCATATCCTGGGGACTATGCACACAAATAGGAGCAAGAGAATTAAACCATAACTTAGCATCACCCTTTAATGAGAAAGGAAACAACTTAAGAATATAATAATAATGAATTTTTTCCTCGTGAGCAAATAGGGTGGCTATATCGTTTAATTTAGTAAGATGTGCCACAACAATTTCAGATTCATAACCATGGAAAGGATCAGATTCAACCAAAGTAATTAACTCATGATCAACAGAGAATTCATAATCCTTATCAGTAACATGGATAGGTGAAGTAGCAAATTCAGGATCATATTGCATTCTAGCATTCAAAGATTTTTCTTTCCACTTGCGTACTAATTTCTTAAGATCATTCCTATCCTCACAAGCAAGAAAGTCTCTAGCTACTTCTCCTTCCATAACATATCCCTCGGGCACAATAGGAAATTCATATCTAGGGGAAGTAGGTCTAACAGGTGTTTCAAATTTTTTAGTATAAATAATTTCATCAGTTTCAGAAATATCATCATCTTCAGCATAATCAATAGTACTGGCTCTAGCAAGATGTTTACCAAGTAATTCACCCAATGGCATAGTTTCATCAAGCATAGTTGTAGCATCATAAGCATCATTCATAATATAAGTGGCATCATCAATATCATGTGACATATCAAAATCTATAGCAGGTGTAGGTGTCGCAAGTTTACTCCAAATAGAAGGAGAATCAAGTACAAAGCTAGATGGCAGTTCCTTACCTCCCCTCGTTCTAGAGGGAACGATCTTGGTTCTATCATCCTTCAGATTCTTCATAGTGATCAGCAGATATAAATCCCAAGTAACTCAGAGAATAGAGCTATGCTCCCTGGCAACGGCGCCAGAAAAAGGTCTTGGTAACCCACAAGTATAGGGGATCGCAACAATTTTCGAGGGTAGAGTATTCAACCCAAATTTATTGATTTGACACAAGGGGAGCCAACAAATATTATCAAGTATTAGCAGCTGAGTTGTCAATTCAACCACACTAGCAAAGCAATATGGAAGTAACGCTAATGGTGGCAAAAGTAACAGTAGTAGTTTTGTAGTGATGGTGATAGCAGCAGTAACGAAAGTAACGAAGCAAGTATCAATATGGATCAAACTCGTAGGCAATGGATCGGCAATGATAGGTGTTGGATAATATTCATCATGTAGCAGCTATAACCTAGGGTGACACAGAACTAGCTCCAATTCATCAATGTAATGTAGGCATGTATTCTGAATATAGTCATACGTGCTTATGGAAAAGAACTTGCATGACATCTTTTGTCCTACCCTCCCGTGGCAGCGGGGTCCTAATGGAAACTAAGGGATATTAAGGCCTTGTTTTAATAGAGTACCGTACCAAAGAATTAGCACTTAGTGAATACACAAACTCCTCAAACTATGGTCATCGCCGGGAAGTGTCCCGGCTATTGTCACTCCGGGGTTGCCGGATCATAACACATAGTAGGTGACTATTGACTTGCAAGATAGGATCAAGAACACAAATATATTCATGAAAACATAATAGGTTCAAATCTAAAATCATGGCACTCGGGCCCTAGTGTCAAGCATTAAGCATAGCAAAGTCATAGCAACATCAATCTCAGAACATTGTGGATACTAGGGATCAAGCCCTAACGAAACTAACTCGATTGCATGATAAATCTTATCCAACCCATCACCGTCCAGCAAGCCTACGATGGGATTACTCACGCACGACGGTGAGCATCATGAAATTGGTGATGGTGGATGGTTGGTGATGATGACGGTAACGATCTCCACTCTCCGAACCCCCAAATGGACTCCAGGTCAGGTCTCCCGATGAAGAACAGGAGGTGGCGGCGACTCCGTATTGTAAAACGTGATGGGATCTTCTCTTTGATTTTTTCGCCTTGAAAGAGATTATATGGAGTTGGAGTTAGCGTCGGTGGAGGTCCATGGGGGCACAAGGTAGGGGGCGCGCCCTTTGTGGCCAGGGTGTGGGCCCCCTTGGTAGTTCTTTCCATCAATATTTTTTATATATTCTGAAAATATTCTCCGTGAAGTTTCAGATCATTCCGAGAACTTTTATTTCTGCACAAAAATAACAGCAAGGCAATTCTGCTGAAAACAGCGTCAGTCCGGGTTAGTTCCATTCAAATCATGCAAATTAGAGTCCAAAACAAGGGCAAAAGAGTTTGGAAAAGTAGATACGATGGAGACGTATGAGCTTCTAGTGAACCTATTGTAGACACACTTGAAAATCCTAATGAAATTTCTATTTCTGATGCTGAAACTCAATCTGGTAATGAACATGAACCTAGAACAATGATAATGATGATGTTCATGTTGATGCTCAACCTAGTAATGATAATGATGTGGAGATAGAACCTGATGTTGATCTTGATGACCCACAACCTAATAACAAAAGATATGAGAAAAGAGACTTCATTGCTAGGAAACATGGTATGGAGAGAGAGTCATGGGTTCAAAAACCCATGCCCTTTTCTCCTAAACCATCCAAGAAAAAGGATGTTGATGAATTTGAACACTTTTGTGAAATGCTTAGACCTGTTTTTTTGTGCTTGCGTTTGACTGATGTCTTGAAAATGTCTCCCTATGCTAAGTATATGAAAGATATTATTACCAATAAAATAAAGATACCAGAAGCTGAAATTCCCACCATCTTAAAAAATTATACTTTTAAGGGTGGGATACCTAAGGAACTAGGAGATCCGGGAATACCGACTATACCATGCTCCATTGAAAGAAACTATGTTAAGACTGCTTTATGTGCTTTAGGAACCGGTGTTAGTGTTATGCCTTTCTCTTTGTATCGAAGACTTGATTTCAATAAGTTGACACCAACGGAAATCTCTTTCAAAATGGACGATAAATCAACTGCTTTACCCATCGTCATTTGTGAGGATATACCTGTCTTAGTTGCAAATGTTACTATCTTAACAGACTTGGTTATTCTTGATATACCCGAGGACGACAATATGTCGATTATCCTTGGTAGACCCTTTTTGAGTACTGTTGGGGCTGTTACTAATTCTAATAAAGGCAATGCCACTTTTCATGTCAATGGTAATGAGCATACGGTACACTTTCCGAAGAAACAACCTCAAGTTAATAGCATCAATTCTATTGGAAAAAATCGACAGTTGCTATTGGAGGTTTTGAATTCCCTATTCCTACTGTCAAAAAGAAATATGATAATATTATTGTTGGGGACATACATATCCCCATTGAGGTAACCTAGTGTTATACGAAGATTCTCCGGTTTCATGTCATTTGGAAGATGTTTGTTAATAAGACTTGATCAACTATATCAACAGATTCTTTTTGATAGGCATGAGATGGATGAATTTAGTAAACACAACTTTTTGTACCCTTTTTTTATTTTCTATTACTTAGAATTATTAAAGCAAAAATAGTATTATTTTTCTATTTACTGTCTTATCCGTGCAATAAAAAATGACTCAAAAATAAAAGTTCTCCAAATGGTAGTATGATTTGTTCTGGAATATATAAGAATTTTTGGCACTAAACACACAACATGGGGAGGCACCAATGGGCCACAAGCCCACAAGGCGCACCCCCTGGCTTGTGGGATCCACGTGGGTCCCCCTCACTTATTCCAGCACTCATCCTCTCCATCTTCCTCCACAAAAAATCCCTCCATTGCTCAAACCCGTGTTCTTGCTCATCTTGCTGCCATTTTCGATCTCCTTGCTCAAAGCTCCATTTGCAAAACTGGTTTGGGGGATTGCTCATTGGTATGTGACTCCTCCATTGGTCCAATTAGTTTTTGTTCTAGTGCTTTATATATTACAAATTTTCGCTGCTATGGTGACCATATTCTTGAGCTTGCATGTCAAATTTATATGGTCCAAAGTAGTTTTGTTGCATGATATACCCTCTAGACACTTGTAGGGGTAGTTGCTATTACTTTGGTTGAGTTTTGTTCACTTTTATTTTGAGTCACTAAAATTTTTAGAATTTTTCAGAGAAAATGTTAACCATGAAGCGGTTGTTGAGAGGCTCTTCAAGACGTAATAAGGGAGAAAATTCAAAGGATACTCCGGTGGTGACGCCCAAGTACAACCTTTCGTGTACGGCGGAGGTTCGACCGTGTGAATGGCCAAGTGACGAGTTCTTGAGAAAGCCCAGAATTTATGATGATTTCTATTATTTGGCGGAGAATGCAGACATCACCGACTTCCTGCAAGATAAGTGTGAACAATACCTTTTGCTCACTAATACCTTCGTGCAATTTTTTTATTTTAGTCCAAAAAAGACACCACCCACGGTAGAGTTTCATTTGTATGATGTGCCCAAGGAGATGACACTTTATGATTTCTGCAACATTTGCAAGATACCTTATGAAGGTGGCATCAGTGACCCACGCCCTAGAGACATGGAGGACTTTATTGCTGAAACTACTGTAGGGGAAGAGAGAGGGGTATCGGAAGCAAGAGTTGCTAGTTTACATTTTCTTGTTTTACGCTATTATTCATTATTTCCTGGGAGATGTTTGATTGGTCGTGGGGAGAGTGGAGGCCTTAGTGCCCCTGACCTTGCTATTTTGCGCCATGCTCTACATGCTAATAGAACTTTTAGTCTGGGCGTTATTGTTGCTCGACGGTTAAACACCAACCGTTCGAAGGGTTGTATTTTTGGAGGAGTATATGCCTCTCGCCTAGCTAAACATTTTAGGATACCCATTAGGCATGATGAGAAGGAGGAAAAGGCGCTACCTGTTAAACATTTAGACTATGCTAGTATGGTAGCACACGATTTTATTTCCATGGACGATGATAAGCAGCTTTTATACAACTTAGTATTTAGTCAGTGCACTTTTCAGATTATTACTCTGCCTGCACCTTGTTTGTTCGATATTCATTCAGGCAAGTACATTATTATGCCTGATACGTCCATTTTGCATCATGCATATATGTTGATATTTATTGCATTATGGGCTGTTATTACACGATATGTCACAATACTTATGCCTTTTCTCTTTTATTCTATAAGGTTTACATGAAGAGGGAGAATGCCGGCACCTGGAATCCTGGGTTGGAAAATAAGCAAACTCTCGAAACCTATTCTACACAACTCAAAAAGCCCCGAAACTCAACAGGATACCATTTCAGAAAATATAAAAAATATCTGGCGGAAGAAGATCACCAGGGGGGCCACCACCCGTCCACGAGGGAGGGGGGCGCGCCCCACTCTCAGGGCGCGCCCCCTGCCTCGTGGGCCCCCCGATGCCCATCTTCTCCTATATGAGGTGTTTTGACCTGGAAAAAAGGAGGCTTTCGAGACCAGCCGCCGCCGTCTCGAAGCGGAACCTTGGCGGAAACCAATCTAGGGCTCCAGCGGAGTTGTTCTGCCGAGGATACTTCCCTCCGGGAGGGGGAAATCGTCACCGCCGTCGTCACCAACAACTCTTGCATCTTGGGGAGGGCTATCTTCATAAACATATTCACCGGCACCATCTACTCTCAAACCCTAGTTCATCTCTTGTATCCAATCTTTGTACCCAAACCTCAGATTGGTACCTGTGGGTTGCTAGTAGTGTTGATTACTCCTTGTAGTTGATGCTAGTTGGTTTATTTGGTGGAAGATCATATGTTCAGATCCATTATGCATATTAATACCCCTCTGATCGTGAACAATATTATGTCTTGTGAGTATTTACTTTTGTTCCTGAGGACATGGGAGAAGTCTTGCTATTAGTAGTCATGTGAATTTGGTATTCGTTCGATATTTTGATGAGATGTATGTTGTCTCTCCTCTAGTGGTGTCATGTGAACGTCGACTACATGACACTTCACCATTATTTGGGCCTAGAGGAAGGCATTGGGAAGTAATAAGTAGATGATGGGTTGCTAGAGTGACAGAAGCTTAAACCCTAGTTTATGCGTTGCTTCGTAAGGGGCTGATTTGGATCCATATGTTTCATGCTATGGTTAGGTTTACCTTAATACTTCTCTTGTAGTTGCGGATGCTTGCATTAGAGGTTAATCATAAGTGGGAGGCTTGTCCAAGTAAGTGTTGGGGAACGTAGTATTTTAAAAATTTCCTACGATCACGCAAGATCTATCTACCAGATGCATAGCAACGAGAGGGGAGAGTGTTTCTACGTACCCTCGTAGACCGGGAGCGGAAGCGTCAAGTGACGCGGTTGATGTTGTCGAACTTCTTCGCGATCCAACCGATCAAGCACCGAACGTACGGCACCTCCGCGTTCAGCACACGTTCAGCTTGATGACGTCCCACGAGCTCTTGATCCAGTTGAGCTTCACGGGAGAGTTTCGTCAGCACGACGGCGTGGTGACGGATATGATGTGTTCACCGGCGCAGGGCTTCGCCTAAGCTCCGCGACGGTACGACCGAGGTGTGATTCTGTGGAGGGGGGCACCGCACACGGCTAAAACAATTCAACTTGTGTGTCTTTGGGTGCCCCCCTGCCCCCGTATATAAAGGAGCAAGAGAGGAGGGGTCGGCCAACTCCTATGGTGCGGCTAGGGAGGGGACTCCTACTAGGAATAGGATTGCAATCCTATTCCTAGTAGGATTCACCGGAAGGAAGAAGGGGGAAAGGATTAGGAGAGGTGGCGCCCCCCCAATCCTAGTCCAACTAGGATTCCTAGGTGGGGGCGCCGGCCAGCCCTATGGGCTGCCTCTCTCTCACCTTTTAGGCCCACTATGGACCATCCCCTCTCGTAGGGGGTTCCGGTAACCCCCTCCGGCATTCCCGATAAATCCGAAACTTTTCCGGTATACTTCCGGTGTCCGAATATAGCCGTCCAATATATCAATCTTTATGTCTCGGACATTCCGAGACTCCTCGTCATGTCCGTGATCTCATCCGGGACTCTGAACTACCTTCGGTACATCAATACTCAAAAACTCATAATACCGATCGTCATCAAACGTTAAGCGTGCGGACCCTACGGGTTCGAGAACTATGTAGACATGACCGAGACTCATCTCTGGTCAATAACCAATAGCGGAACCTGGATGTTCATATTGGCTCCTACATATTCTACGAAGATCTTTTATCGGTCAGAACCGCATAACAACATACGTTGTTCCTTTTGTCAAACGGTATGTTACTTGCCCGAGATTCGATCGTCGGTATCTTTATACCTAGTTCAATCTCGTTGCCGGCAAGTCTCTTTACTCGTTCCGTAACACATCATCTCGTGACTAACTCATTAGTCTTTTGCTTGCAAGGCTTATTGTGATGTGTGTTACCGAGAGGGCCCAGAGATACCTCTCCGACACTCGGAGTGACAAATCCTAATCTTGATCTATGCCAACACCACGAATACTTTCGGAGATACCTGTAGAGCATCTTTATGATCACCCAGTTACGTTGTGACGTTTGATAGCACACAAGGTGTTCCTACGGTATTCGGGAGTTGCATAATCTCATAGTCATAGGAACATGTATAAGTCATGAAGAAAGCAATAGCAGTTAAACTAAACGATCATAGTGCTATGCTAACGGATGGGTCTTGTCCATCACATCATTCTCCTAATGATGTGATCCCGTTGATCAAATGACAACTCATGTCTATGTCTAGGAAACATAACCATCTTTGATCAATGAGCTAGTCTAGTAGAGGCATACTAGGGACATACTGTTTTGTCTATGTATCCACACATGTACTAAGTTTCCGGTTAATACAATTCTAGCATGAATAAAAGACATTTATCATGATATAAGGAAATACAAATAACATCTTTATTATTGCCTCTAGGGCATATTTCCTTCAGTCTCCCACTTGCACTAGAGTCAATAATCTAGCTCACATCGCCATGTGATTTAATACCGATAGTTCACATCGTTATGTGAATAACACCCATAGTTCACATCGCCATGTGATCAACACCCAAAGGGTTTACTAGAGTCAATACTCTAGTTCACATTGCTATGTGATTAATACCCAAGAGTAATAAGGTGTGATCATGTTTTGCTTGTGAGAGTAGTTTAGTCAACGGGTCTGTCACATTCAGATCCGTATGTATTTTGCAAATTTCTATGTCTACAATGCTCTGCATGGAGCTACTCTAGCTAATTGCTCCCACTTTCAATACGCATCCAGATTGATACTTAGAGTCATCTGGATTTTGGTGTCAAAGCTTGCATTGGCGTAACCCTTTACGACGAACTCTTTATCACCTCCATAATCGAGAAATATTTCCTTAGTCATCCAGTTACTAAGGATAATTTTGACCGTTGTACAGTGATCTACTCCTGGATCACTATTGTACCCTCTTGACAAACTCATGGCACGGTACACAACATGTTTGGTACACAGCATGGCACACTTTATAGAACCTATGGCTGAGGCATAGGGAATGACTTTCATTCTCTCTATATTTTTCTGCAGTGGTCGGGCATTGAGTCTTACTCAACTTCATACCTTGTAGTACAGGCAAGAACCTTTTCTTTGACTGATCCATTTTGAAATTCTTCAAAATCTTATCAAGGTATGTACTCATCGAAAGTTTTATCAAGCGTCTTGATCTATCTATATAGATCTTGATGCTCAATATGTAAGCAGCTTCACCGAGGTCTTTCATTGAAAAACTTTTATTCAAGTATCCTTTTATGCTATCCAGAAATTCTATATCATTTCCAATTAACAATATGTCATCTACATATAATATTAGAAATGCTACAGAGCTCCCACTCACTTTCTTGTAAATACAGGCTTCTCCAAAAGTCTGTATAAAACCATATGCTTTGATCACCTCATCAAAGCGTATATTCCAACTCCGAGATGCTTGCACCAGTCCATAGATGGATCGCTGGAGCTTGCATACTTTGTTAGCATCTTTAGGATTGACAAAACCTTCGGGTTGCATCATATGCAATTTTTCTTTAATAAATTCATTAAAGAATGCAGTTTTGTTATCCATTTGCCAGATTTCATAAAATGTGGCAATTGCTAACATGATTCGGACAGACTTAAGCATCGCTACAGGTGAGAAAGTCTCATTGTAGTCAACTCCTTGAACTTGTCGAAAACCTTTCGCAACAAGTCGAGCTTAGTAAACAGTAATATTACCGTCTGCGTCGGTCTTCCTCTTGAAGATCCATTTATTTTCGATGGCCTACCGATCATCGGGCAAGTCAACCAAAGTCCACACTTTGTTCTCATACATGGATCCCATCTCAGATTTCATGGCTTCAAGCCATTTTGCGGAATCTGGGCTCATCATCGCTTCCTCATAGTTCGTAGGTTCATCATGGTCTAGTAACATGATTTCCAGAACTGGGTTGCCGTACCACTCTGGTGCGGAACGTACTCTGGTTGATCTACGACGTTCAGCAGAAACTTGATCCGAAGTTTCATGATCATTATCATCAACTTCCTCACTAATTGGTGTAGGAATCACTGGAACAATTTCCTGTGATGTACTACTTTCCAATATGGGAGAAGGTACAATTACCTCATCAAGTTCTACTTTCCTCCCACTCACTTCTTTCGAGAGAAACTCTTTTTCTAGAAAGGATCCGTTTTTAGCAATGAATATTTTGCCTTCGGATCTGTGATAGAAGGTGTACCCAACAGTCTCTTTTGGGTATC
>LR738712.1:582743278-582758088 GCA_902687465.1 Secale cereale
GCATAATCTCATAGTCATAGGAACATGTATAAGTCATGAAGAAAGCAATAGCAGTTAAACTAAACGATCATAGTGCTATGCTAACGGATGGGTCTTGTCCATCACATCATTCTCCTAATGATGTGATCCCGTTGATCAAATGACAACTCATGTCTATGGCTAGGAAACATAACCATCTTTGATCAATGAGCTAGTCTAGTAGAGGCATACTAGGGACATACTGTTTTGTCTATGTATCCACACATGTACTAAGTTTCCGGTTAATACAATTCTAGCATGAATAAAAGACATTTATCATGATATAAGGAAATACAAATAACATCTTTATTATTGCCTCTAGGGCATATTTCCTTCAGTCTCCCACTTGCACTAGAGTCAATAATCTAGCTCACATCGCCATGTGATTTAATACCGATAGTTCACATCGTTATGTGAATAACACCCATAGTTCACATCGCCATGTGATCAACTCCCAAAGGGTTTACTAGAGTCAATAATCTAGTTCACATTGCTATGTGATTAATACCCAAGAGTAATAAGGTGTGATCATGTTTTGCTTGTGAGAGTAGTTTAGTCAACGGGTCTGTCACATTCAGATCCGTATGTATTTTGCAAATTTCTATGTCTACAATGCTCTGCATGGAGCTACTCTAGCTAATTGCTCCCACTTTCAATACGCATCCAGATTGATACTTAGAGTCATCTGGATTTTGGTGTCAAAGCTTGCATCGGCGTAACCCTTTACGACGAACTCTTTATCACCTCCATAATCGAGAAATATTTCCTTAGTCATCCAGTTACTAAGGATAATTTTGACCGCTGTACAGTGATCTACTCCTGGATCACTATTGTACCCTCTTGACAAACTCATGGCACGGTACACAACATGTTTGGTACACAGCATGGCATACTTTATAGAACCTATGGCTGAGGCATAGGGAATGACTTCCATTCTCTCTATATTTTTCTGCAGTGGTCGGGCATTGAGTCTTACTCAACTTCATACCTTGTAGTACAGGCAAGAACCTTTTCTTTGACTGATCCATTTTGAAATTCTTCAAAATCTTATCAAGGTATGTACTCATCGAAAGTCTTATCAAGCGTCTTGATCTATCTATATAGATCTTGATGCTCAATATGTAAGCAGCTTCACCGAGGTCTTTCATTGAAAAACTTTTATTCAAGTATCCTTTTATGCTATCCAGAAATTCTATATCATTTCCAATTAACAATATGTCATCTACATATAATATTAGAAATGCTACAGAGCTCCCACTCACTTTCTTGTAAATACAGGCTTCTCCAAAAGTCTGTATAAAACCATATGCTTTGATCACCTCATCAAAGCGTATATTCCAACTCCGAGATGCTTGCACCAGTCCATAGATGGATCGCTGGAGCTTGCATACTTTGTTAGCATTTTTAGGATTGACAAAACCTTCGGGTTGCATCATATGCAATTTTTCTTTAATAAATTCATTAAAGAATGCAGTTTTGTTATCCATTTGCCAGAATTCATAAAATGTGGCAATTGCTAACATGATTCGGACAGACTTAAGCATCGCTACAGGTGAGAAAGTCTCATTGTAGTCAACTCCTTGAACTTGTCGAAAACCTTTCGCAATAAGTCGAGCTTAGTAAACAGTAATATTACCGTCTGCGTCTGTCTTCCTCTTGAAGATCCATTTATTTTCGATGGCCTGCCGATCATCGGGCAAGTCAACCAAAGTCCACACTTTGTTCTCATACATGGATCCCATCTCAGATTTCATGGCTTCAAGCCATTTTGCAGAATCTGGGCTCATCATCGCTTCCTCATAGTTCGTAGGTTCATCATGGTCTAGTAACATGATTTCCAGAACTGGGTTGCCGTACCACTCTGGTGCGGAACGTACTCTGGTTGATCTACGACGTTCAGCAGAAACTTGATCCGAAGTTTCATGATCATTATCATCAACTTCCTCACTAATTGGTGTAGGAATCACTGGAACAATTTCCTGTGATGTACTACTTTCCAATATGGGAGAAGGTACAATTACCTCATCAAGTTCTACTTTCCTCCCACTCACTTCTTTCGAGAGAAACTCTTTTTCTAGAAAGGATCCGTTTTTAGCAACGAATATTTTGCCTTCGATCTGTGATAGAAGGTGTACCCAACAGTCTCTTTTGGGTATCCTATGAAGATTTACTTCTCCGGTTTGGGTTCGAGCTTATCATGTTGAAACTTTTTCACATAAGCATCGCAGTCCCAAATTTTAAGAAACAACAACTTTGGTTTCTTGCCAAACCACAGTTCTTGAGGCGTTGTCTCAACGGATTCACATGAAGCCCTTATTTAACGTGAATGCAGCTGTCTCTAATGCATGACCCAAAACGATAGTGGTAAATCGGTAAGAGACATCATAGATCGCACCATATCCAATAAAGTACGGTTACGACGTTCGGACACACCATTATGTTGTGGTGTTCCAGGTGGCGTGAGTTGTGAAACTATTCCACATTGTTTCAAATGAAGACCAAACTCGTAACTCAAATATTCTCCTCCACGATCAGATCGTAGGAACTTTATTTTCTTGTTACGATGATTCTCTACTTCACTCTGAAATTCTTTGAACTTTTCAAAAGTTTCAGACTTGTGTTTCATTAAGTAGATATACCCATATCTGCTCAAATCATTAGTGAAGGTCAGAAAATAACGATACCTGCCGTGAGCTTCAACACTCATTGGTCTGTATACATTAGTATGTATGATTTCCAACAACTCTGTTGCTCGCTCCATAGTTCCGGAGAACGGAGTTTTAGTCATCTTGCCCATGAGGCATGGTTCGCAAGCACCAAGTGATTCATAATCAAGTGATTCCAAAAGTCCATCATTATGGAGTTTCTTCATGTGTTTTACACCAATATGACCTAAACGGCAGTGCCACAAATAAGTTGCACTATCATTATTAACCTTGCATCTTTTGGCTTCAATATTATGAATATGTGTATCACACGATCGAGATCCAATAAACTATTTTCATTGGGTGTATGACCATAGAAGGTTTTATTCATGTAAACAGAACAACAATTATTCTCTAACTTACATGAATAAACGTATTGCAATAAACATGATCAAATCACATTCATGCTCAACACAAACACCAAATAACAGTTATTTAGGTTCAGCACTAATCCCGAAAATATAGGGAGTGTGCGATGATGATTATATCAATCTTGGAACTGCTTCCAATACACATCATCACTTTATCCTTTAACTAGTTTATGTTCATTATGCAACTCCCACTTCGAGTTACTACTTTTTAGCAACTGAACCAATATCAAATACCGAGGGGTTGCTATGAACACTAGTAAAATACACATTAATAATCTGTATATCAAATATACCTTAGTTCACTTTGCCATCCTCCTTATCCGCCAAGTATCTAGGGCAGTTCCACTTCCAGTGACCATTTCCTTTGCAGTAGAAGCACTTAGTTTCAGGCTTGAGTTTAGCTTTGGATTTCTTCGTGGAAGTAGCAACTGACTTGCTATTCTTTTTGAAGTTCCCTTTCTTTCCCTTGCCCTTTTTCTTGAAACTAGTGGTCTTGCTAACCATCAACACTTGATGGTTTTTCATGATTTCTACCTTCGCCTACTTCAGTATCGCGAAGAGCTGGGAATTCCTTTCGTCATCCCTTGCATATTTATAGTTCATCACGAAGTTCTACTAACTTGGTGATAGTGACTAGAGAACTTTGTCAATTACTATCTTATCTAGAAGATTAACTCCCACTTGATTAAAGTAATTGTAGTACCCAGACAATCTGAGCACATGCTCACTGGTTGAGCTATTCTCCTCCATCTTGTAGGCAAAGTACTGTCAGAGGTCTTATACCTCTCGACACGGGCATGAGTATGAAATACTAATTTCAACTCTTGGAACATATTATATGCTCCGTGGCGTTCAAAACGTTTTTGAAGTCCCGGTTCTAAGCCGTAAAGTATGGTGCACTTAAACTATCAAGTAGTCATCATATCGAGCTTTTGTCAAAAACGTTCATAACGTCTACATCTGCTCCTGCAATAGGTCTGTCACCTAGCGGTGCATCAAGGACATAATTCTTCTGCGCAGCAATGAGGATAATCCTCAGATCACGGAACAATTCCGCATCATTGCTACTAACATCTTTCAACTTGGTTTTCTCTAGGAACATATGAAAAATAAACGGGGAGCAACATCGCGAGCTATTGATCTACAACATAGATATGCTAATACTTCCAGGACTAAGTTCATGATAAATTAAAGTTCAATTAATCATATTACTTAAGAACTCCCACTTAGATAGACATCCCTCTGGTCATCTAAATGATCACGTGATCCAAATCAACTAAACCATGTCCGATCATCACGTGAGATGGAGTAGTTTCAATGGTGAACATCTCATGTTGATCATATCTACTATATGATTCACGCTCGACCTTTCGGTCTCCAGTGTTCCGAGGCCATATCTGTATATGCTAGGCTCGTCAAGTTTAACCCGAGTATTCTGCGTGTGCAAAACTGGCTTACACCCGTTGTATTTGAACGTAGAGCTTATCACACCCGATCATCACGTGGTGTCTCGGCACGACGAACTTTCGCAACGGTGCATACTCAGGGAGAACACTTATACCTTGAAATTTAGTAAGGGATCATCTTATAATGCTACCGTCGTTCTAAGCAAAATAAGAAGCATAATAAGATAAACATCACATGTAATCAAAATATGTGACATGATATGGCCATCATCATCTTGTGCTTTTGATCTCCATCTCCAAAGCACCGTCATGATCACCCTCGCAAAACATGATCATCTCATACAAAAACCGTATAACTCATCATGTCTTGACCATATCACATCACAACATGCCCTGCAAAAACAAGTTAGACGTCCTCTACTTTGTTTGTTGCAAGTTTTACGTGGCTGCTACGGGCTTAGCAAGAACCGTTCTTACCTACGCATACAAAACCACAACGATGTTTCGTCAAGTATGTGCTGTTTTAACCTTCACAAGGACCGGGCGTAGCCACACTTGATTCAGCTAAAGTGAGAGAGACAGACACCCGCCAGTCACTTTTAAGCAACGAGTGCTCGTAACGGTGAAACCAGTCTCGCGTAAGCGTACGCGTAATGTCGGTCCGGGCCGCTTCATCTCACAATACCGCCGAAGCAAAGTATGACATGCTGGTAAGCAGTATGACTAGTATCGTCCACAATCTCATTGTGTTCTACTCGTGCATATCATCTACGCATAGACCTGGCTCATGATGCCACTGTTGGGGAACGTAGTATTTTAAAAATTTCCTACGATCACGCAAGATCTATCTACCAGATGCATAGCAACGAGAGGGGAGAGTGTGTCTACGTACCCTCGTAGACCGGGAGCGGAAGCGTCAAGTGACGCGGTTGATGTTGTCGAACTTCTTCGCGATCCAACCGATCAAGCACCGAACGTACGGCACCTCCGCGTTCAGCACACGTTCAGCTTGATGACGTCCCACGAGCTCTTGATCCAGTTGAGCTTCACGGGAGAGTTTCGTCAGCACGACGGCGTGGTGACGGATATGATGTGTTCACCGGCGCAGGGCTTCGCCTAAGCTCCGCGACGGTACGACCGAGGTGTGATTCTGTGGAGGGGGGCACCGCACACGGCTAAAACAATTCAACTTGTGTGTCTTTGGGTGCCCCCCTGCCCCCGTATATAAAGGAGCAAGGGAGGAGGGGTCGGCCAACTCCTATGGTGCGGCTAGGGAGGGGCCTCCTACTAGGAATAGGATTGCAATCCTATTCCTAGTAGGATTCACCGGAAGGAATAAGGGGGAAAGGATTAGGAGAGGTGGCGCCCCCCCAATCCTAGTCCAACTAGGATTCCTAGGTGGGGGCGCCGGCCAGCCCTATGGGCTGCCTCTCTCTCACCTTTTAGGCCCACTATGGACCATCCCCTCTCGTAGGGGGTTCCGGTAACCCCCTCCGGCATTCCCGATAAATCCGAAACTTTTCCGGTATACTTCCGGTGTCCGAATATAGCCGTCCAATATATCAATCTTTATGTCTCGGACATTCCGAGACTCCTCGTCATGTCCGTGATCTCATCCGGGACTCCGAACTACCTTCGGTACATCAATACTCAAAAACTCATAATACCGATCGTCATCAAACGTTAAGCGTGCGGACCCTACGGGTTCGAGAACTATGTAGACATGACCGAGACTCATCTCTGGTCAATAACCAATAGCGGAACCTGGATGTTCATATTGGCTCCTACATATTCTACGAAGATCTTTTATCGGTCAGAACCGCATAACAACATACGTTGTTCCTTTTGTCAAACGGTATGTTACTTGCCCGAGATTCGATCGTCGGTATCTTTA
Source organism: Secale cereale (assembly GCA_902687465.1). Lineage (NCBI taxonomy): Eukaryota > Viridiplantae > Streptophyta > Magnoliopsida > Poales > Poaceae > Secale > Secale cereale. Next base: position 582,749,673 of record LR738712.1, read on the forward strand.
TACCTAGTTCAATCTCGTTTACCGGCAAGTCTCTATACTCGTTCTGTAACACATCATCTCGTGACTAACTCATTAGTCTTTTGCTTGCAAGGCTTATTATGATGTGTGTTACCGAGAGGGCCCAGAGATACCTCTCCGACAACCGGAGTGACAAATCCTAATCTTGATCTATGCCAACACCACGAATACTTTCGGAGACACCTGTAGAGCATCTTTATGATCACCCAGTTACGTTGTGACGTTTGATAGCACACAAGGTGTTCCTACGGTATTCGGGAGTTGCATAATCTCATAGTCATAGGAACATGTATAAGTCATGAAGAAAGCAATAGCAGTTAAACTAAACGATCATAGTGCTATGCTAACGGATGGGTCTTGTCCATCACATCATTCTCCTAATGATGTGATCCCGTTGATCAAATGACAACTCATGTCTATGGCTAGGAAACATAACCATCTTTGATCAATGAGCTAGTCTAGTAGAGGCATACTAGGGACATACTGTTTTGTCTATGTATCCACACATGTACTAAGTTTCCGGTTAATACAATTCTAGCATGAATAAAAGACATTTATCATGATATAAGGAAATACAAATAACATCTTTATTATTGCCTCTAGGGCATATTTCCTTCAGTAAGGACCTCACCCAAGCACCGGTCCACCCACATACCAAATTATCAAAGTACCGAATGCAAATCAGATGATCGTGATGGAAACTAGTTTGACGATAATTCCCATATGTCCTCGGGGGCGTTTTCCTTCATATAAGAGTTTGTCTAGGCTTGTCCTTTGCTACAAAAAGGATTGGGCCATCTTGCTGCACCTTATTTACTTTTACCTTTTGTCACTTGCTACCAATTACCTTATCACAAAACTATCTGTTACCTATAATTTCAGTGCTAGCAGAAAATACCTTACTAAAAATTGCCTATCATTTCCTTCTGCTCCTCATTGGGTTCGACACTCTTACTTATCGGAAGGACTACGATAGATCCCCTACACTTGTGGGTCATCAAGACTCTTTTCTGGCGTCGTTGCCGGGGAGTGAAGCGCCTTTGGTAAGTAAAAATTTATATAGTGTGCTGAAATTTATTGTCACTTGTTACTACGGCTCATAATCCTTTGAGGGGCTTGTTCAGGGTTTCTTCACCCCGACCAGAAGAGCAAAGAGTTGCTCCTCAACCTACTGCACCTACTGAAAATGTTTTGTTTGAAATTCCTTCGGGTATGATAGAGAAACTGCTAGGTAATCCTTTTACAGGAGACGGAATACTGCATCCCGATTTACACCTAATCTATTTGGATGAAGTTTGTGGATTATTTAAGCTTGCAGGAATGCCCGAGGATGTTATCAAGAAGAAGGTCTTCCCTTTATCTTTGAAGGGAGATGCATTGACATGGTTTAGGCTATGTGATGATATTAGATCATGGAACTATAATCGTCTGAAGTTGGAATTTCATCAGAAGTTCTACCCTATGCACCAGGTTCATCGTGATCGTAATTATATCTATAATTTTTGGCCTCACGAAGGAGAAAGCATCGCTCAAGCTTGGGGGAGGCTTAATTCAATGTTATATTCATGCCCCAATCATGAGCTCTCAAGAGAAATGATCATTCAAAATTTTTATGCTCGACTTTCTCTCAATAATCGCTCCATGCTCAATACTTCTTGTTCTGGTCCTTTTATGATGAAGACTGTTGAATTCAAATGGGATTTATTGGAAAGAATTAAACGCCACTCTGAAGATTGGGATCTCGACGAAGGTAAGGAGTTAGGTATGACCCCTAAGTTTGATTGTGTTAAAGCGTTTATGGATACCGATGTTTTCCGTGAGTTTAGCACTAAATATGGACTTGACTCTGAGATAGTAGCTTCTTTCTGTGAATCATTTGCTACTCATGTTGATCTTCCCAAGGAGAAGTGGTTTAAATACAATCCTCCCATTGAACTAAAAGTAGTTGAACCTGTTAAAGTTGAAGAAAAGACTATCACTTATAATGTTGATCCTATTGTTCCTACTGCCTACATTGAGAAACCACCTTTCCCTGTTAGGATAAAGGATCATGCTAAAACATCAACTGCAGTTTGTAAGAGTAATACTAGAACACCTACACCCTCTGAGCAAATTAAATTTGAACCTAGTGTTGCCATGGTTAAAGATCTCTTGGTTGAAGATTTAGATGGACATGTTATTTACCTCCAAGAGGAATCTGCTAGAATAGCCAAACCCGATGCTAGTTATAAACATAGACCTGTTGTAGGCTTGCATGTTATCTCTATTAAAATAGGAGATCATTGCTATCATGGTTTATGTGACGTAGGTGCTAGTGCAAGTATAATCCCTCATACCTTATATAAAGAAATTATGCATGACATTGCACCTGTTGAGTTAGAAGGGATTGATGTTACTATTAAGCTCGCTAATAGAGACACTATTTCACCAGTTGGGATTGTTAGAGATGTTGAAGTTTTGTGTGGGAAAGTTAAATACCCTGCTGATTTTCTTATTCTTAGTTCTCCACAAGATGATTTATGTCCCATTATATTTGGTAGATCCTTCTTGAATACAGTTAATGCTAAGATAGACTGCATGAAAGATATTGTTACTGTTTGTTTAGGGGATATGTCGCATGATTTTAACTTTGCTAAATTTCGTAGACAACCCCTTGATAAAGAATTACCTAGTAAGGATGAAATTATTGGTCTTGCCTCTATTGTTGTGCCTCCTAATGATCCTTTAGAACAATATTTGCTAGATCATGAAAATGATATGCATATGAATGAGAGAAGGGAAATAGATGAAATATTCTTTAATCAGGGACCCGTATTGAAAAATAACTTGCCTATTGAAATCTTAGGGGATCCTCCTCCACCCAAGGGTGATCCCGTGTTTGAACTTAAACCTTTACCTGATAATCTTAAGTATGTTTATCTTGATGAAAAGAAGATATATCATGTTATTATTAGTGCTAACCTTTCAGAGCAGGAAGAGGAAAAATTATTGAAAACTCTGAAGAAGCATTGTGCTGCTATTGGATATACTCTGAATGATCTTAAGGGCATTAGTCCCACTTTATGCCAACACAAGATAAAATTGGAAGAAAATGCTAAACCGGTTATTGATCATCAACGACGGCAAAATCCTAAGATGAAAGAAGTGGTAAGGAAGGAAATACTAAAGCTTCTAGAGGCATGTATTATCTATCCAGTTGCTGATAGCCAGTGGGTAAGTCCTGTCCATTGTGTCCCTAAGAATGGAGGTATGATTGTTGTTCCGAATGATAAAGATGAATTGACCCCGCAAAGAATAGTTACAGGTTATAGGATGGTAATTGATTTCCGCAAATCAAATAAAGCTACTAAGAAAGATCATTACCCCTTGCCTTTTATTGATCAAATGCTAGAAAGGTTATCCAAACATACTCACTTTGCTTTCTAGATGGTTATTCTGGTTTCTCTCAAATACCCGTGTCAAAAGGAGATCAAGAAAAGACCACTTTTACCTGTCCTTTTGGTACCTTTGCTTATAGACGTATGCCTTTTGGTTTATGTAATGCACCTGCTACCTTTCAAAGATGCATGATGCTATATTCTCTGGTTTTTGTGAAAAGATTGTTGAGGTTTTCATGGATGATTTTTCCGTTTACGGAACTTCTTTTGATGATTGCTTAAGCAACCTTGATCGAGTTTTGCAGAGATGTGAAGACACTAATCTTGTCTTGAATTGGGAGAAGTGCCACTTTATGGTTAATGAAGTCATTGTTTTGGGACATAAAATTTCTGAAAAAGGTATTGAAGTTGACAAGGCTAAAGTTGATGCTATTGAAAAGATGCCATGCCCCAAGGACATCAAAGTTATACGAAGTTTCCTTGGTCATGCCGGGTTTTATAGGAGGTTCATAAAGGACTTCTCCAAAATCTCCAAGCCTCTGACTAATCTCTTACAAAAATATATTACTTTTGTCTTTGATGATGATTGTCTAGAAGCATTTGAAATACTTAAGGAAGCATTGATCTCTGCACCTATTGTCCAGCCTCCTGACTGGAATTTACCTTTTGAGATTATGTGCGATGCTAGTGATTATGTTGTAGGTGTTGTTTTAGGGCAAAGAGTTGATAAGAAATTAAATGTTATCCAATGTGCTAGTAAAACTCTAGACAGTGCCCAGAGAAATTATGCCACTACTGAGAAAGAATTCTTAGCAGTTGTATTTGCTTGTGATAGGTTTAGACCTTATATTCTTGATTCTAAAGTAACTATTCACACTAATCATGCTGCTATCAAATACCTCATGGAAAAGAAAGATGCTAAACCTAGACTTATTAGATGGGTTCTCTTGCTGCAAGAGTTTGATTTGCATATTATGGATAGAAAGGGAGCTGAGAACCCTGTGGCAGATAACTTGCCTAGGTTAGAGAATATACTTGATGACCCACAACCTATTGATGATAGCTTTCCTGATGAACAATTAGCTGTCATAAATACTTCTCGTACTGCTCCATGGTATGCTGATTATGCTAATTATATTGTTGCTAAGTTTATACCTCCTAGCTTCACATACCAGCAGAAGAAAAAGTTCTTTTATGATTTGAGACATTACTTCTGGGATGACCCACATCTTTATAATGAAGGAGTAGATGGTATTATTAGACGTTGTGTACCTGAGCATGAACAGGAACATATCCTACGCAAGTGCCACTCCGAAGCTTATGGAGGACACCATGCTGGAGATAGAACTGCACATAAGGTATTGCAATCCGGTTTTTATTGGCCTACTCTCTTCAAGGATGCCCGTAAGTTTGTCTTATCTTGTGATGAATGTCAAAGAATTGGTAATATCAGCAGACATCAAGAAATGCCTATGAATTATTCACTTGTTATTGAACCATTTGATGTTTAGGGATTTGATTATATGGGACCGTTTCCTTCCTCTAATGGGTATACACATATTTTAGTTGTTGTTGATTACGTTACTAAGTGGGTAGAAGCTATTCCAGCTAGTAGTGCTGATCATAACACCTATATTAAGATGCTTAAAGAAGTTATTTTCCCCAGGTTTGGAGTCCCTAGATACTTAATGACTGATGGTGGTTCACACTTTATTCATGGTGCTTTCCGTAAAATGATTGCAAAGTATGATGTTAACCATAGAATTGCATCTCCCTATCACCCACAGACTAGTGGTCAAGTATAATTAAGTAATAGAGAGCTGAAATTAATTTTGCAAAAGACAGTTAATAGGTCTAGAAAGAATTGGTCCAAGAAACTTGATGATGCATTATGGGCCTATAGAATTGCATACAAAAATCCTATGGGTATGTCTCCATATAAGATGGTTTATGGAAAAGCTTGTCACTTATCTCTTGAGCTTGAACATAAGGCATATTGGGCTATTAAAGAGCTCAATTATGATTTCAAACTTGCCGGTGAGAAAAGGTTATTTGATATTAGCTCTCTTGATGAATGGAGAACCCAGGCCTATGAGAATGCCAAGCTGTTTAAAGAAAAAGTTAAAAGATGGCATGACAAAAGGATACAAAAGCGTGAGTTCAATGTAGGTGATTATGCACTGCTATACAACTCTCGTTTAAGATTTTTTGCAGGAAATCTTCTCTCTAAGTGGGAAGGACCTTATGTTATCGAGGAGGTCTATCGTTCCGGTGCCATAAAAATCAACAACTTCGAAGGCACAAATCCGAAGGTGGTGAACGGCCAAAGAATCAAACATTATATCTCAGGTAACCCTATAAATGTTGAAACAGATGTTATTGAAACCGTAACTCCGGAGGAATACATAAGGGACACTTTCCAGAATGATCCAGACTCCGAAAAGGAAGAGGTATGTGGCACGGTAAGTAAACCGACTCCAAAACAGTTCTAAAGGAAATTTTTCACCGTTTTGGAATATTTAGAAAAATAGAAAAATAAGTGGCAGTCCGGAAGAGACACGAGGCGTCCACTAGGTGGAGGGCGCGCCCCTTCCCCTGGGCGCGCCCCCCTGCCTCGTGGGCACCCCGTGTTCCTACCGGACTCTGATTTCTTGTATGTTACTCCTTTTGGTCGGTAAAAAATCATTATATATACTCCTGAAGGCTTTGACCTCTGTATCACGCAAAAATCCTCAGTTTTCGTTTCGAGCTGTTGTTTCTGACAGATCTAGATCATCATGGCGTCTTCCAACACCCCCAAGGACAAGTTCTTAGAGAAGGTCATCAACCCCTACCTTGCGGAGGTGTTGCATCATCCTCAAACCATGGAGTTGCATGAGGGGGTGCTGCACATACGCGATGTTGAGGGGCCAAGGAGGACCGGAAGCGTGGAGACAAGACTCGAAGCAATGGAGCAGCAAGCTTTCAAGTGCCAAGGTATGGTGGAACGAGGACTCGACGCCAACCACATGATGATCTCAGAGCTTGCCAACAACCTCAAGATGGATTCAAGGATCTTCAAGGAAGCCATCTCCAATCTCCAAGAGAAAATCGAACATCTCCTAGCCCAGATCTATGACCTGCAAAACCAAAACTGTGAGTATGAATATAGATTCAAGAAGATGAGTTTGGCTGCAGATTTGAGTAACCCGGAGACTCGATCATCCTTCTACGATGGTGAGCCCATGCCTTGGAAGGTGAACAACAAGCCTACATCATCAACAACTCCAGCATCACCACCCCCTACGGAGACATAATCATATGGGTATGGGCACTCCCCTTGGCAACTGCCAAGCTTGGGGGAGTGACCCCGGTATCGTATCACCATCGCTCCTATCTTCATCGTTTTCCTTAGTTCGATCCTTTTGGTAGTATCTTGATCTAGTAGAATAAAGTTAGCATGATCTAGTTGTGAGCTTTTGCTTTATGATTTTTACCCTTTGTAATCGAGTCCGTGAGCTATATAATATAGATTAGTGTTGAGTCAAGGGCTTGATTTCCTCACTTTGGTCATGTTAGAATAAAAGAAAATATAAAAAGTATCAAGGAGATCATATTGACCTTATGGGAAGTAATGACTTCACGTATAAAGAGTATGATGATTAAAAGTTGTTGGGAGTTGACAAACATAGTTTTGGTCATCGTTGCAATTAATAGGAAGTAATAAACAAAGAGAGGTTTCACATACAAATATACTATCTTGGACATCTTTTATGATTGTGAGCACTCATTAAAATATGACATGCTAAAGAGTTGATGTTGGACAAGGAAGACAACATAATGGGTTATGTTTTCTTATATCCAAAATAAAGTATATTGTCATGGATCATCCAACATGTTGAGCTTTCCTTTCCCCCTCATGCTAGCTAAAACTCTTCGCACCAAGTAGAGATACTACTTGTGCTTCCATACATCCTTAAACCCAGTTTTGCCATGAGAGTCCACCATACCTACCCATGGATTGAGTAAGATCCTTCCAAGTAAGTTGTCATGTTGCAAACTCGCTAAAATATGTATGATTTATTAGTGTGGATGAAATAAGCTTTATACGATCTTGTGATATGGAAGTAATAAAAGCGACGGACTGCATAATAAAGGTCCTTATCACAAGTGGCAATGTAAAGTGATGTTCTTTTGCGCTAAGACTTTGTGCATCCAACCATAAAAGCACATGACAACCTCTGCTTCCCTCTGCGAATGGCCTATCTTTTATCTATGCCTTATAAGAGTCAAGGTGAAATTCACCTTTCCTTTTTACACTTCATCCTTTGGCAAGCACACTGTGTTGGAAAGATCCTGATATATATACCCACTTGGATGTAAGTTTTCATGGTCTATTACTGTTGACATTACCCTCGAGGTAAAAGGTTGGGAGGCAACACCATAAGCCCCTATCTTTCTCTGTGTCCGATTAAAACTCCATAACCATAAGAATTGCGTGAGTGTGAGCACTTGTGAAAGACTATATGATAGTTGAGTATGTAGGCTTGCTGAAAAGCTCTTATATTGAATCTTTCCTATGTTACGATAAGTTGCAATTGCTTCAATGACCAAGATCATGGTTTGTTGGCTTCCAATGAAGTTTGTGATTCATGCTTGATATTGTGAATGAATCGTTACTTTAGCATAAGAATAATATGACTATATATATATATATATATATATATATATATATATATATATATATATATATATATATATATATATATAGGGTGGGTCTATTCTCATAACACCCTTAAGAGTCTTATTCTGCTAACAGTGTGCTTATTCTGCTAACAGTACGTCCACGAAACCGAACCGCATCAAAACAATAGAAAAACTCCCCCGGCCTACGAATCCCCAACCTGTACGCCCCTACCCACGACCTGATCTGTCTTCTCCACCCGACCGCGATCCCCACCTACCCATCACATTCTATGCCGCCGGCGCCACTCACCCGAGCCCCCGCCCCACCATCTTCGGCGCGGCGCGGCCCACCCGAG
>LR738712.1:582758949-582777948 GCA_902687465.1 Secale cereale
AAGTAATGCGGTTCACTTCGTGATCAAAAAACAAAACACACATTGGAAAGCAGCTCACTTCTCAAAACACTTCTCAATGCGCGCAAAAAACAACACAAAAAGAGTAATGCGGTTCACTTCGTGATCAAAAAACAAAACACACATCGGAAAGCAGCTCACTTCTCAAACACTTCTCAACGCGCTGCAGTTCGTAGCTAGCCGCACGATTTTCAAATTTAACTAAAAACCGTAAGGAATCTCAAAAACATTTCAACATATGAAAGTTGCGCCTCGTTCGTAGCTTTCCAACGGTATATTACACGCCTTGTTCCGACAAACGGTTAAAAAACTAGAGTGAAAACAGTACCGAAAATTTGAAAAAAATCGAAAAACACAATTCCGCGATTTAGTAAATTCAAAACTGCTCTTAAACCGTAGCGAATTAGAAAAAATAATAGATACGAAAAAGATGCGTGGCGACGATACCTTTCCAACGGTGTATCATATGTTTCGTTCCGACGAGCGGTTTAGAAAAAAAACATCAAAAAACGCTCGCTGCTATTCGTTGTGAGGCGCACAATTTTCGAAACTGCTCTTAAACTATGATGAATTTGGAAAAGTGTTCAACATGGCGAAGATGCGTCTACTCCATAGCTTTTCAACGGTATATTACACGCATAATTCCGATAAACGGTTAAAAAACTAGAGCAAAAAAGGTACAAAAAAAACAACACGTACAGTTTTTTCAACATGAAGTTCGCTGGTCTCTGTGGTGCGGTGCGTTTAGCTCTCCAATGTAATTTTGCAATGCAGTTCGGAAGTGTTATGAGAATATTATTCTCATAATGTTATGAGAATAGACCTTCTCTCTCTCTATATATATATATATATATATATATATATATATATATATATATATATATATATATATATATATATATATATATATATATATATATATATATAGGAAAATGGTTGTGTACTCCTGGGAGTACATACTCCCGCTCCTCATATACCATATATATATATATATATATATTATATATATATATATATAATGTCCGTATTTTTATTTCTATCGACACCTCTATCTCTAAACATGTGGACATATTTTTCGATATCGGCTTTCGCTTGAGGACAAGCGAGGTCTAAGCTTGGGGGAGTTGATACGTCCATTTTGCAACATGCGTATATGTTGATATTTATTGCATTATGGGCTGTTATTACACGATATGTCACAATACTTATGCCTTTTCTCTCTTATTTTATAAGGTTTACATGAAGAGGGAGAATGCCGACAGCTGGAATTCTGGGCTGAAAAAGGAGCAAACTCTGGAAACCTATTCTACACAACTCAAAAAGCCCCGAAACTCCACAGGACACCGTTTTAGAAAATATAAAAAATATCTGGCGAAAGAAGATCACCAGGGGGGCACCACATGTCCACAGGGGTGGGGGGCGCGCCCCCCCTCTCAGAGCGCGCCCCCTGCCTCGTGGGCCCCCCAATGGCCCCTCGATGCCCATCTTCTCCTATACGAGGTGTTTTGACCTGGAAAAAAGGAGGCTTTCGGGACCAGATGCCGCCGTCTCAAAGCGGAACCTTGGCGGAAACCAATCTAGGGCTCTAGCAGAGCTGTTCTGCCGGGGATACTTCCCTTCGGGAGGGGGAAATCGTCACCGCCATCGTCACCAACAAATCTCCCATCTTGGGGAGGGCTATCTTCATCAACATCTTCACCAGCACCATCTCCTCTCAAACCCTAGTTCATCTCTTGTATCCAATCTTTGTACCCAAACCTCAGATTGGTACCTATGGGTTGCTAGTAGTGTTGATTACTCCTTGTAGTTGATGCTAGTTGGTTTATTTGGTGGAAGATCATATGTTCAGATCCATTATGCATATTAATACCCCTCTGATCATGAACAATATTATGTCTTGTGAGTAGTTACTTTTGTTCCTGAGGACATGGGAGAAGTCTTGCTATTAGTAGTCATGTGAATTTGGTATTCGTTCGATATTTTGATGAGATGTATGTTGTCTCTCCTCTAGTGGTGTCATGTGAACATCGACTACATGACACTTCACCATTATTTGGGCCTAGAGGAAGGCATTGGGAAGTAATAACTAGATGATGTGTTGCTAGAGTGACAGAAGCTTAAACCCTAGTTTATGTGTTGCTTCGTAAGGGGCTGATTTGGATACATATGTTTCATGCTATGGTTAGGTTTACCTTAATACTTCTTTTGTAGTTGTGGATGCTTGCATTAGAGGTTAATCATAAGTGGGAGGCTTGTCGAAGTAAGGACAGCACCCAAGCACCGGTCCACCCACATACCAAATTATCAAAGTACTAAACGTGAATCAGATGATCGTGATGAAAACTAGCTTGACGATAATTCCCATGTGTCCTCGGGAGCATTTTCCTTCATATAAGAGTTTTTCCAGGCTTGTCCTTTGCTACAAAAAGGATTGGGCCATCTTGCTGCACCTTATTTACTTTTATCTTTTGTCACTTGCTACCAATTACCTTATCACAAAACTATTTGTTACCTATAATTTCAGTGCTAGCAGAAAATACCTTACTGAAAACTGCCTACCATTTCCTTCTGCTCCTCGTTGGGTTCGACACTCTTACTTATCGAAAGGACTACGATAGATCCCTGATACGTCTCCAACGTATCTATAATTTTTGATTGTTCCATGCTATTATTTATGATGTTTTGGATGTTTAATGGGCTTTGTTATACACTTTTATATTATTTTTGGGACTAACTTATTAACCCAGAGCCCAGTGCCAGTTTCTGTTTTTCTCCTATTTTAGGGTTTCACAGAAAAGGAATATCAAACGGAGGCCAATTGACCTGAAACTCAACGGAGGAAGTTTTTGGACCAGAAGAAGCCCACGGAGTACCGGGGGAGGACCTGGAGGTGCACAGGCTGCCCATGAGGGTGGGGCGCCCCCCTACTGGGCGCGCCCCCCTGCCTCGTGGACAGCTTGTAGACCCCCTTTGCTTGGCCCCGACTCCAACACCTCCTATATATACTGAAACCTCCAGAAAATAACCTAGATCGGGAGATCCGCCGCCGAAAGCCTCTGTTGCCACCGAAAACCAATCTAGACCCGTTCTGGCACCCTGCCGGAGGGGGGAACCCTCTCCGGTGGCAATCTGCATCATCCCGGCGCTCTCCATTGATACGTCTCCGACGTATCTATAATTTTTGATTGCTCCATGTTATTATTTATGAAGTCTTGGATTTTTAATGGGCTTTATCATTCACTTTTATATCATTTTTGGGACTAACCTACTAACCCAAAGGCCCAGTCCAGATTGCAGTTTTTTTGCCTGTTTCAGGGTTTTGTAGAAGAAGAATATCAAACGGAGTCCAAACGGAATGAAACCTTCGCGAGAGATATTTTTGGAGAAAATCACGCCATAGGGACTTGGGAACCACGTCAGGGGAGCCTCAGGGCGTCCACGAGGGTGGGGGCGCGCCCCCCTGCCCAGGGTGCACCCCCTGCCTCGTGGGCCCCCCGAGCACCCCCCGGTGCCCTCCTTCTTCCTATATAAGTCTACGTACCCCAGAAACTCCGTGAACAGAGAGAAAACCCTAATTCCACCGCCATAGTTTCTGTTCCCGTGGAGATCCCATCTTGGAGCCTGTTCCGGAGCTCCACCGGAGGGGGATCTATCACGGAGGTCTTCATCATCATCATCATTGCCCTCACCATGAGTTGTGAGTAGTTTACCACAGACCTTCGGGTCCATAGCTAGTATCTAGATGGCTTCTTCTCTCTCTCTGGATCTCAATACAAAGTTCTCCTCGGTCTTCGAGGAGATCTATTCAATGTAATCTCCTTTTGCGGTGTGTTTGTTGAGATTCGATGAATTGTGAGTTTATGATCAAGGTTATCTATGAAAGATATTTGGTTCTTCTCTGAAATTTTTATGTGTGCTCATAATATCCTTGCAAGTCTCTTCAAATTATTGGTTTGGTTTGGCCTACTAGATCTATAGTTCCTGCAAAGGGAGAAGTGCTTGGCTTTGGGTTCAATCTTGCAGTGTCCTTTCCCAGTGAAAGTAGGGGCAGCAAGGAACGTATTGTATTGTTGCCATCGAGGATAAAAAGGTGGGGTTTATATCATATTGCTTGAGTTTATCCCTCTACAACATGTCATCTTGCTTAAGGCGTTACTCTGTTCTTATGAACTCAATACACTAGATGCATGCTAGATAGCGGTCGATGTGTGGAGTAATAGTAGTAGATGCAGGCAGGAGTCGGTCTACTTGTCTCAGACGTGATGCCTATATACAATGATCATGCCTAGATAGTCTCATAATTATTCGCTTTTCTATTAATTGCTCGATAGTAATTTGTTTACCCGCCGTAGAATATCGCCATCATGAGAGAAGCCACTAGAGAAAACTATGGCCCCCGAGTCTATTCTCAACATGTCAATCTACATCTACTTTACTTTTACCGCTTTTATTTGTTGTTATTATAAACTAAAAATACCAAAAATTAAAACTATCATCTCTATCAGATCTCACTTTCGTAAGTGACCGTAAAGGGATTGACAACCCCTTATCGCGTTGGCTGTGAAGTTCTTATTTGTTTGTGTAGGTGCGAGGGACTCACGCATGGTCTCCTACTGGATTGATACCTTGGTTCTCAAACACTGAGGGAAATACTTACGCTACTGTGCCGCATCTCCCTTTCCTCTTTGAGGGAATACAACGCAAGCTCGAGAAGTAGCAAGAAGAATTTCTGGCGCCGTTGCTAGGGAGGCTTACGTAAAAGTCATATACCAAGTACCTATCACAAAGCCTTATCCTTCGCATTACATTTTTGGCCTCTCATTTTCCTCTCCCCCACATCACCCTTCCCGTTTTATTTGCCCTTCTTCCGTCGTGTGTTTGTCGTTCGCTTGCTGCGTGGTTGCTTGTTATTATTGCTAGTCCCTTATCCGCTCCTTTGTCTCCCGAGTTTGAAGTACTTCACTTCAAGCAAAAGCAAGGAGAAAACTTAAAAGATGATTGGTTTAGGATGATGGAATCTTATCGTAAGTGCACCTTAGAGGTGAATTTTAGAATCTTGTTTCGCAATTTTTATGTTGGATTGAATATGTCTCATAGACAACTCTTGGATTGCGTTGCCAAAGGGAATTTTATCGAAGTTGATCCTAGTATCGCGCATGAAATCATAGAGGGAATAGTGGGAACACTACCTCCCCAAAAGGAGTCAAATCCAACCCCGAAAGGGACGCAATTTTTTGAGAAAATTTGCGAAGTAACAAAAATATTACAAAAATCTCTTGAACCTCTTAAAAGTGTTTGTGGGAATCTCCACCGCATGAATATGTTGATTACTCTTTGTAACAAGCGGTTGGATGCTTTAGATCTAAAGATTTCCGAATATGAAGAGAAATGTAAAGAACCTCCCGGATTCGAGCTTGACACCATCAAAAGGGTGAAGATCAAAGATGGCAATACCTAGATCTATCTTGTATCGTGCGTAGCTAGGGGCGTAAAACGATAGCGCTTGTTGGGAGGCAACCCAACTTTTTGTTTTTTGTTTTTGTTGTTGTTAGGGAATAAATATTGCATCTAGCCTCTGATTAGATGTGTTTTCATGTTTTGTTTAGTGTTTGTGCCAAGTAGAACCTTTGGGAAGACTTGTGTGAAGTTTATATGATCTTGCTGTGAAAAACCGAATCGTTAGCGTTCGCTAAAGTGGTCGGCAGATTTTACGGGAGTGTGATTTTTAGTTGATTCTTCTTGCAGATGATTGGTAGACAAATTCCGCAAATGTACCAATTTTGTTTAAATTTTTGGAGTTCCAGAAGTAGGCGAAACCTGCAGATTACTACAGACTGTTCTGTCTTTGACAGATTCTGTTTTTCGTGTGTTGTTTGCTTATTCTGATACATCTATAAGTAGTATTGGAGGATATGAACCATAGAGAAGTTTGAATACAGTAGGTTTAACACCAATATAAACAAAGAATGAATTCATTGCTGCACTTTTGAGTCGTGGTTTGCTTTCTTATACTAACGGAGCTCACGAGAATTTTTGTCTAAGTTTTGTGTTGTGAAGTTTTTAAGTTTTGAGTATTGCTTTGATGGACTATGGAACAAGGAGTAGCAAAGTCCTAAGCTTGGGGATGCCCATGGCACCCCAAGTAAATTCAAGATAATCAAAAGCCTAAGCTTGGGGATGCCCCGGGAAGGCATCCCCTCTTTCGTCTTCATCCATCGGTAACTATACTTCGAGCTATATTTTTATTCGCAACATGTTATGTGTTTTGCTTGGAGCGTCTTGTATAATTTGAGTCTTTGCTTGTTAGTTTGCCACAATCATCCTTGCTGGACACACCTATTTGAGAGAGTTAAATATGGCCTAGAAATTATTAGAACACTCTATATGCTTCACTAATATCTTTTGAGTTGAATAGTTTTGCTCTAGTACTTCACTTATATCTTTTAGAGCACGGTGGTGGTAATATTTTGTAGAAATTGTTGAACTCGCAGGCTACACTTATATCTATTTGAGAGTCTATTAAAACAGCATGGTAATGTGTTTAGGCTAAATAAACTAGTCTTCACATGATAGACATCCAACGTCAATGTAGTAAAAAAATCACACTAAGTGCATTGAATAGAATGAGATGTTGGATGCTTGATAATTGTTTTGAGACATGAGGATAGTGATATTAGAGTCATGCTAGTGGATTTATTATGAAATTGAGAAATACTTGTGTTAAGGTTAGTGATTCCCGTAGCATGCACGTATGGTGAACCGCTATGTGACGAAGTTAGAGCATGAGGTATTCGTAGAGTGTCAACCTTTGTGTGGAGGTCGGGGGCGCGCGATGGTTAACTCCTACCAACCTCCCCCCTAGGAGCATGCATTGATTTTTTTGTCTTTATGACTCGTAGATTTTTGCAATAAGTATATGAGTTCTTATGACTAATGTTGAGTCCATGGATTATACGCACACTCACCCTTCCACCATTGCTAGCCTCTCTTGTACCGCGCAACTTTCGCCGGTGCCATAAACCCACTATAAATCCTTCCTCAAAACAACCACCATATTGTTCCTCAAAACAGCCACCATACCTACCTATCATGGCATTTCCATAGCCATTTCGAGATATATTGCCATGCAACTTTCCACCGTTCCGTTCTTATGACACGCATCATATTGTCATATTGCCATTGCATGATCATGTAGTTGACATCGTATTTGTGGCAAAGACACCATGCATAATTTTTTATACATGTCACTCTTGTTTCATTGCACATACCGGTATACCGCCGGAGGTATTCATATAGAGTCATACTTTGTTGTTGTAGTATCGAGTTGTAATATTGTGTTGTAATGAAAGTGTGATGATCATCATTATTAGAGCATTGTCCCATCGGAGGAAAGGCTAAATCTATAAAGCCCCTCCGCAAAAACAAAAAGAAAAAAAGAAAGGTTGTCGGTGTACTAAAGTAGGGGTACCTTAGTATCCCGACTTGTGCACGGGCGGTAGCAGCGTCCCGTGGTCTGGCTCACCACGCGCCCGCCAAGGCCCACTCTAGCTCCTTTGGAGCCATTCAAGAACAAAGTATTCAAGTTAAGAAACAAGACCCCGGCAAGAGGAGCTTGCCGGGAAGGCCGCTCCAGGCTCAAGATCATTCCTTCTGCACAAGGCCCTGGCAAGGGGAGCTTGCCAGGGAGGCCAAAGAACAGCATTTCAGAAGACATACCGTGGCGCATCACGCGCCCCAGCAAGACCCGGAGAGCGGCAAGCTTCCGGGCCCGGCAAGGTAGCGACCGCGGCAAGGTGCTTGTCGCGGCAAGCTTTCACTGTGTGCCTGCGCTCCAGCTCATCTGTCCACGCGTCGCCCTGGGGCCCTTCCAGGGGCACGTGGCAGATGGCTGTGCAGCCTGGGGAACACGGTGGCAAGCCACGGTGACGAGGTAACCATCGTGGCGAACGGAGACGCCCGGGCGGATGCTTTTGGGGTGACGGCGATGGGCATTCAATGCCCTTGTCCCCCATCGTCTGGGTTAGGTACGAAGCACTGTGCATACACTGTACATGCACTATTACAACTACCACCAATTTTACACTTTTACCCTCATCTACGTTGACACCTGTCGGTGACCCCTTGAGCTATAAAAGGAGGCCCATGCACAACGTAGAAGGGGGTTCGATTCCGAAACTTGATCACTCCCAAGCTCGGTGTAGCTAGTACTGTAGATCTTCTTGCTCCCGAGCCAAGAACTCAATAGCAAAACCAAGGCAGGAGTAGGGTTTTACGCATCCGTGCGGCCCGAACCTGGGTAAACTGCTCGCGTGCGCGTCCCGATCTGCTCTTTGTGCTCCCTCCGCTCGCTTGCCATACCGAAAAGGGGCTCCGGTCCCATAGGTGTTCGTGGGCGATCAGTTTCCCCGACATCGTCGAAGCTCCCCCCCTCCGCGGGTTCCCTTGATGAGGACGCCCACGGGACTTGAATAAAGACACCGTTGGCGGCCTCCAGATAGATGCCCGGCCCAGTCGCGGCAGCAGAGGGGTCGGCGGCCGGCGCAGCGTCCGGCGCTCCTGCGGCCTCGGGGCCGTCAGTGCGGTCGCCGGTCCCCTCCCCAGCTGCCGCGTCAGTGGCCGCGGGGGTCTCATCGGCGACGGGCTCGTCAGCAGTGGCGGCATCGTCAGCATTGCCACGCACGTCCTCCTCGGCGATGGTCTCCGTCTCCATCGGCTCCGGGGCGGGCGGATCTGACAGAAGAAGAAGAAAGGAAGAATCGTCAAGCAAATATCCAAAAAGATGAATTCAAGAGAAGAAAAGTACAAGGGCTACCTGCGCGGGCCTCTTCGGTAACGGGGTCCCTCGCCGGGGAGTTCTCCCTTGGCGGCGTAGTAGAAGCCCCCGCCGGCGGAGGGCCGCTGGCGCCTTCCCTTGGCGGGGTGTCCACCCTTGTCGGGGTGCTCGCTCTTGGCGGGGTACTCGCCCGTGGCGGAGTACCCGCCCTTGGCGGAGCACCCTCCCTAGCCGGGGAGCTCCTCCTTGGCGGGGATGGTGGGACGAGCAGCTCGTCGGGAGCAGTTTCTTGACGCTCCTGAAGCTGCGGCTCCGTTTCTGCACAAGACAACAAGCAAACAAGACGTTAGCAAGGACGAGAAGCTCAAGCGCGCCCGACAAGCGGAGAAGTGAACAAAAGACTTACGCTGGGGGCTGCGCTGGGGGCTGCTCTCCGGAGTAGCAGGCTGGTCCGGCAAGCCTGTCGCAGGCGCATCTCCTGCCGCGGCGACGGGCTCGTCCTCCTCTAGATCAACCACCGGAATCTTGGCCCTCTTCTCCATCCTCTGGGTCAGGGTCCTGGAAGCCAAACACGATCAGAGTCAGGCAAAGAGAAATCAAGACAAGAGCAACAAAAATCAAAGGAAATAAAAGTTGCAAATGCTTACTCTTCCTCCTCCTCGTCGGAGCTAAGGGCGGAGAAGTCGAAATCCGCCTCGCGCGTCCCGGCGCGAGGAGCTGGAGGAGTAGGCTCCCTTGGGCGCTTGGCGGGCTCCGGAGCCGTGGGTTGAGAAGACCCCGCTCCGGTCGTCCCCGAAGACCGAGGGGCGGAAGGAGTGCCAGAGCCAGTTCGGGAAGATCCCCCTCCGCTTGCCGCTGAGGCACGGGGCGCCTCCTTGACGACCTTGCTCGTCGTGGTGGCACGCGTCGAGCGACGTTGCGGCTGCTGTCGGGGCGCCGGCTGCCTCGCCGTCTCGGTGGTCTTGCGGAGGCGCTTCTTTTGCTGTGGCGGAGGACTCGGTGGTGGCGGAGAATTCTCCGAGGATGAGGAGGCGTCGTCGAGGTTCAGTGACCCGCACGAGTCTTCGTCGGAATCGCCCGATTCGGCGTCATCCTCGGCGGGTTCACTGGACTCAGTGCCCTGCCCGGCAGCCTCGCCCGTCCCGGCGGGCTCCCCGGCAGGCTGCCCGGCAGGCCTCAGCAGTTTGAGAATTTCCTCCTCCTCGGCCTGGCTCACTGCGTCCGCTGCTTCTGCTTCATCCACGGTGTACCCAAACTCACCCGCGACCGCAGCTGCGGCGGCCTCCTCCATCCTGTTGGCTATATATGCCACATCCCGGTCGGTGGTCGCGCGGGTGAGCCCCTTCTTCTCTTCGGGGTTGCGCGACCGTTCAACCAGGTTGTCGAAGAAGGTCTGCACGGTCTCTTCTGAAGGCATCAGCCAAGTGGGATCAACCCCGTGGGAGTCGCACTGAGGCATTGCCGCGCGGATGGTACTAAGGGCAGAGTTGTTGCATAACGGAACTACTCCCTTCGACGGGGTAAACCACTCCGGATGCTTGGGGTCATGCTTGAACAGCGAGCGGATCATCCCCTTGAGCTCCAAGACGGTGAAGTTGTAGTTCAGGCCGGGGCGCAGCCTCATGCGGTCTGCCGCGTTGCCGAACTCCCAAGCAGGCCTCTTCCTTTCCTGCAGGGGAGCAATGCGGCGGCGAAGGAAATCAGCCCCGACCTCGCCCACAGTTAGGTTGTCAGCCCGGAGACGAAAGATCCTAGTGAGGGCTATCTTCAACTTCTCATCCTCCGAGGCCAAGTCACTCCAATCCTTGCCGCGCACTATTGCAGTCCGGCGCGGCGAGGTGAATTGCTGAGG
Source organism: Secale cereale (assembly GCA_902687465.1). NCBI lineage: Eukaryota > Viridiplantae > Streptophyta > Magnoliopsida > Poales > Poaceae > Secale > Secale cereale. Next base: position 582,769,593 of record LR738712.1, read on the forward strand.
TTCATCTTCCATAACCCAGCACCAATCAGCCCTCCACTCTTCCCACTTGCCGCGTAGCTCTCCAATCAAGTACGCCTCTTTCTTGTTGAGCCTAAAGATCCAGGAGATGCCACCGGAGAGTGGGGATCCAGACTCTACTCTAGGTGTGAAGAAGTGGCGGAAGAGAGCTACGTTGGGGAGGACCCCGACAAAGTTTTCGCACAGATGTGCGAAAACGGCCATAGTAAGGACAGCATTCGGGGTGAAATCGAGGAGATGGAATCCATACGTGTTCATCACGTCGCAGAAAAACTCAGAGTACGGAGGACAAAGACCACAGTGGAAGAACAGAGCGAAGTAGTAGTAACCTCCGGGTACATGTCGCAGGCTTCGGCGGGGAGGACTCTGGTGCGCGGGTGAGCCTTCGTCTCCCTCGCCCAGAACAAGTAATACTTGTCCCGCAGCTCCCTCGCGCCGAGCCTCGGCGGGAAGACCACCATCCTCTTCCGCATTGCTGCCAGCTTCGCCGCCTTGTCGGACTTCTCGCTCTTCGCCTTGCTGCTCTTCGGGGCCATGGTGGGGACGGAGAGAGGGGTCGGCAGCACCGGGGAGGCAGGCGGCGGCGGAAGAAAGGTGGAGCTCGGCTCTCTGTCGACCTTTGGGGAGGCGGAGAGCGGCGGGGGTTTCTGGAGATTGAAGACGCAATGAAGCAATGGGGGGGGGGGAAACTGCCCGTGCTTCCTCTGCTTTTAAGGGGGAAGTGGGGGACGTTCCGCATTTTCCCATTAAAGAAACAGGCCACGATCTCTCCCACGATGCCGCAATCGACGCGTGCCGTTAGGGAGGGATGCGGCGACTGCGGAGTGGGAAACGGCACGCCGTGGGCCGCGTGTGCCCGTGCACTGTTTTGGGCCTGGCCCAACATCGCTCGGCACCGTGTGTGGCCCAGGCCCGGGGGCTCCTGTCGGTGTACTAAAGTAGGGGTACCTTAGTATCCCGACTTGTGCACGGGCGGTAGCAGCGTCCCGTGGTCTGGCTCACCACGCGCCCGCCAAGGCCCACTCTAGCTCCTTTGGAGCCATTCAATAACAAAGTATTCAAGTTAAGAAACAAGACCCCGGCAAGAGGAGCTTGCCGGGAAGGCCGCTCCAGGCTCAAGATCATTCCTTCTGCACAAGGCCCTGGCAAGAGGAGCTTGCCAGGGAGGCCAAAGAACAGCATTTCAGAAGACATACCGTGGCGCATCACGCGCCCCGGCAAGACCCGGAGAGCGGCAAGCTTCCGGGCCCGGCAAGGTGCTTGCCGCGGCAAGCTTTCACTGTGTGCCTGCGCTCCAGCTCATCTGTCCACGCGTCACCCTGGGGCCCTTCCAGGGGCACGTGGCAGATGGCTGTGCAGCCTGGGGAACACGGTGGCAAGCCACGGTGACGAGGTAACCATCGTGGCGAACGGAGACGCCCGAGCGGATGCTTTTGGGGTGACGGCGACGGGCATTCAATGCCCTTGTCCCCCACCGTCTGGGTTAGGTACGAAGCACTGTGCATACACTATACATGCACTATTACAACTACCACCAATTTTACACTTTTACCCTCATCTACGTTGACACCTGTCGGTGACCCCTTTGAGCTATAAAAGGAGGCCCATGCACAACGTAGAAGGGGGTTCGATTCCGAAACTTGATCACTCCCAAGCTCGGTGTAGCTAGTACTGTAGATCTTCTTGCTCCCGAGCCAAGAACTCAATAGCAAAACCAAGGCAGGAGTAGGGTTTTACGCATCCGTGCGGCCCGAACCTGGGTAAACTGCTCGCGTGCGCGTCCCGATCTGCTCTTTGTGCTCCCTCCGCTCCCTTGCCGTACCGAAAAGGGGCTCTGGTCCCATAGGTGTTCTTGGGCGATCAGTTTTCCCCGACAAAGGCCAAAGAAAAAAAAAGGCCCAAAAAAAGAAAAAAAAAAGAAAAAAAGAAAAAAGAAAAAGGGACAATTGCTACTATCTTCTTTTCCACACTTGTGCTTCAAAGTAGCACCATGTTCTTCATTGTAGAGAGTCTCATGCTTAGTCACTTTCATATACTAGTGGGAATTTTTCGTTATAGAACTTGGCTTGTATATTCCAACGATGGGCTTCCTCAAATGCCCTAGGTCTTCGTGAGCAAGCAAGTTGGATGCACACCCACTAGTTTCTTTTGTTGAGCTTTCATTCATATTTAGCTCTAGTACATCCGTTGCATGGCAATCCCTACTCACTCACATTGATATCTATTGATGGGCATCTCCATAGCCCGTTGATACAACTAGTCGATGTGAGACTATCTCCCTCCTTTTTTTCTTCTCCACAACCACCTCTATTCCACCCATAGTGCGATATCCATGGCTCACGCTCATGTATTGCGTGCAAGTTGAAAGGTTTGAAAAGATAGAGTATGAAATCAAATGCTTGGCTGAAATCGGGGTAGTCCATGATATGAATATTTTGTGTGATAACGAGGGAGCATAACCAACACTATATGATTTTGTAGGGATAACTTTCTTTAGCCATAGTATTTTGAGAAGACATGATTGCTTTGTTAGTATGCTTGAAGTATTAATTTTTCTTATGTCACTATAGACTTTTATCTTGATTCTTTCAGATCAGGACATTCATGCCACAATTAAGAGAATTACATTGAGAAACTATATTTGTTTGCATTCCACATCAAAAATTCTTTCTTTATCATTTACCTACTCGAGGACGAGCATGAATTAAGCTTGGGGGATGCTTGATACGTCTCCAACGTATCTATAATTTTTTATTGTTCCATGATATTATTTATGAAGTCTTGGATGTTTAATGGGCTTTATCATTCACATTTATATCATTTTGGGGACTAACCTACTAACCCAAAGGCCTAGTCCAAATTGCTGTTTTTTTTGCCTGTTTCAGGGTTTTGCAGAAAAAGAATATCAAACGGAATGAAACCTTCGCGAGAGATATTTTTGGAGAAAATCACGCCAGATGGGACTTGGGAACCACATCAGGGGAGCCTCGGGGCATCCACGAGGGTGGGGGTGCGCCCCCTTGCCCAGGGCGCGCCCCCCTGCCTCGTGGGCCCCCCGAGCACCCCCTGGTGCCCTCCTTCTTCCAATATAAGTCTACGTACCCCAGAAACTCCGTGAACAGAGAGAAACCCCTAATTCCATCGCCGTACCTTCTGTTCCCGTGGAGATCCCATCTTGGAGCCTGTTCCGGAGCTCCACCAGAGGGGGATCTATCACGGAGGTTTTCATCATCATCATCATCGCCCTCACCATGAGTTGTGAGTAGTTTACCACAGACCTTCGGGTCCATAGCTAGTATCTAGATGGCTTCTTCTTTCTCTCTGGATCTCAATACAAAGTTCTCCTCGGTCTTCGAGGAGATCTATTCGATGTAATCTCTTTTTGCGGTGTGTTTGTCGAGATCCGATGAATTGTGAGTTTACGATCAAGATTATCTATGAAAGATATTTGGTTCTTCTCTGAACTTTTTATGTGTGCTCATATTATCCTTGCAAGTCTCTTCGAATTATTGGTTTGGTTTGGCCTACTAGATCTATAGTTCTTGCAATTGGAGAAGTGCTTGGCTATGGGTTCAATCTTGCGGCGTCCTTTCCAAGTGACAGTAAGGGCAGTAAGGCACGTATTGTATTGTTGCCATCGAGGATAAATAGATGGGCTTTATATCATATTGCTTGAGTTTATCTCTCTACATCATGTCATCTTGCTTAAGGCGTTACTCTGTTCTTATGAACTCAATACACTAGATGCATGCTGGATAGTGGTCGATGTGTGGAGTAATAGTAGTAGATGCAGGCAGGAGTCGGTCTACTTGGCTAGGACTTGATGCCTATATACAATGATCATGCCTAGATAGTCTCATAATTATTCGCTTTTCTATCAATTGCTCGACAGTAATTTGTTTACACGCCGTAGAATATCGCTATCATGAGAGAAGCCACTAGAGAAAACTATGGCCCCCGGGTCTATTCTCAACATATCAATCTACATCTACTTTACTTTTACCGCTTTTATTTGTTGTTCTTATAAACTAAAAATACCAAAAATATAAACTATCATCTCTATCAGATCTCACTTTCGTAAGTGACCGTAAAGGGAATGACAACCCCTTATCGTGTTGGCTGTGAAGTTCTTATTTGTTTGTGCATGTGCGAGGGACTCGCGCGTGGTCTCCTACTGGATTGATACCTTGGTTCTCAAAAACTGAGGGAAATACTTACGCTACTGTGCTGCATCTCCCTTTCCTCTTCGAGGGAATACAACGCAAGCTCGAGAAGTAGCATCCATGACGAGGAGGGAGTAGTCCACCCTCGGGGCTGAGGGTATGTACCATTAGCTATGTGTTTGATCTCTCTCTCTCTCATGTTCTTGAGATGGCACGATCTTGATGTATCGCGAGCTTTGCTATTATAGTTGGATCTTATGATCTTTCTCCCCCTCTACTATCTTGTAATGGATTGAGTATTCCCTTTGAAGTTATCTTATCGGATTGAGTCTTTAAGGATTTGAGAACACTTGATGTATGTCTTGCATGGGATACCCCTGTTGACAATGGGGTATTCGATTGATTCCCTTGATGTATGTTTTGGTGATCAACTTGCGGGTTCCCTGACCTTGGGAATCTATGCATAGGGGTTGGCACACATTTTCGTCTTGACTCTTCGGTAGAAACTTTGGGGCACTCTTTGAAGTTCTTTGTGTTGGTTGAATAGATGAATCTGAGATTGTGTGATGCATATCGTATAATCATGCCCACGGATACTTGAGGTGACATTGGAGTATCTAGGTGACATTAGGGTTTTGGTTGATTTGTGTCTTAAGGTGTTATTCTAGTACGAACTCTATGATAGATTGAACGTTACTATGAACTCTTGAATAGATCGTTCAGAAAGAATAACTTTGAGGTGGTTTTGTACCCTACCATAATCTCTTCGTTTGTTCTCCGCTGTTAGTTACTTTGGAGTGACTCTTTGTTGCATGTTGAGGGCTAGTAATATGATCCAATTATGTTATCCTTGTTGAGAGAACTTGCACTAGTGAAAGTATGAACCCTAGGCCTTGTTTCCTATCATTGCAACAATGTTTATGCTCACTTTTATCATTAGTTACCTTGCTGTTTTTATATTTTCTTATTACAAAAACCTATATCTACCATCCATATTGCACTTGTATCACCATCTCTTCGCCGAACTAGTGCAACTATACAATTTACCATTGTATTGGGTGTGTTGGGGACACAAGAGACTCTTTGTTATTTGGTTGCAGGGTTGTTTGATAGAGACCATCTTCATCCTATGCTTTCCACGGATTGATAAACCTTAGGTCATCCACTTGAGGGAAATTTGCTACTGTCATACAAACCTCTGCACTTGGAGGCCCAACAACGTCTACAAGAAGAAGGTTGTGTATTAGACATCAATCCTCTACACTTGTGGGTCATCAATGCCCGACGACATTTTAGTGTGTTTCGTTGAAATTCTTTTGCTTTCCTTTTGGGTCGAAAGGAGAAGACCCCGATGAAAATCTTGAGTGGGTCTCATATGCAATATTGATGATCTAACAAAGAGCCCATATTACCTTGTCTTCTCCTTTGAATAAATGTTGCAGATTCCAGCTTAGTCCAATGCGCGTGCACTCTTATTATTATTCACATCATTCGGTCATGCAAGTGAAAGGCAATAATGACAAAATTTAATGAAATGATTGAGATGAAGAAAAGCTGGTATGAACTCGACCTATTTTGCTTTTGTAAATATAATTAGCTCATCGGTCTTGATTCAACCCATTATGAATGAAACATGCTTGCAATGACAATTAGAGATCATAGTTATTCATGCCATGCTTAATTAGCTAGGAGTTGATAATGGTTTGTCTTATGTGCCAACATGGATTTAAAATGGTTATGACATGGTATGATAGAATAGTATCCTCCTTTGAATGTTCGAGTGAGTTTGCTTGGCGCATGTTCACGCATGTAGTTGAATCAAAGTCAACATAACCTCCACGATATTTATGTTATCCTACTCATGCTTGCATTCTATGTTGATTAATCTCAAGGCATGTTCATGACCGTTGTCCCTCTCTAGTTGGTCGCTCCTCAATCTTTTTGCTAGCCTTCACATTGTACTAAGCGGGAATACTGCTTGTGCATCCACTTCCATACACCCAAAGTTGTTCCATATGAGTCCACCATACCTACCTATATGCGGTATTTACCTGCCGTTCCAAGTAAATTTGAATGTACCAAACTCTAAACCTTCAATTAATAATATGTTTTGTATGACCATACAGCTCAAAATTATATTCATCTCTGTATTAAAAGGTTCGAGCTCTGGCACCTCTACAAATCCCTGCTTCCCTCTGCGAAGGGCCTATCTATTTACTTTTATTTGTTGAGTCATCATCCTCTTATAAAAAACACCAGCTGGAGAGCACCACTATCATTCATATGCTTTGTTTTTAATTGATGTTGAGTATGAGTGTGACTGGATCTCTTTTACCATGAATTATAATGTCTAGTCGGTCCTTGATCTTCTCAGGTGTTATGCGTTTATGTTTTGCAGTCTCGGAAAGGGCTAGCTAGATACCATTACATCATATTGTATCATGATTGTTTTGAAAAAGTGTTGTCATTCGAGATATCTTATTATTACTCGCTAGTTGGTTATACTATTGATATGAATAAATGTGAGACCTAAATGTTGTTGTGAATGGTTAGTTTATAATCTTCGCTGAAAAATTTAACCATAACTGGACATATTTGCAACAACAAGATCAAATAGAGTTTGTAAAAGTTTTTCTTTGTCACTTTTAGTTTATCAACTGAATTGCTTGAGGACAAGCAATGGGTTAAGCTTGGGGGAGTTGATACTTCTGTGTCGTATCTACTTTTCCAAACTCTTTTGCCCTTGTTTTGGATTCTAATTTGCATGTTTTGAATGGAACTAACCCGGACTGATGTTGTTTTCAGCAGAATTGCCATGGTTTCATTTTTGTGCAGAAATCAAAGTTCTCAGAATGACCTAAAAATTTACGGAGAATTTTGATGGAATATATAAAAAATACGGACACAAGAATTATCAAGAGGGGGCCACCCAAAGGCCACAAGCCCTAGGGCACCCCCCTCCTAGGGCGCGCCTCCCAAGCTTGTGGGCCCCTTGAGCCTCCTCCGACCCAAACTCCAACTCTATATATTAATGTTAGGAGAGAAAAATAGAGAAGATGGATTCATCGCGTTTTACGATATGGATCCGCCGCCACCTCCCGTTCTTCATCGGGGGCTGATCTGGAGTCCGTTCGTGTCTCCAGAGAGTGGAATCTGTTGCCGTCGTCATCATCAACCTTCCTGCATCACCAATTTCATGATTCTAACCGCCGTGCGTGAGTAATTCCATTGTAGGCTTGCTGGACGTTGATGGGTTGGATGATAATTATCATGTAATCAAGTTAGTTTTATTATGGTTTGATGCCTAGAATTCACTATGTTCTCAGATTGATGTTGCTACGACTTTGCTATGCCTAATGCTGGTCACTAGTGCCCGAGTGCCATGATTTCAGATCTAAACCTATTATGTTTTCATGAATATATGTGTTCTTGATCCGATCTTGCAAGTTGTAGACACGTACTATGTGTTATGATCCCCATACCACAAGGTGACAACAATTGGGATTCTTTCCGGAGATTGCCGTAGTTTGAGGAGTTCATGTATTCACTAAGTGCTAATGCTTTGTTCCGGTTCTCTATTAAAAGGAGGCCTTAATATCCCTTAGTTTCCATTAGGACCCCCCTGCCACGGGAGGGTAGGACAAAAGATGACATGCAAGTTCTTTTCCTTAAGCACTTGTGACTATATACGAAATACATGCCTACATTATATTGATGAATTGGAGTTAGTTTGTCGTTTCCCTAGGTTATAACTTCTCTATGATGAATATTATCTAACACATATCATCACCGATCCATTGCCTACGAGTTCATCTCATATTGGTCTTCGCTAAGTTACTTTCGTTGCTACTACCGTTACAATCACTACAAAACTGCTACTATTACTTTTGCCACCGTTACTGTTACTTCCATATTACTTTGCTACTAAATACTTTGCTGCATATATTAAGTCTTTCAGGTGTGGTTGAATTTACACTCAACTGCTAATACTCATGAATATTCTTTGGCTCCACTTGTGTCGAATCAATAAATTTGGGTTGAATACTCTACCCTCGAAAACTGTTGCGACCCCCTATACTTGTGGGTCATCAGCCCCCGAGTGGGAGTGATGCTCGTCACTCAGAGTAGTTTTTTTAACTCAGACGAAGCTGGTTGCGGCTAAGCCCCCCCCCCCC
>LR738712.1:582778249-582805685 GCA_902687465.1 Secale cereale
TGAAGCTGGTTCATGGCTAAGCCCCTGAGTGGGAGGGATGCTTGCCACTCAGAGTAGTTTTGAACCTGAGCGAAGGTGGTTCGCTGCTAAGCCTTCGAGTGGGAGGGATGCTCGCCGCTCGGAATAGTTTTTAACTTAGACGAACCTAGTTCGCGGCTAAGCCCCCGAGTGGGAGGGATGCTCGCCACTCGGATTAGTTTTTAGCTTAGGCAAAACTAGTTCATGGCTAAGCCCCGTTTGGGAGGGATGCTCGCCACTTGGAGTAGTTTTAACTTAGGCGAAGCTGGTTTGCAGCTAAGCCCCCGAGTGGGAGGAATGCTCGCCACTCGGAGTAGTTTCTAACTTAGGCGAACTTGGTTCGCGGCTAAGCCCCCGAGTGAGAGGGATGCGCACCACTCAGAGTTGTTATTTAACTTAGGCGAAGCTGATCTTTGAATATCCATGATGCTTACGATATGCAAAGCCATAAGCTTGGGGATGCTATGTTTGATGAAGATGATACTTTTAGTCCCCCAAGATTTGATGTGCATTTTTTTATAATGGTAGCATGTCTCCTATTTATGATGATTATGATGATGACATGTATGCTATAGGTAATAATGATAACCATGAAACTTTTCATCATGATTTTAATGCTCAAATTGATCATGCCAATCAAGTGTCTCATGATAATTATTTTGTTGAGTTTGCTCCCACTGCTATTCATGAGAATAAATTTGCTTATGTGGAGAGTAATAATAATTATATGTTTGTGGGTCATGAAAAGTGTGCTTTATGTGATATCTATATTGTTTAATTTATTCATGATGCTACTGAAAATTATTATGAGAGAGGAACATATGCTTTTACATATCTCAATAGTATCAAGTTTTCTCTCTCTTTTGAAAATCTTGAAGTCATGCTTGTTTTGCCTTCCTATGCTAGTTGATTCTTGTTCTCAAAAATTGTTTGCTCACAAAATCCCTATGCATAGGAAGTGGATTGGACTTAATAGTGCTAGTCATATGCTTCATGATGCTCTTGTTACATTTCAATTCTTTACTTTCATGTGAGCATCATTGAAATCATCAGGCCTAGCTAAAAGGCATTAAAGAAAAAACGCTTGTTGGGAGACAACCCAACATTTACCCCTACTATTTTTATGTGTTCACATGATTAAGCTACTGTATTAATCATGTTTTCGCGGGGTGTATTAATCATGTTTTATAGCTTTTGTTTCAATAAAGTGCCAAGTAAAGCCTTTGGGATGGTGTGGATGATAGTTGACTTGATTATGTGAAAAAAGAGAAACTTTTGCGACGAGTGTTGGAATTTATTTGCTTCACTGGAACGCGATAAAATTCTGAATTTTTTACAGATGATTGATATACAGATTAACTACATTGTCCTAATTTTTCAGAATTTTGTGAGTTGCAGAAGTATGACATCAATTCAGATCTTTACAGACTGTTCTATTTTTGACAGATTCTATTTTCAATGCATAGTTTGCTTGTTTTCTACTCCCTCCGTTCGAAAATAGATGACCCAACTTTGTACTTTAGTACAAAGTTGGGTCATCTATTTCGGAACAGATGGAGTAGTTTCTATGGCTTATATTGATCAATATAAATTGTAGAAATGATATGCTACTGTAGGCATTGTGTGGAAACAATTATGAATCTTGTCTTTGATAGTACCTAAAGTGAATGATTTGCTTCATCATACTAACGGATCTCTTAAAGGTGTTGTTAAGTTTTGTGTGATTGAAGTTTTCAAGTTTCGTGTGAGAAACTGATGTGAGGAGAATAAGGAGTGGCAAGATCCTAAGCTTGGGGATGCCCAAGGCACCCCAAGGCAATATTCAAGGAATACCCAAGTAACTAAGCTTGGGGATGCCCCGGAAGGCATCCCCTCTTTCGTCTCCAACATTATCGGTAACCTCACTTGAAGCTATATTTTTATTCGTCACATGATATGAGTTTTGCTTGGAGTGTCATGTTATTTTGTTTTGATTTGCTTACTGGTATTTAGAATAATTTTTTGTATCTTTTATTTCAATAAAAGTGTCAAGGATAGCCTTTACCATGCTTATTTTGCAAGACTATATGTTGTTGTTTGAAAACAGAAAGTTTTCTATCATTGTTTAAATTCTTCTGGATAGTCAGAACGTGATAAAATCTTGAAAATTTTACACAGTGAGCACTAATAAGTTCTCTGTAACATGGTAATTTTTCAGACTTGTTTGAGCTAGGGAACTATGAGCTTAACTTCACTCTTTACTGACTGTCATGTTTAGACAGATTGTGGTTATGTTTGCATTGTTCGCATATGTTTGCATCTTTAATGATTCTATTTGAGGATAGGAGTATTAAATATGCAGAGGCATTTAGTATGCAATGTTAAATAATAATTTTAGTGTTTTTATACATTAGATAATAATAAAGTTTTGCATTGATTTATACTAACTTATCTCATGAGTTCTTGTTGAGTTTTGTGTGGATGAAGTTTTTAAGATTTAGGGAAACCGTGATATGAGAGGAATTAAGGAGACACAAAATCTCAAGCTTGGGGAAGGCATCCAAGATAATATCTCAAGAATTATCAAGCATCTAAGCTTGGGGATGCCCCGATAGGCATCCCACCTTTCTTGATCAACAATTATCGGTTAGTATCGGCTGAGCCTAAGTTTTTGCCTCTTCACATGATTTGTGCTATTCTTGAAATGTCATTTTATTTTGTTTTGCTTGCTGTTTGAATAAAATACTTAGATCTGGAAGTTTTTAAATAAAACAGAGACTTCACATAGCTACCTATTTACATAACTACTCGCTTGATCTTCACTTATATCTTTTTGGACTAGTTTGCCATTTGCTCTAGTGCTTCACTTATATCTTTTTGAGCATGGTGTGCTTTAATATTTTTGTAGAAATTCTCTATTGCTTCACTTAGATTAATTTGAGAGAAAGAAAATTTAATGCTCAGGTTCTTAACTTATATTTGTTTGAACTTATAAAAAGCAATATATGAAACTACTCCCAATATGATCGATATTCAAGAGGGATATAATAAAAACTTTCATGAAGATCATTGGACAAAATAAAATTGATTCTTAGATATGATCATTGTTCAAAAAATCTTCCGATTCAGCGATTTATCATCCGATTTATCGCTACTCTTAGGGCAGCCAATAAGATTATGCCTTATCTTCGCCATTTATCATTTGGGCTCATTTATCGCTATGACAAGCGATTTATCGGGAATCTACCGATAAAACGAGCCTATTCGTAGAACTATGTTTGCAAAAACTATGTTTATTTGCGTTTTGTGGACCTTGTTATGCAATATGTACTATTTTCCTATTTTTTCGTCATTATACCAGTATTGAAAGGCTAGGAATGAAGATAACACTTTCGTCCAATATTGTTTTAGTGTTGAATATATCATATTTTAGTGTTGGGGACCCTGGTTTTGAAAAAATGGTCGATTAATAGTCGACCAATAAAATTGATTTTCCGAACAATTTCCGATTAATCTCTAATCCCCAGCTGTCCGAGACGATAACGATAAGCGATATCCTCAACATTGGATATGATGATAGTGATATGTGAGTAATGTTAATGAGTAATTATGTTTTAGTAAGAATATTGATGTTAAGGTTTGTGATTCCCTATGCAAGCATGAAAGTCAATAGTTATGCAATGAAATTACATCCTACTTGTGGTGCATTATCCGGTGTTAGTTATGCTCAATGCTCGCTTATGTGATTTTTCGTTTCTCGGTTGGTCGCTTCTCAATATATTTGCTAGCCTCCACTTGAACTAAGTATAAATACTACTTGTGCATCCAAAATCCTTAAACCCAGTTTTGTCATATGAGTCCACCATACCTACCTATATGTGGTATTCCCTTGCCGTTCTAAGTAAATTTGTAGGTGCCATCTCTAAATTTCAAAATAAACTCATGTTTTGTGTGCCTGTACCGCCCATGAGGCGGTGAGGGGTGGCCGATATTTTTCCATGCTAGATGTGTTATTTTCAAGATGAGTGTTTATTCACTTGTCATTGAACGAGAGTACGGCAAAGGTATTAGGGATGCCCAGTCTCGAAATGAAAAATGAATTTACTTTATGTTGTCAAATAATAAATTCCTTGGAAAGTGTTGGTATGGGGGGTGATACGTCTCCAACGTATCTATAATTTTTGATTGTTCCATGCTATTATTTATGAAGTCTTGGATGTTTAATGGGCTTTATCGTACACTTTTATATCATTTTTGGGACTAACCTACTAACCCGAAGGCCCAGTCCAGATTGCTGTTTTTTGCCTGTTTCAGGGTTTTGCAGAAAAAGAATATCAAACGGAGTCCAAACGGAATGAAACCTTCGCGAGAGATATTTTTGCAGAAAATCACGCACATGGAACTTGAGAACCACGTCAGGGGAGCATCAAGGCGTCCACGAGGGTGGGGGGCGCGCCCCCTGCCTCGTGGGCCCCTCGAGCGTCCCCCGGTGTCCTCCGTCCTCCTATATAATTCTAGGTACCCCAAAACCTTCGACAACAGAGAGAAAACCCTAATTCCACCGCCGTAACCTTCTATTCCCGTGAGATCCCATCTTGGAGCCTGTTCCGGAGCTCCACCGGAGGGGGATCCATCACAGAGTTCTTCATCATCATCATCATCACCCTCACCATGAGTTGTGAGTAGTTTACCACAGACCTTCGGGTCCATAGCTAGTATCTAGATGGCTTCTTCTCTCTCTCTGGATCTCAATACAAAGTTCGCCTCGGTCTTCGAGGAGATCTATTCGATGTAATCTCTTTTTGCGGTGTGTTTGTCGAGATCCGATGAATTGTGAGTTTATGATCAAGATTATCCATGAGAAATATTTGGTTCTTCTCTGAACTCTTTATGTGTGCTCATAATATCCTTGCAAGTCTCTTCGAATTATTGGTTTGGTTTGGTCTACTAGATCTATAGTTCTTGCAATGGGAGAAGTGATTGGCTTTGGGTTCACTCTTGCGGTGTCCTTTCCCAGTGATAGTAGGGGCAGCAAGGCACGTATTGTATTGTTGCCATCGAGGATAAAAAGATGGGGTTTATATCATATTGCTTGAGTTTATCCCTCTACATCATGTCATCTTGCTTAAGGTGTTACATTGTTCTTATGAACTCAATACACTAGATGCATGCTGGATAGCGGTCGATGTGTGGAGTAATAGTAGTAGATGCAGAATCTTTTCGGTCTACTTGTCTCGGGCGTGATGCCTATATACAATGATCATGCCTAGATGGTCTCATAATTATTCGCTTTTCTATCAATTGCTCGACAGTAATTTGTTTACCCGCCGTAGAATATCGCTATCATGAGAGAAGCCACTAGAGAACACTATGGCCCCCGGGTCTATTCTCAACATATCAATCTACATACACTTTACTTTTATCGCTTTTATTTGTTGTTCTTATAAACCTAAAATACCAAAAATATAAACTATCATAGCTATCAAATCTCACTTTCGTAAGTGACCGTAAAGGGATTGACAACCCCTTATCATGTTGGCTGCAAAGTTCTTATTTGTTTGTGCAGGTCTCCTACTGTATTGATACCATGGTTCTCAAAAACTAAGGGAAATACTTACGCTACTGTGATGCATCTCCCTTTCCTCTTCGAGGGAATACAACGCAAGCTCGAGAAGTAGCAAGAAGAATTTATGGCGCCGTTGCGGGGGAGGCTTACGCAAAAGTCATATACCAAGTACCTATCACAAACCCTTATCCTTCGCATTACATTTTTTGCCTCCCGTTTTCCTCTCCCCCACTTCACCCTTGCCGTTTTATTTGCCCTTCTTCTGCCGTGTGTTTACCGTTCGCGTGCCTCTTGTTTGCTTGCGTTGCTATGTGCCCTCAATTAGCTTGCATCTTCGCTTGCTAAAGTATGAATCCTCATCCACTTTCTAATCTCTTTAAGAGATCCAATTATGTTGAACCTATTGCTAGTGAGCTGCGTGCACTAGATTATCTTTATGGGGTTTTGCTTGAAATTTATGAATCTGAAAATTGTGAGGAATTGTTAAAAGAAAAAGTGATTCATGATAGCTTGTTAAATAAAAAGCATGATTGCAATGATGTTATTGTAAATTCTATTAATGTCAATTGTGTTAATGATATGCAAAACCCTAAGCTTGGGGATGCTAGTATTGCTATGTCCACTATTTGTTGCAATGATCATGATTAGGGTGATTCTTCTTATGATCTTGAAAATTTATTTAATCCCCATGATGAATATAAGATTGATAATAATGTTTGCATTAATATTGAAAGTGGGTTTGGAAGAGTGTCAACTTTAGATCCCACATACTTGGAGAATGTTCAATCTTATGAAACTTTTGATAAAAGTGGGTTTGGAGAGGTCATGACTTTAGTTAATGTTAATCCCACTATTTTGGAAGAGTGTCAACTTTGCATGCATGTCGATCGTGTTGAGAATATGTTATGTGATAGATATTTTGTTGAATTTTATTATGATCCTACATGCAATTATTATGAGAGGGGGAAATATGGTTGTAGAAATCTTCATGTTACTAAATTACCTCTCTTCATGTTGAGATTGATCTTGTTTCTTTCTTCTTCCTTGCATACGCTAGACCTTGCTTGCTATGATAATTTGTTTGTTTATAAAATTCCTATGCATAGGAAGTATGTTAGACTTAGATGTGTTTGTCATATGTTTTATGATGCTCTCTTTGTGCTTCAATTCTTATCTTTCATGTTAGCATCATTGAAATCTCAAGCCGATCTTAATGACTATAAAGCAAGAGCTTGTTGGGAGGCAACCCAATTTTATATTTTTTGTTTTTGCTGATGTTAGGGAATAAATATTGCATCTAGCTTCTGTTTAGATGTGGTTTCATGTTTTGTTTAGTGTTTGTGCCAAGTAGAACCTTTGGGAAGAGTTGTGTGAAGTTTATGTGATCTTGCTGTGAAAAACAGAATCATTAGCGCTTGCTAGAATGGTCATCAGATTTTACTGGAGCGTGCTATTTAGTTAATTATTTTTGCAGATGATTAATAGACAAATTACTCACGTTTACCAATTTAGGTTGAATTGTTTGGAGTTACAGAAGTATGCGTAACCTGCAGACTACTACAGACTGTTCTGTTTTTGAAAGATTCTGTTTTTCGTGTGTTGTTTGCTTATTTCAATGCATCTATGAGTAGTATTGGCAAGTATGAACCATATAGAAGTTGGAATACAGTAGGTTTAACACCAATATAAACAAAGAATGAATTCATTGCAGTACCGTTGAGTAGTGATTTGTTTTCTTATACTAACGGAGCTCACGAGAATTCTTGTCTAAGTTTTGTGTTGTGAAGTTTTCAAGTTTTGAGTATTGCTTTGATGGACTATGGAACAAGGAGTAGCAAAGGCCTAAGCTTGGGGATGCCCATGGCACCCCAAGGAATTCAAGGATAATCAAAAGCCTAAGCTTGGGGATGCCCCGGGAAGGCATCCCCTCTTTCGTCTTCATCCATCGGTAACTATACTTCGAGCTATATTTTTATTCACCACATGATATGTGTTTTGCTTGGAGCATCTTGTATAATTTGAGTATTTGCTTGTTAGTTTGTCACAATCATCCTTGCTGGACACACCTATTTGAGAGAGTTAAATATGGCCAAGGAATTGTTAGAACACTCTATGTGCTTCACTTATATCTTTCGAGTTGAATAGTTTTTGCTCTAGTGCTTCACTTACATCTTTTAGAGCACGGTGGTGGTAATATTTTGTAGAAATTGTTGAACTATCATGCTTCACTTCTATATATTTGAGAGTCTATTAAAACAGCATGGTAATGTGTTTAGGCTAATAAAACTAGTCTTCACATGATAGACATCCAATCTCAATGTACTAAATAAATTCACACTAAGTGCATTGAATGTGATGAGATGTTGGATGCTTGATAATTGTTTTGATATATGAGGATAGTGATATTAGAGTCATGCTAGTGGAGTTATTATGAAATTGAGAAATACTTGTGTTAAGGTTAGTGATTCTCGTATCATGCACGTATGGTGAACCGCTATGTGACGAAGTTAGAGCATGAGGTATTTGTAGAGTGTCATCCTTTGTGTGGAGGTCGGGGGCACGCGATGGTTAACTCCTACCACCCTCCCCCTAGGAGCATGCGTTGATTGCTTTGTTTTGATGACTCGTAGATTTTTGCAAGAAGTATATGAGTTCTTATGACTAATGTTGAGTCCATGGATTATACGCACTCTCACCCTTCCACCATTGCTAGCCTCTCTTGTACCGCGCAACTTTCGTCGGTGCCATAAACCCACTATATATCCTTCCTCAAAACAGCCACCAAATTATTCCTCAAAACAGCCACCATACCTACCTACCATGGCATTTCCATAGCCATTCCGAGATATATTGCCATGCAACTTTCCACCGTTCCGTTCATATGACATGCTTCATATTGTCATATTGCCATGCATGATCATGTAGTTGACATCGTATTTGTGGCAAGGCCACCATGCATAATTTTTCATACATGTCACTCTTGTTTCATTGCACATACCGGTACACCGCCGGAGGCATTCATATAGAGTCATACTTTGTTGTAGTATCGAGTTGTAATGAAAGTGTGATTATCATCATTATTAGAGCATTGTCCCATGGGAGGAAAGGCTAAATCTATAAAGCCCCTCCGCAAAAAAAAAGAAAAAAAAGGAAAGGCCAAAGAAAAAAAGAAAGGCCCAAAAAAATAAAAAAAATAAAAAGAAAAGAAAAAAGGGACAATTGCTACTATCTTTTTTCCACACTTGTGCTTCAAAGTAGCACCATGTTCTTTATTGTAGAGAGTCTCATGCTTAGTCACTTTCATATACTAGTGGGAATTTTCATTATAGAACTTGGCTTGTATATTCCAATGATGGGCTTACTCAAATGCCCTAGGTCTTCGTGACCAAGCAAGCTGGATGCACACCCACTAGTTTCTTTTGTTGAGCCTTCATACATTTTTAGCTCAGGTGCATCCGTTGCATGGCAATCCCTACTCACTCACATTGATATCTATTGATGGGCATCTCCATAGCCCGTTGATATGCCTGGTTGATGTGAGACTATCGCCCTCTCTTTTGTCTTCTCCACAACCACCTCTATTCCACCCATAGTGCTATATCCAGGGCTCACGCTCATGTATTGCGTGAAAGTTGAAAGGTTTGAAAAGATAGAGTATGAAAACAAGTGCTTGGCTGAAATCGGGATTGTGCATGATATGAATATTTTGTGTGATGAAGAGGGAGCATAGCCAGACTATATGATTTTGTAGGGATAACTTTCTTTATCCATAGTATTTTGAGAAGACATAATTGCTTTGTTAGTATGCTTGAAGTATTGTTATTTCTTATGTCAATATAGACTTTTATCTTGAATCTTTCAGATCTGAACATTCATGCCACAATTAAGAGAATTACATTGAAAAACTATATTGGTTAGCATTCCACATCAAAAATTCTTTCTTTATCATTTACCTACTCAAGGACGACGAGGAATTAAGCTTGGGGATGCTTGATACATCTCCAACGTATCTATAATTTGTTATTGTTCCATGCTATTATTTATGAAGTCTTGGTTGTTTAATGGGCTTTATCATACACTTTTATATCATTTTTGGGACTAACCTACTAACCCAAAGGCCCAGTCCAGATTGATGTTTTTTGCCTGTTTCTGGGTTTTGCAGAAAAAGAATATCAAACGGAGTCCAAACGGAATAAAACCTTCGCGAGAGATATTTTCGGAGAAAATCACGCACAGGGAACTTGAGAACCACGTCAGGGGAGCATCGAGGCGCCCACAAGGGTGGGGGGCGCTCCCCCCTTCCCAGGACGCGCCCCCTGCCTCGTGGGCCCCTCAAGCGTCCCCCGGTGTCCTCCTTCCTCCTATATAAGTCTAAGTACCCCGAAACCTTCGACAACAGAGAGAAAACCCTAATTCCACCGCCGTAACCTTCTGTTCCCGTGAGATCCCATCTTGGAGCCTGTTTCGGAGCTCCACCGGAGGGGGATCCATCACAGAGTTCTTCATCATCATCATCGTCATCTCCCTCACCATGAGTTGTAAGTAGTTTACCACAGACCTTCGGGTCCATAGCTAGTATCTAGATGGCTTCTTCTCTTTCTCTCTGGATCTCAATACAAAGTTCTCCTCGGTCTTCGAGGAGATCTATTCGATGTAATCTCTTTTTGCGGTGTGTTTGTCGAGATCCGATGAATTGTGAGTTTATGATCAAGATTATCTATGAGAAATATTTGGTTCTTCTCTGAACTCTTTATGTGTGCTCATAATATCCTTGCAAGTCTCTTCGAATTATTGGTTTGGTTTGGCCTACTAGATCTATAGTTCTTGCAATGGGAGAAGTGCTTGGCTTTGGGTTCAATCTTGCGGTGTCCTTTCCCAGTGACAGTAGGGCCAGCAAGGCACGTATTGTATTGTTGCCATCGAGGATAAAAAGATGGGGTTTATATCATATTGCTTGATTTTATCCCTCTACATCATGCCATCTTGCTTAAGGCGGTACTCTGTTCTTATGAACTCAATACACTAGATGCATGCTGGATAGCGGTCGATGTGTGTAGTAATAGTAGTAGATGCAGAATCGTTTCGGTCTACTTGTCTCGGATGTGATGCCTATATACAATGATCATGCCTAGATAGTCTCATAATTATTCGCTTTTCTATCAATTGCTCGACAGTAATTTGTTTACCCGCCGTAGAATATCGCTATCATGAGAGAAGCCACTAGAGAACACTATGGCCCCCGGGTCTATTCTCAACATATCAATCTACATCCACTTTACTTTTATCGCTTTTATTTCTGTTCTTATAAACCTAAAATGCCAAAAATATAAACTATCATCTCTATCAGATCTCACTTTTGTAAGTAACCGTAAAGGGATTGACAACCCCTTATCGCGTTGGCTGCGAAGTTCTTATTTGTTTGTGCAGGTGCGAGGGACTCGCGCGTGGTCTCCTACTGGATTGATACCTTGGTTCTCAAAAACTGAGGGAAATACTTACGCTACTATGCTGCATCTCCCTTTCCTCTTCGAGGGAATACAACGCAAGCTCGAGAAGTAGCAGGGGGCACCCGTGGATACGGTTAGCCATGGATAGTCAAAGAATGGTGGAAAAAGGAATAAACTTTAATTTCTGTTTGGGAACCGCCTATGATGTATCTAGCATGGATAGTATTGGAAACTCTAACTCATTTTCGTTGACGGGAAAAGTATACCTCCCAAAATTATTTTTATCTCTCAATTTAAGCTTTGAGCTCTGGCACCTCTACAAATCCCTACTTCCCTCTGCGAAGGGCCTTTCTATTTACTTTATGCAATTTTTATTTTTATATGAGTCTTCATCTTCTCTTATAAAGCACCAACTAAGGGGCACTATGATCGTACTTCAGCATTGGTTGTAGCTAATATGCGAGTGTGTTTCATGAATGGATCAATGATTGAGCAAGATAGGCTAGGGATAACTTGCTTTGGTATTGATATTTTGAAAGACATGGTTGCTTGTTGGTATGCTTGAGTATTAAAGTCTTCATGTCAAAACTGGACTATTGCTTTGAACCATATAAAAGTCCAAATGTCCATGCTACAAAGAAAAGAATATGTGATGAACATGTTAGACAGCATTCCACAACAAATATTCTGTTTTATCATTTACCTACTCAAGGACGAGCAGGAATTAAGCTTGGGGAAGCTGATACGTCTCCAACGTATCTATAATTTTGATTGTTCCATGCTGTTATATTATCATTCTTGGATGTTTTACAATCATTTTATATCAACTTTATATCATTTTTTGGAAATAACCTATTGACCTAGTGCCCAGTGTTAGTTGTTGTTTTTTCCTTGTGTTTTACATCACAGAAAATCAATATCAAACAGAGTCCAAATGCAGCGAAATGTTTTGGAGATTTTTTTGGACCAGAAGACATCCACTATCCAAAGAAGCACCTGGGGGGGTGCCCCGAGGGGGGCACAACCCACCAGGGCATGTCTGGGGGCCCAGGTGCGCCTAGGTGGGTTGTGCCCACATCGGTGGCCTCCCGCACCACCTCTTCGCTCCATAAATGCCGAAATATTCCAAAAACCCTTGGGGAGTCGACGAAATTTTGTTCCAGCCTAGAGCCCTTTCCGGCACTCTGTGAGAGGGGCAAATCATCACTGGTGGCCATCTTCATCATCCCGACGGCCACCATGACGAGGAGGGAGTAGTCCGCTCTCAGGGCTGAGGGTTTGTACCGGTAACTATGTGTTTAATCTCTCTCTCTCTCTCTCTCTCTCTCTCTCTCTCTCTCTCTCTCTCTCTCTCTGATGTTCTTGAGATGTCACGATCTTGATGTATCACGGGCTTTGTTAATATAGTTGGATCATATGGTGTTTCCCCTCTCTATCTTGTTGTGAATTGAGTTTTCCCTTTGAGATTTTGTTTTATCAGATTGAATACTTTTGTGGATTTGAGAACACTTGATGTATGTCTTGCTATGAATACCCGTGGTGACAATGGGGTATCATATTGATTCACTTGATATGTGTTTTGGCACTCAACTTGTGGATTCTCGAGGTGATATTGGGGTAATCTAGGCATATGGGTTGATGCAGGTTCTCGTCTTTGTTTTTCTGGTAGAAATCTTGGGGCACTCTTTGAGGTTCTTTGTGTTGGATTTAGTATTATGAATCTGAAATTGTTTGATGCATATCATATAATCAACTCAAGGATACTCGCGGTGACATTGGGGTATCTAGGTAACATTAGAGTTGGTTGATGTGTATCATATGGTGTTAGTTTAGTATGAACTCTTGATAGATCGATCGGAAAGGATAGCTTGATGTTATTTTAGTACAAACTCTTGATAGATCGATCGGAAAGAATAACTTTGATGTGGTTTCTTACCCTACAAACAATTTCTTCTTATGTTCTCCGCTAGATAGGAACTTTGGAGTGATTCTTCATCGCACGTTGAGGGATGGTTATGTGATCCAATTATAGTAGCATTGTTGAGAGATTGCACTAGCGGAAGTACGGAGCCTGGGCCTTGTTTTCAAGCATTGCAATATCGTTCGTGCTCCGTTTTATCAATTGCTACCTTGTTGTTTTTTATTGTTCCTATTACAAAAATCAATATCTACTATCCATGTGGATGTTGTTGACCCACTCGGAGCACGAGGTCTCCTTCTTGAGATGCCCGCCCTCTGACGTGCCTATCATGGAAACACAGAAGATCTTGTTGATAAATAGTCGACCGTATCAAGGACATCTCTTGTTCTTACTTTAAGAGGTCGACGACATCTTGACGTGCTTGCTTGCCTTCAGTTTCTGAATAGAGCTCCACTCGGGGTGAATTGTGGTGGAGGTCACTCGGCAGCACGGCCTCAACTCCATAAACCATGAAGAAGGGGCTGTGATCCGTGGACCGATTTGAAGTTGTCCTTACACCCCAAAGGACCGATGGTAGTTCGGTCACCCAAGCTTCGGTCGCATGTTCGAGGTCTCGCATGAGCAGTGGCTTCAATCCTGGAAGGATAAGGCCATTCGCCCTCTCATCCTGGCCATTCGACTATGGATGGGCAACCGATGCGTAATCCACCCGAGTGCCTTGGGATGCACAAAAATTTCTGAATTCTTTTCGAGACGAAATTGGAGCCGTTGTGTGTGATGAGGTTGTGTGGGACTCCATATCTGAAGATCAGCTCTCCCATGAATCTGATGGCTATGCGTGAGTCTAGCTTCTTGATAGGCTTGGCTTCAATCCACTTAGTAAACTTGTCCACTACCACGAGCAAATGAGTGAAACCACTTCTGCTGGTTCTAAGCGGCCCAACCATGTCCAATCCCCACACGGAAAATGGCCAGACGAGTGGAATGGTCTTCAAGGTGGACACAGGCTTATGGGATATGTTTGCATAGAACTGACACCCATTGCAATGCTTAACAATCTCTTTAGTGGCTTCGTTGGCATGTGCCTAGAAAAAAACCAACTCGATACGCTTTGGCTGCAATGGTCCGGGACAACGTGTGATGGCCACAAGTTCTCGAGTGAATCTCCACTAGGATCAGCTGACCTTCTTCCGGAGAAATACACCGTTGGGCCATGCTAGTGACACTTTCTCTGTATATCTGTCCATTTATCACCGTGAAAGATTTGGATCCGCGGACGATCTGACGTGCCTCAACCTCATCCTCTGGGAGTTCTTGCCTGAGCAAATATGCAATGTATGGTACTGTCCAGTCGGGGGTAATTACCTGGATCTCCATAACCAAGTCAATGACCGCGGGGACCTCGATTTCAGTCGGATCAGAGGGAATTATCGCCTGAGGGGGCTCTTCAGTGAAAGGATCTTCTTGCACTTACGAGGAATGGAGGTGCTAAAGAAACACATTGCAGGGAATAGGCTTCCAAGGTGAACCGATTTTCGCCAAATCATCATCTGCTTGATTTTTTGATTCGAGGAATGTGATGAAGCTCCAGGACCTCGAATTTCTTCTCTAACTTCCTTACTGTGTTGCAATATCCTGTCATGGCAGGGCTTTTGACGTCTCATTCCTTCATCACTTGATTGACTACCAGATCTAAGTCGCCATACACCATCAGGCAAGGGACACCAAGTGAAATGGCCATACACAACCCATAGAGGAGTGCTTCATACTCAACCTTATTATTAGAGGAATCAAAGTGAATCTGGAGGACATAACTGGGTCGGTCACCTTTTGGGGATACCAGGACTACTCCGGCACCCGAATCGTTCAACATCTTGGAATCATCGAAGAGCTTGGTCCAATGCTCTGAGTGAACCTGAGTCGGTTGTTGCTGTTCTATCCATTCGGCCAAGAAATCCACGAGTGCTTGGGACGTGATAGGCTTCTTTGCTTCAAACTTGATATCCAAAGGGAGGAGTTCAATTGCCCACTTAGCCACTCGGCCAGTTGCATCCCGATTGTTCATCATTTCAGATAGCAGGGCGTCACTAATGACTGAGACCGAGTGTTCTTGAAAATAATGTGCGACTTTCTTCGCTATTAAGTAAATACCATAGACAAGCTTCTGGTAATGAGGGGACCTCTTCTTGGACGGAGTCAAAACCTCAGAGATATAATACACTGGTCGTTGAACCTTGTAGGCCTTGCCTTCTTCTTCTCGCTCCACAGTGAGAACTGTGCTGACAACTTGGCTAGTGACTGCAATGTACAAAAGTGGAGGTTCTTTGCTGTTCTGAGCAGCGAGCGCCGACTGGGTGGAGAGTAGGGATTTCAGCTCAACAAACGCTACTTCTGCGTCGGGGGTCCACTGGAACTTATCGGACTTCTTCATCAATCCGTAAAGAGGCAGTGCCTTTTCACCAAGACGAGAAATGAACCGACTCAGTGCTGCGAGACAGCCCGTGAGCTTCTGGACGCCATGAACACGCTCTGGGCGCTTCATTGGGACAATTGCACTGATCTTCTCAGGATTGGCATATGTCCCTTGTCCGGAAACGAGAAAACCGAGTAACCTGCCTCCATGCACTCCGAAGGTGCACTTGGACGGGTTCAACTTGATGTCGTACCTTCTCAGATTGGCAAAGGTTTTGGCGAGATCAGTCAATACGTCGGAACCTTTGCATGACTTGACCACAATATCATCCATGTAAGCCTCGACATTTCGACTGATTTGAGTGAGTAGGCACTTTTGAATCATGCGCGTGAATGTGGCACCAACATTTTTGAGACCGAATGGCATGGTGACATAGCAAAAACACCCGAAAGGGGTGATGAAGGCACTTTTTATTTCATCTGGCCCATACAGTTGAATGAGATGGTATCCGGAATACGCATCAAGAAAAGACAAACACTCGCATCCCGTAGTGGAATCCACAATTTGGTAGATGCGGGGGAGCACAAAATGATCTTTCGGGCATGCCCAATTGATATGTTTGAAATTGATGCACATACAGAGTGACTTGTCCTTCTTGGGGACCATGACAACATTGGCGAGCCACTCAGAGTGGTATATTTCACGTATGAACTCAGCCGCCAGGAGCCAAGCAACTTCTTCACCAATCGCCTTCCTCTTCCCCGCAGTGGAGCGGCGGAGATTCTCTTTGACAGGTTTGGCCTTCGAGTCCACCCTTAAGCGGTGCTCAGCTAGTCCCCTAGGTACACCTAGCATGTAGGTTGGTTTCTGTCGGATTCAGGGCTCCGCAAAACCCGTTAAGTTTGAACATAGGGGCGTGAACAAAGATCTCTCCCACTCTCGTCTACCTAGCGCCTCACTCTCGTCGCGGTGGAAGGATTCAAGCAAACAATGAACAAAGCACACAAGAGTTTATCCAGGTTCGGGCCACTGCGTGGTGTAAGACCCTACTTCCTGCTTTGGTGGATTAGTCTCGGGCGAGCCGGGATACAAGCTAGTACAGAGGTTCCTCGGCTCAGGAGGTGAGCTCAAGAGGGTCAGGAGGCTAATGTTCTTGCTCCTTGTATGGTGGCAGAATGTCCGTCCCTTTTTCAGCTGGGGTTCTAGCTACTTATATAGGCGGCCACGGTCCTCTTCCCCCGAAATGTTTGGGCGGGAAGGGATCCCACAACGGCCATTTTTGAGCGGGAACACAAGGACGTCCCGCCCTGACAAAAGCAGTCTTCGCCTGCAAAAGGATCAGGCGATGACGTGGTGGTGGGCTCGACGATGACATCCTCCTGGCCGTCCTTGCGGTCTTCAGTCTTGTTGCATCAATGAGGAAACCTTTGCCCCGCTCCTCGGGAACCCACGCTGCGTTGTCCCCCTTGCACCAAAATGGTAACTGCGCCGCTGGCGCACGCTGGCACCCGCTGGCGCGATGCATCACTGCTGATATCATTGCCTCCTCCTGAGGCAGGCTCGGCCTTGGATTCTCCGCCCCTCCGGAGCACCTTGTCGAGGCTGCTCCCGAGGAGGTCTTGACGTCGTTCTCCTCGCAAGGCTTGGCCTCCTCGCGAGGGCCTTGAGCAGCTGGTCGATCAGCTGGGCCGTACCAGGCCACCTGTAGGAGTGCGTCGCGGCCCGCAGACAAGCAAGTCTGGGTACCCTGGTTCCCAGTACGCCGACAGTAGCCCCCGGGCCCAAGGCGCGCGCGGAGTTGGCTTCGAGGCGAAGCCTTTGTCGGGGACGAAGCGCAGCGGGCCCTAAAAAGCTGCGTGCCCGGCCGGCGTGCGATTGTTGGATGGGACGCGGCGGCTCCGCTTCCCACGTAGCCTTGGTGATCGTGCGACTTGACAACTCCTTGGCGCGGGCGACGAGAGAGTAATGGCTGCGACACCATTGGCTGGCGATTGGGCTCCTCCGCCCTATAAATGGGACTAGGGGGAGCCCCCAGGCCGTTTCCAAGCCAACGCCGTCTTCTCCTTGCTTGTCCTTTGCTCTCTCTTCTGTCGCAAGATCTTCATGGCGCCGCCGAGGAAGCAATCCGCCGCGGAAAAGGGGAAAACCCTGAAGGATCCGGTCCCATTACCACCGAAGAGGGGTCGCGGTCGTCCCCGCAAGTATGCCGCTGCGCCCGCAGCGGCTTCTCGGGGAGGCGGGCACGGCCCTTTGAGATCTGCCGCGGCCTCCAGTGGACGTCACGGGGTGTCCTCCCGCGGCGAAGGTGGTCGCGGCCGCGGAGGAAGAGGGGGCGCGCAACGGTGCCTGCTGGTCGCGCACCCTCCGCGCCCACAGTCCTATTCCTTCGATGTCTCGTCGGAGTTCATGGTGTGGGCGGATAAGCCCGGTGGCGCGTGGCTCAGGCTTCCCCGCTCGTTTGGCGACGTGCTACCGGCCGGAGGCCTTGGAGGTATATGTCTGCAGGCCGATGGTTGCTGCAGTGGTGCATCCTGGGTGGAGGTCGAGGTGGCTCCCTCGGGCGATGTGTTCTTGGAGAGTGGCTGGCAGTCGTTTGCCCGCGCACGCCGGTTGCAGGGGAGGTGTGCGCTCCACTTCAGGTACGATGGCGTCTCCACGCTGTTCGTCAGGGTCTTCTCAGAGGAAGGGAGGCGCCTTGGGTGCTGTCCCGAGGTTGATGATGAGGAGGACGAAGACGTCCGGAGGAGCGGCTCCTCCTCCGGGGACGACCTAAGTTCTAGGGGGTGCCGTGGGACCCCCCTCTGTGGTAGCAGTAGCTCCTCCAGCAGTGGCGGCCGCGACGAACCACCACGCCGCCGAGCTCGGTACGGCGAGGGGAGGGGATCGCCGCACCGCTGTAGCTCGGTGAAGCCAGAGGAACCGGAGGATTCCGACTGAGTGGGAGAGGCTTCTGCTTCTTCTCCTTTCTTTTCCTTCATGTCTTTTCTGCATCAAAATTTCAAGTTGCCTTGAGGAGGCGTGTAATGGGCTGTGATGTATGTAAGAAGTGAGAACTCACCATCATGCTTTTGTTGCCTGAATGAAATCACTTAGCTTTCATGCGTCCTGTTGTCCTGAGGCGGAGTCCTCCTGACTCTGGCATCATGAGCCCCATCGGGTCGTGAGGAGGTGGCCGAGTCTGATGGGCTCGTACAGCCCCCGAGCGGGGGTCAATTGCTGAGATCTACTGGGAGTGCCGAGCGCGGGTTAGAGCACCAAAGCCTGAGCAGCTCGGTAGATAGGTTTCACGGACTGAGCAGCCCGGTGCCAGAGCCTGAGCAGGCTTGGTCAGGCAAGGTCACGGGGCCACGGCAGGCGAGGGCCGGTGACCGACCGTGCCCCAGCCCCCACGCGTGAGGCGCGTGAAGGAGAGCGAGTGGCATAGCTGAACTTAAAGCCGGCGAGAAAGATCCAAAACACAAAACTCTCAACGAAATGCAAGAAGCGCGAGAAACACGAGAACTTCATAGCATGGGGTAGAGGAAGGGCTGATAGCCAAGGAAGTAGAAAAGGCTGACAGCCAAACACCAAGCAAAAAGGAAAAAAGGTCGCGTCCGACCCCTACACTACGTCTTCTTCCCAGTGCGGAGCTAAGGACTGCCACTGGGGTGTGGGTGGGAGCCCTGTCTGAGGGCCCGTAGGCAACGCACAGGAGACTCCGAGGCGTGTACAACCCCAACTCATTATTACGTGAGAGTTTCACGGGCGGAGACCTTCACGGGCACGGAGCCTTGTTTATGGTTAGAACCTCCTGAGGTGTTCGTTGTTCCAGGAATTCTGGATAGGTACCCCATCCCGCGTCTCCAGGCGCACAGCACCAGACCTAGACACACGGGTGATTCTGAACGGGCCCTCCCACATGGGCGAGAGCTTGTGTAGCCCCTCATAGAGAGGACCCGCCTCAGGACCATGTCACCAACTTCAAGTGTTCTTGCGCGGACGCCGCCACAGTGATACCGCCGCAGCGCCTGCTGGTAACGCGCCGCCCTGAGGGCAGCCCGGCGGCGGCCCTCCTCGCCGAGCACGAGGTCCATCCGCCAGGCGGCGTCCATTCCTCATTGAAGGCCAAGACCCGTGGGGAGCGATGCGTGACCTCGTGAGGGAGAATCGACTCCGCCCCATAAACGAGAAAGAAGGGAGTCTCCCCCATAGGTTTGGTGGCAGTGGTTCGGACTGGAGTTCGTCGATCCAGCCCCTGCCGCAAGCCTCAAGCTTCTTCTTGAAGCTGCGCGTCTTGAGGCCACGCAAGACTTCCGCGTTGGCACTCTCGGCCTGGCCGTTGCTCCTGGGGTGGGCCACCAAAGCGTAGCAGATCTGTGTTCCAAGGTTAGCACAATATGACCTGAAGAGATTGCTTGTGAATTGCGAACCATTATCCGTGATGATGCGGTTGGGGACCCCGAATCGCCTCACAAGGCCCTGGATGAACTTGACAGCTGACCCGGCTGGGATCGCGCGAACAGGCTCCACTTCCGCCCACTTGGTGAATTTGTCGATGGCGACGTACATGAAGCGGTACCTCCCTGCTGCCCGAGGGAATGGACCTAGGATGTCCAATCCCCAGACCACGAAGGGCCAGGAAAGCAGAATCGTCTGGAGGCCTTGCGCCGGCTGGTGGATCTGCTTGGCGTGAAACTGGCACGCCTCGTAGGCTCGCACGAGCTCCGTGGCGTCGTTGAGCGTCGTGGGCCAATAGAAGCCGCTGTGGAAGGCCTTGCCCACGAGGGTGCGGGACGACGAGTGATGACCACAGTCTCCACCATGGATATCAGCTAGCAGCTCACGCCCTTGCTTTCTTGAGATGCACTTTAGCGAGACGTCGTTGGGACGCCTCCTGTAGAGTTCACCGTCTTGGATGTAGTAAGCTGAGGCCTATCGGACCACGCGCTCTGCGTCTTCTTCTTTGTCTGGTAGGGCATCATGTTGTAGGTACATCTTGAATTCTTGGGTCCAGCACCCCTCCTCGGGCTTCGTAGCGAGCAACAGGCGGGCTTCGGACGGTGGGCCGCAGGGCGGGGCACCGTCCGGGGGCGCCGCCGATAGCCCCAGCCGAGGGGAGGCCGGCTCGGGTGCTGATGGTGCTGCTAACGGCTTGAGTAGTCGCTCCTCGAAGACGCCTGGCCTTTGGGGCTCCCGTCTGGAGGCTCGCTTGGCGATGTCGTCCGCTTCTTTGTTGGTGCCTCTCAGCACGTGGTGCACCTCCAACCCTTGGAATCGCTTCTCCATCCTGCGCACCTCCTCCAGGTATGCCCCCATGTGCTCATCCTTGGGCTTGTACTTCTTGTTGGAGAAGTCGACGAGGAGTTGCGAATCACCCCTGATGGTGAGACGCTTGACCCCCAGCGCAGCGGCGGCCTTGAGCACGGCAATCAGGCCCTCGTACTCGGCAATGTTGTTGGAGACCTTCTTGCCCTGCTGGAAGCAGAGCTGCACAGCGTAGTACAACTTATCCTGAGTGGGAGATACCAACACGGCGCCAGCCCCCGCGTCGAGCCGTGAGAAGGCGTCGTCGAAGTACACCACCCATCCGTCTGGGGCTTCATCGCCGGGGGCCAGCGAACGGTCTTCGTTGGCCCCCGCCTCGGGCGCATTAGTACATTCCACCATGAAGTCTCCCAGAGCTGCTCCCTTGATCACCCACATGGTGCTGAATTCTAGCTGGAACACTTGAAGCTCGATGTTCCACTCAGTGACCCTCTCGACGACATTCGGGCCCCGCAGCACCTTCTCGAGGGGATACGACGAAATGACCTTGATGGGGTGGCCTTGGAAGTAGTGGCGCAGTTTCCTGGAGGCAACGAGGAGCGCCAGAAGCAGCTTCTGGGGCATCGGGTAGCGCGAACGCGCGTTGCGTAGAACTGTGCTGATGAAGTACACCGGGTGCTCCACGAGGGTCGGCGCAGCAGGGTCCGCTGACGCCTCAGGAGCCTCAGGAGCCTCTTGCTGAGCGGCGGGGCCGTCGATGCCCATGGTTGAATCCGCCTCTGAGGCCGTGTCACGAGGCGGCGCAAGCCCTGAGGGTGCCGAGCCGCCCGGTGGCCTTGGGATCCGGAGCCTTTCCTCGCGCTCCACTACCAGTGCAACGCTGGCGGAATGAGGCGTTGCGGCGAGGTAGACCGTCATGGGCTCCAAGGGTCGTGGTGCTACCATGACCAGCGAGCTGGTGAGGTACTTCTTGAGGTCCCGGAAAGCGGCGTCGGCTTCCGGAGTCCACTCAAAGGGCCCCTTCTTCTTCATGAGCTTGAAGAACGGGAGGGCGCTTTCCCCGAGCTTAGAGATGAAGCGCCCCAGGGATGTCACACACCCGGCGAGCTTCTGCATTTCCTTCAGGTTTGTGGGCGGCCTCATTTTCTCGATGGCCTTGATCTTCTCCGGGTTGGCCTCAATGCCTCGGTGCGAAACCAGGAACCCTAGCAACTTGCCGGAGGGTATGCCGAACACGCACTTCTCCGGGTTGAGGCACAGCTTCACTTTGCGCAAATTGGCGAATGTTTCTTCTAAGTCCTGGATGAGGGTCGTGGCCTCTTTGGTCTTAACCACTATGTCGTCGACGTAGGCCTCTGCATTCCTCCTGAGCTGAGGGCCGAGGGTGATGTGCATCAGGCGCTGGAAGGTAGCGCCCGCGTTCCTCAGCCCGAAAGGCATGCAGGTGTAGCAGTAGACCCCGCATGGGGTCAGGAACGCCGTCTTCTCCACGTCTTCTACTGCCATCTTGATTTGGTGGTAGCCCAAGAATGCGTCAAGGAAGCAGAGTAGGTCGCACTCAGCCGTCGAATCCACGATTTGGTCAATGCGCGGATGAGGGAAGGGGTCCTGAGGACAGAACTTGTTGAGGCTCGTGAAGTCGACGCACATGTGTTCCTTCCTCCTTTCTTCGGGACGATGACGGGATTGGCCAGCCACTCCGGGTGCCGTACCTCCCATACGACACCAGCTTCCTCCAGCTTCCAAACCTCCAAACCTCTTGGACGATGAAGGCCTGCTTCTCCGGGGCTTGTCTACGCGCCTTCTCCTTGATAGGGCGTGCATTGGGGCACACCGTGAGGTGATGCTCAATGACATGCCTTGGCACTCCGACCAAATCTGCGGCCTTCCAGGCGAACACATCCTTGTTGGCCTTGAGGAAGCCGACCAACACCGCCTCTTGCTCTGGATCCATGCCCGTACCGATGGTGAAGGTGGCTCCTGAGCCTCGTCGGCGGGCACTTGCTTCGTCTCGGCGGGGTCCTGAGAGAAGAGACGCTTCTTCTTGGCAGGCGCGGCCTCCGGAGGTTCCCGAGCCCCCTTCGCCCCTGGGTAAGCTGCGGCAGCGGCGGCCTTGTAAGCGCGCCCAAGGACCTGAAGGGCGGCCTTAGGGTCCCCTTTGATGGTGATGACGCCGCCGCTCCCGGGTATCTTGACGGTGTTGTAGCCCGGGTGAGTCGCCGCCATGAACTTTGCCAAGGCTGGGAAGCCGAGGACGGCGTTGTACGGCAGGTGGATGGGCGCAACGTCAAAATCGATGAGCTCAGTCCGATAGTTAGCCGGTGTGCCGAAGGTAACCGGGAGGCGGATCTGGCCGAGTGGGACGGCCGAGCCCGCGACCCCCAAGAAGGGCTTGGTGGGAAGGAGCGGCCTGCAGGACACAGGCAGATGACCAAAGGCTTCAGGAGAGAGGATGTTGAGGCCGGCGTCGCTGTCGATGAGAGTTCTTGTCACGGCCACCCTGCAGATGGTGGGCATGCATACCGTGGGGAGAGCGCCGGTGCCGGCCGCTTCGGAGGCGAGGTCGCCACGGCCAAAGGTGATGGCGGGCCCCGGCCCGTTCTGCGCCCGCAAGGCCTCCCGCGGCTGGGCGGCGGCTCCAACCTGCCGAAAGTGCGACTTGGCGTGCCGGGCACACGCAGGTGCTTGGGACCCACCAAGGATGCAGGCGACCCCACGGCAAGGCCGCTCCCCGCAGCCGACGCCCCACAGCTCGCAGCTGCGGGCCGTCCGCGTGGCGTGGGTCTCGGCGGGCGATCGGTGCTGGGCCCGCTGCCGTCCCACTAAGAGCGCGACCGGTGATGCCACAGGAGGCGGGAGTGGTGGTGCAGGCCTTCCTCCAGTGGCTTGGCCGGCAGGAGTGTCGTAGAGGAAGGAGGAGGGACGCCCATGGGTGGCGCGGTCCGCTGATGCTGCTCGGTCGGCGGGAAGGAAGCCAGCCCCCGCGCGGCTGAGGCTAGCCGCAGCCATCGTAAAGGCGCCGAACCGGAGAGGTGAAGCGAGGTCGTCGGAGAGGCGAGATTTCGACACGCCCCCTACCTGGCGCGCCAAATGTCGAATTCAGGGCTCCACAAAACCCGTTAAGTTCGAACACAGGGGCGTGAATGAAGATCTCTCCCACTCTCGTCTACCTAGCGCATCGCTCTCGTCGCGGTGGAAGGATTGAAGCAAACAATGAACAAAGCACACAAGAGTTTATCTAGGTTCGGGCCACCGCGTGGTGTAAGACCCTACTTCCTGCTTTGGTGGATTAGCCTCGGGCGAGCCGGGATACAAGCTAGTACAGAGGTTCCTGGGCTCAGGAGGTGAGCTTAGGAGGGTCATGAGGCTAATGTTCTTGCTCCTTGTATGGTGGCAGAATGTCCGTCCCTTTTGCAGTGGGGGTTCTAGCTACTTATATAGGCGGCCACGGTCCTCTTCCCCCTAAATGTTTGGGCGGGAAGGGATCCCACAACGGTCATTTTTGAGCGGGAACACAAGGACGTCCCCGCCCTGACAAAAGCAGTCTTCGCCTGCAAAAGGATCTGGCGATGACGTGGTGGTGGGCTCGACGATGACATCCTCCTGGCCATCCTTGAGGTCTTTGGTCTTGTTGCACCAATGAGGAAACCTTTGCCCCGCTCCTCGGGAACCCACGGCTGCGATGTCCCCCTTGCACCAAAATGGTAACTGCGCCGCTGGCACCCGCTGGCGCGGTGCGTCACTGCTGATATCACTGCCTCCTCCTGAGGCAGGCTCGGCCTTGGATTCTCCGCCCCTCCGGAGCACCTTGTCGAGGCTGCTCCCGAGGAGGTCTTGACGTCGTTCTCCACGCAAGGCTTGGCCTCCTCGCGAGGGTCTTGAGCAGCTGGTCGATCAGCTGGGCCATACCAGGCCACCTGTAGGAGCGCGTCGCGGCCCGCAGACAGGCAAGTCTGGGTACCCTGGTTCCCAGTACGCCGACAGTTTCCATGCAAAGGTGTCCCAGTTCCCATAGAGGAACTGGATGAGCGCGGCTTCCTATTTGCTGTCGAGTGGCATTGACATATTGGCTGGAGTGGTTGTGGGATCTTCCGGGTGAATGTGAACTTGCTTCGTCTCACCCACCGACTGGAAAGCTGATTCTGAAGCTGGCTTCTTGGACCGGAGCAGATTAGTCGGATCCACATTTCTCTTGTATTCTTCCAATTCCACCATGGCCATCTGCTCATCAGCGATCTTGGATCCTTGCTGAAGACACTCCTGAACCCTTTGCCTATTCCATGTAATTTTGATTACGCCCTTGGGTCCGGGCATCTTCAGCTTGAGGTACACATAGCATGGACGTGCCATGGAACGCGCATAAGTTGGTTGACCAAGGATAGCATGATAGGCGTTGTGGAAGTCTACCACTTCAAATGGTAGTTTCTCCTTCCGAAAGTTCTTCGAGTCACCAAAAACCCCATCCAAAGCAATCTGATCGAGTGACTTTGCCTTCTTCCCTGGAATGACTCCGTGGAATTGCATGTTACTCTCGCTGAGTCGGGACATCGGAATGCCCATTCCCTTTGGGGTCTCAACGTATAGTATGTTCCAACCACTCCCACCATCCATGAGGACCTTACGCAACCGAGTGCCACCCTCAACAAGATCAACCAGCAGCAACTGCCACCCAGGGGTAGCAACGTGAGCAAGGTGGTCCGACTGGTCAAAGGTGATGGGGGTCTTCGACCACTTGAGATACCTCGTGGTTGCTAGAACTGCCATATTCACCTCTCGGTTAAGGACTTTCAGTCGGCTTTTGCTTTCAACGTCAGCGAAAATCACCAGAGTGGCATTAACCTGGGGGTAATCTTCAGTCTTTTCCTCTTCGTCATCTTCGGGGCTTTTCTCACTCGACTGGCTGTCACGGAACTGCTGGATCAGCAGCCTACACTACCAAGTGATATGTTTGGGTAAAATCAGGTTTCCCTCCTCATCTTACTTCGTGTGTATGGCACACAACAGATCAAGGACGTCTTGCCCCAACTGATGTCTCTTCTTCTTAGGAACCCACTACTCTTTGGCCATCCCTTTGAACTTGCCTTAAGCAGCAACGTCGCCCGCTTCGGCCTGAGCCTCAGCTTTGAGCTTCTATTTCCGATTGGGATTGGCGTTCTTAGGGTCATGCTCATTGGCTTTTCCTATGCCGCTACAGAGGCGTTCTTCTTCTTCACCATTCACGTACCGAGTGTCAATCTCCATCATCATTCGGTTCATGGTCAGGGTCCCAGATCGCCCAAATTTTAGGATGAGCTCTCTGTACCTGATGCCTTCTTTGAAGGAACAGATGTGATACTCTGTTACATTTTCCACCACGTGGTGAAGCGTTGTACAACGTTGTATGTAGTCTCTCAAAGTTTTATTCAGCTTATGGATGCAGTGCTGCAATTCAGTCAACCCGACGGGGTGCTTACAATTACCTTCGAATGTCTTGATGAACACTCGGGCCAAATCTTCCCAGCAGTATATGCTCGCATGAGCCAGCTGGCTCAACCATGCCAGGGCCGACCCTTCAAGCATCAAGGGCAAATGTTTCATGGCAACATAATCATTTCCTCCGCCAATCTGCATAGCCACTCGGTAATCTTCTAACCACATATCTGGCTTCGACTCACCAGTGAACTTGTTCACTCCCGTGGCCAACCTGAAGTTGGGTGGGATCTCAGCAGTCCATATGGCCCTGCTGAAACACTCGGGTCCAGAAACAAATGTGCCACTTCCACTTGGACGATCCCTATCCAAACTTTCACGACGATCTCTGCCTCTGTAGACTAGACCTTGCACAAGGACTGACCTTGCGTTGAATCTTAGATCTCTGGGATCGATCCTCTCCATCTGCTCGTCGGCGTGTGGGCGCCTGTCGTCGTACTGCCGGGGCGCGTACGAACCACCCCTCGGGAGGGGTGATGGCACTCGAAGGCGGTCATCGCGGTGATGTCGAAGAGGGAACTGACCCTAGCCTTGATCCAAGTATTGATCATGGTGATAACCATGATCTTCACGCCGCGGAAGCGATCTTGGACTGTGTGCCAACTGAACTATGTCCGCTCTTACTGACCTGCTATGAATCATGTCGCGTGACTGGGAAACGGCTGAATTCTGTTCCCCGGCCACTCTGAGCAATGCACGGATCTGCCTAAGACCTTCTCTTGCTTCGGATTGGGATAGCTGGATAGAATCCATAATCTGCGCAGCAGCAGCAACATTCTCAATCGGAGTGCGGAAGAGTTGCCGCTGCTCTCGATTGGGATTTGGGGGCTGTCTGCGAGCGTGACTGTAGAGTGACTTCTAGAGATCTTCTAGACGCGCGCGTTCAGCCAGAGTGGCTATGCGCACGGCTTCCAAGGCTTGGGCCTTGGCAGTCTCCCCAGTAATGGGGGTCTGAAGGACCTGCTCGTTCCTGCGCTGCAACTCTTCTCTTTGTTCCGCAGTGAGGGCCTGTCGGTAGTACTCGTCGTTGGCATGCGACAGGCCACCGCTTTCGCCCCCGCCAAGGGGAAATCCAGGTGGGCTATGCTAGGATCCGATCACAAGGACTTCCGCCATCGGGTCGTTGCTTTCGCACTCGGAAGGCGTACCAGCAAGATCAGATGAAGGACCGAACAAGCCATAGAGAGACTCTTCGGGCTCGAATGCCGCGATCTACAAGGTGAACGACTGAAGAGCCACTGCATGCCTCACCCATTGCTGGAGCCGAGAGCGACCGGATCGCTTGTGACGACGAGCAGTGGGAAGGGAAAACACCACCGAAGCCGACTGATACTGAGCCGACGGCTGCCGGAGCTGGACGTCGTAGGAGCTGGCACGAA
>LR738712.1:582813577-582824895 GCA_902687465.1 Secale cereale
TGGGGGGGGGGGGTCCGTTGGTTTGCCTTCGGATTCTTCTCCAGTCTCACCGTCTGCGTCGCTACCGTTGTGACTGCGGGGGGATGTTGAGTATAATGTTTATTAGGAAAGAAGAGATAGATTAGGATTTGTTCTTGCTTGTCTTGTACTCCAAGTAGATCATTGTACTCCTATATATATGCCCACGAGGCTTAAGCAATACAACAACTATTCCACCAAATCCCTATCTCCCTTCTAACAAAAGAAGATCTTAGTCAATTACTATAGGACAAGGCAATGATGGTTATGCATTTTCACTGAAGAGGAGATTTGGTGAGTTATCAAAGATATGCCAGCTGACAAGGCACCTGGGCCAGATGGTTTCATTGGCATATTCTTTCAAAAGGCATGGGAGATCATTAAACAAGATGTTGTTACGGCGATTCACAAGCTTTTCCTGGATAACGGAAGGGGGTTCGGTAGACTCAACCAAGCGCTCATCACTCTCATCCCTAAGTCCCCGGATGCATGTTCAGTTTTCGACTTCCGACCTATAAGCCTAGTGCACAGCATTCCCAAGATTGCATCCAAGTTGTTGACTGCCAGATTAAGCAAGCGGATGGGTGAGCTTGTCCAGTCAAACCGGTCGGCATTCGTTAAGGGAAGATGCTTACATGACAACTTCCTCCTTGTGAGGCAAATGGCGCGCACTTTACATAGGAGGAGAGCTAAGGGAGTTCTACTTAAGCTCGACATAACCAAAGCCTTTGACTCCCTTTCTTGGCCGTTCCTGTTCGAGGTGCTAAGAGCGAAAGGATTCTCAGAGCGATGGATTTCCTGGATTGCAATCCTTCTCACCACGGCCAGTTCTAGAGTGCTTGTGAATGGATGTGCTGGTGACAAGTTCATGCATGCCAAAGGACTCAGGCAAGGGGACTCCATATCCCCCCTGCTGTTTGTGATCGCCATGGACGTCCTTACAACCATCATCATCAGGGCGCATGAGGCAAGGGTGCTTAGCAACATCAACGGTTGTAGTCCCTTGCAGCGCTTGTCCCTTTATGCGGACGACGTGGTGCTCTTCATAAAGCCCACGTGGTCAGACCTAATGTTTGTGAAAGAGACTCTTGCCATATTCGGTGCGGCATCTGGGCTTAAAATTAACTTTGCCAAATCTGCGGCAATTATGATCCGGACAGTGAACGAGGATGAGGAGATTGTCAAGTCAGCTTTACCTTGGAAGATAGACACTTTCCCGAGTAAATATCTTGGGCTACAGTTGAGCATTCGACAGCTAAAGAGATCCGAGTGGCAACCGATTGTTGATACTACTCTTCACATTTTGCCTGGATGGCAAAGAGGTCTTGTGACGAGGCCTGGGAGACTTATTCTTGTCAACCAAGTCATGAGGGCACGGGCCACTCATCACTTGATGATTGCGGAGGCACCAAAATGGGCGCTGGACAGAGTGGACAAAGGATGCCGTGCCTTCTTCTGGGCTGGTACGGAGGCGGTCAACGGGGGTAAATGTGTGGTTTCTTGGGCGAAGGTATGTAGACCCAAGCACATGGGAGGTCTGGGAGTCATTGACCTGCACAAACACAGTATTGCGCTTCGATTGAGATGGGAATGGTTACGTCGCACGGATGCAACAAGACTTGGCAAGGGCTTAACCTGATCAAAGATGATAAGGTGGAGCAAGCTTTCGGGAGTCTGGTCAAGTGGCAAATTGGCTCTGGAGGAAAGACGCTATTCTGGAAAGATAGATGGTTGCATGGTGCAGCCCTCAAAGATATCGCTCCTCTAGTTGTGGCCAGGGTGCGTACGCAAGTGGCAAACAAGAGGTTGGTGCGAGACGCACTACACATGCATGCTTGGATGGATGACATGGTAGGTGATCTTTGCACAGAGGGGCTGACCCAATTCATTGGACTCTGGGAGAGGCTCGTGGAAGTCCAGCTCGATGACCAAGTGGAGGACCGCCCAGTATGGGCTTGGAATGCATCTGGAGTTTACACAGCATCATCTGCATATAAGATGCTGTGTGAGGGAGGATTGAGGTTCCACTCCTCCGGAGCCATCTGGAAGTGTGGTGCGCCCCTGGCGTGCAAGATTTTCATGTGGCTGGCGGTGCAATACCGCTTATGGACCTCTGATAGGAGAGCCAGACATGGTCTGCAAGATCATGTGTCTAAATGCTACCTATGCGACCAGGAGGAGGACAGAGTTGACCACATATTACTGCAGTGTGTGTTCTCAAGACAAGTGTGGCTCCGGTGCTTGACTAGACTGGGAATCGAGGCCATGTGCCCAAACTATGACTCAAGCTTGGTGCTTTGGTGGCGGAGGCTAGGAAACGTGTGGAGAAGCATTCCAGAAAAGGTTTTAATGCTTTTGTCATGCTGGTCTGTTGGACTCTATGGAAACAAAGGAACGCAAGGGTGTTCGGTTCTGGCACGGTTAAGAATGAGTGGGACACTGGCAACATGATCTTTGATGACATACGGACCTGGGCCAGAGCAGGAGCGTTCGGAGGACACCTAGAGATCGAGTAGTAGAGTAGATAGATGGAGTGGTGTGGAGCCGAGGCTAGGGTCGACATGTGACACCTAGCTAGAGCCTTTGTAATTTCTTGTACATATTTCTCCCTTCTATAAAACTATGGTACGTCGTTGGCGTACCTTCGAAAAAAAAACTCAACAGGAGGAACAGGAAGAAGGAATTGGGCTCCTGGAGATAGTATAAGAACGATGGATCGTTGCCAAAGATTGCGAAAATGCTTGTCGGCAATCTCTATGGCAACTTGATACTCCCTCCATTCCGAAATATAGTGCGCCCGCGCTTCCCGAGGTCCAACTTTGACCATAAATTTAACCCACGAGACCGACTGCGGCGGGAGAAAAAATTACATGATTGAAAACTTCTTTTGAATACGAATTCATTGGTATAACTTTTGCTCCCGCCGCAAACGGTCTTGTTGGTTAAATTTACGGTCAAAGTTGAAGCACGAGGATAGAGGAAGCACTACATTGTGGAATGGAGGGAGTACTACAGTCTCTTTGGCAGGACAACAGTACTACTAGCAGACGCCAGGACACCCAAGTGCAACAGCATTTGCAGTTACTTCTGTGCTGATCCCTCGATATATGACCATAAAAAGGAGAGCGGCGTCGCAGAGACCGGGCTCCAGTGAGCCCGGTATACAAAAAAAAAATCAAAATATATTTAAAAGTTTCAAAAAATGTCAAATTTTTTTGTACAAATACATATGACTGTTCGTCAAGTATGTAAAAAGTTTCATCAGGTAATTCGATTATTTGCATGCTACACAAAAAAGTCAAATATCTGGCCCAAAAACAACATACATAAAGCCCATTTTAATCTGTGTATTTGTCTTTTTTGTATACATTACACGTTACCATATATGTTCATGAAAATTCGTACGTGTATACTATACATATACATCTACGTGTATACCAATTTTCAGATTTTTTCAAAATGTGGAAATAGTATTTTCGCTGAAAAAAAAATACCGGGCTCCCTGGAGCCCGGTCTCTGCAAGCCTTTTTCGCATAAAAAGGAGTTTTCAGTACTAGCTTTTGATGGCACTGTCTCCCAAATGTCAATGACCCATTAACGACGGGCAGTACGGTACTGTGTAGGTAAGTGAAGATGCAAGTAACCTCATAATCCAATGTTCACAGTTTTGCCTTCCGAGCTCATGTGCACCAGGATGAACAGTATAATCGAAAAATGCCAAGAAAAAAAGGTCAAAAAACATGTTTGTGTGTCCAACTGCAGCAGATTTTTCATGAATAAATGGTATTTGTGCTGCTATGTAAGAACCCGGTGTTCCGAAATTTCTATTTTGAAGCTTTTTATAACACTGATTTTATATATTTCTTGCTCGGAGCGCCAGAAATACTACTCCGCCCGTTCAATAATATAAGAGTGTTTTCAACACTACACTAGTGTCAATAACGCTCTTATATTATGAGACAGAGGGAGTATTTCCAGAGGAAAAGGGCCCAAAAGCCCTGGCTCCATTGCATGTGATTAATGACTTTATAAAAAAACTCATTAGAAATTTTCATAAATAAATAGACATGAAAGAGTAATATGCAATATATGGTTCCTACAGTTGGGAAAATAGGATTTTTGTTTACAAATTTGGAAAATGTTCACATTTTCTAAAAAGTTCATAATATGAAAAAAAAATTAAACATTTAAAAAATCACGGAACTAAAAAGGTCACGAGTTCTAAAATCCAGAAATGTGAGAAAAGTTCACAAATTTGAGAAAAGTTCACAAACATTTAAAAAAGAAATGAAAAACGAAAAGAAAAAAGAAAAAAGAAAAAACCCAAACAAAACCAGTTGCAGAAAACCAAAAAGGAAAAGAACAAACAGACTGCAAGCTTCCTCAAGCTTTTCAAAACCGGCACAAGCTTCCCTTGAAAGTGCAAGGGCCGGCGCATTAGATTAAAAGGTGTGGGCGCCGTGTACCGATAGAGGTAAAAGTGTCGCTTAAGGCGTCAAATAGTATTTGCGTTGGTGGCCACTGCCCTTATGTAGAAATCACTAATTAAAAAGTATTTTTTTTACAAAGATCACTACTCCCTTCCCAAGTTGGGACAAGTGGGAAACATGCAGTGCACCACTTGTCGCAACCTAGGGGTTTTTCCCTTTTTTCATAGATTCGTTTATTCAAAAAAAATCGCTTAAACCGTCCGGCCAAATCTTGAACCGCTTTTGCCGTTGGATTTTTTGTATTGAAATCTTTAGAAGTAGATGTCATGTTAATAGGTTTCGACAAACTTTTTATCACGAAAAACCCGAATGAAACAACTGAACCGGCATCACATTTTTTTTTCCTTTTCCGAAGAGGCACGATCGTACCTCTCGCGGAAGCAAAATCTGTGCCTTCACGAGAAATAAATCTGTGCCACTTGCGGAAGGAAGAAAAAAATATGTTTTTTCCTTTTTCGGGAGGCACGACCTTGCTT
Organism: Secale cereale; assembly: GCA_902687465.1. Taxonomy (NCBI): domain Eukaryota; kingdom Viridiplantae; phylum Streptophyta; class Magnoliopsida; order Poales; family Poaceae; genus Secale; species Secale cereale. Next base: position 582,818,562 of record LR738712.1, read on the forward strand.
CTCGCGGAAGCATATTCGTGCCTTCATAAGAAGTAAATTTGCGTCTCTCACGAAAGAAAACAAATATGTGTTTTTTCTTCTTTTTTTGAGTTGCGAAAGCAATTCCGTGTCTCCACGAGAAATAAATATGTGCCTCTCGTGAAAGAAAAAATGCATTATTTTTACTTTTGTGAGAGGCACGACTGTGCCTCTCGCGGAGGTAAATCTGTGTCTCCACAAAAAGTAAATTCGTGTCTCCTGCGTGAGGGATAAAAACGAAAAAACATGTTTTTATTTTTCTTTTTCGAGAGGCACAGTTGTGCCTCACGCGGAAGGAAAAGAAATGAAATGCGTATGCGTAATTGTTTTCTTTTCAAAAGGCACGGTTATGCCTCTCACAAAAGCAAATTCGTGTCTTCATGGAAACTAAATTTGTGCCTCTCGTGGAAAAAACAAAATGAGTTTTCTTGGCGCATTTTTTAATAATATTCTTTAGGTGCAAAACCAGGCGAAAAGCAAAAGGGTGAAAAAAAATAAAAAATCATCTATAAGCCAGAAACGTGTACAAAAAAATATATCTAAAATACGAAGGAAGCAGCGCGCCAAGTGGCACGCTCCCAACCCAACCAAAGGGACCCTTGCGGGGGACTCCCGAAGGAGTACTCGCACAATAGTTGATCTCCCCTTATGTCAACCTGGACTGAATCTATTGGCCAGCGTACGACTGTGAGGCAACTCTAGGCTCCCAATGGGTCGACTACGAGCGGTTAGCCAGCGCAAATGCTATTTCTCGCCCGCTCGAGTGGTAATAGGTCTTGCCTACAATGCGACGCTACTGATCCCACCATGTACTGTAGTTGCGCGAGAGTTTTTTTTCCTAATGTTTGTTGATCCATTTTTCACAATTATGCAACAGTTTACTTTGGATTTTCTTGAGTTTTTGTTCTGTTTTCTTCAATTTTTCCTCTCTTTTCTGTCTTTCATTTTTTCTTTGTTTCTTTCTCAAATTTTCTTCATTTTTTATTTTTATTACCACTTTTTTTATTGATTTTTGTATTTTTAATACACATTGTATACTTTTTCCATACATCAGGAATTGTAATATACAAGTTTAACATTATTTGAAATATATGTGTTGACGACTACTTTTTTCATACACATTACACATTTTACGTATACATCTAAGTTATTTTTAATGTAAGATTAACCTTTGTTAAATACATTATTAACATTTTTCTCAAATACCTATATTTAATATATTTCCGAATATGTGTTAAACAATCCTCAAATAAATATTGAAACATTTTTTTGAATGACATGACCCATTTTCCGAAATATTCCAACAATATTTTAATATTGTATTTTTTTTAAGTGTCACAAACATATTTGTGAAATGCGTGAACATATTTTAAATGTAACATTCTTTTTAAATGTTACAATTTGTTTTTAGTTACGTGAATATGTTTTAGCATTGCATTTCTTAAAACCCGTGAACATTTTTAAAAATGTCACATATGGTTTTTTGATAATGCTACATTTTTTCAAAAGTTGAGGAACATCTTTTACACTTCATGAACAATTTTAAAATGTGTGATAAACACTTTTAAATAATATTCTCATAATACATGTATTTAGTATTTTTCGAAATATGAAATATAATAATAATAGTTCAGCGTGATGAGACCACATGGCTACTGGGCCGGCCCACTACTGGCTCCTTGTAGGCGAACTCGGCTTCCGCCTTGATGGAGGCAAGACATAGACTTGCCCGTGTGCAAGCGGTGGTCATTTCAGGTATGTCAAACATACTTTGAGTGGGAACTGCAAATGGTAGTTGATTGATACTCCCTTCGTGCAGAATTACTTGTCGCAACAACCAGACGGAGGGAGTATTTTTCTTTTGAGAAAGGGGAGTGGTATTTATCATCACAGCCTTCGTAGTGGCACATATACTAAATCACACTTTTCAAGGAATGTGGAAATTGCTCGTATTGGCAGGCTAAGTGCTCTCCCCTGGTAGGTATCACAAAGTCTATGATAGACATAGACATGCATATTGCATATGCGTAAGTTTCCACTTACCAGTCCCTTGAACTCCAATTTATGTTCACCTCCAGTGTATCTACCACATATGCATGTACACACGAGATTGCAATCATGCTTCCATTCCCTTCGCGTGAATGAAGTACTGGGAAGTCAATTTTCACTTTTACCTCCCCCGGTCAATTTTCGCAGTGGATGGAGTACTGGCAAGTCAGTTTTCACTGAATCATCATTCACCCTAGTAGTGTTGGTCAAGCAACGTATTCATGCTATGGAATTTCCTTGGAACTTCGCCGTCAATTAGGGTGTCTATTCAGAAGCCATTTTTTTTTTGAAACAAGAATTCAGAAGCCATTTCAATGGCATGCAACACACTAGTTGGACATTCTTCTGATTGGGCCAATTCCGGTGGCCTTTTGAAAGCGTCAAGACCCTTTACCAGCGTGCCAGGTTGCTTTTCTCAAGACCACGAGACCTTTCGATCTTTTCTTATCACATTGCCCCAACCTGCCTAAACTTATGACCCCACTACTCATCTGGGCTTTGATTAAACGCTGATCCGGTCAGGAAGATGCACTGAGCATGCTGGCTTTGCGCTAATTGCTCGTGTCTTTATAGGATTTCCCATATCCTCTGATGAAACTGAAGTGGGCAGTGCGTGCTGAGTGCTAACACTCGAAGATAACGACGACAAAACAAGACAAAACTTGAGGATTACTATACAAAACGGGATACAGTTTTTTTTAAGCTACCAAACCAAAGGGGATACTATTCGTGTCATGATTAACCAATGGACAAGATTCGTGTTGGTCTGTGTGTTGTGTGTGTTAACCGTTGACGAAATCCTCTTCTAACAATGACTGCTTCGATCATGTGTTCACACATTCCACGACCCACCAGAGGCCTCCTCCATGGGTCAAACTGCACATCACCCCCGGTTTCTCTATCAGCGAGCGACCAAATGTGGCCGGATCCGAATCGTCAAAAGCGTGACGCATATACGGCCATAACGGACGATCTGAAATCCTATCAAACCAGAAGTTAGGGAGCATGGGTTCGGCACGGAAAGACTGCATTTTCTCCGATTCTGCTGCACTCATTCTTACGTTTGCTCTGGTTTCTATACTGAACAAAACTGCTGGTCTGCTAGTGCTGAAAAAGGTTTTTAAAACGGGTAAAAAACTGCAGCTCCCGAAGTCCAAATGCACGAGTTGGTGTTGGTGTGGTCAAAGAAAGAAGGTGCGCAGGCTCTCGTAACGAAGGTAAAAAAAAAAGGGCACTCAATTAGGGCATGGCCAATGCATAGCCCCAGGGTGATGCTTCACATGCCATGTAGGATCGGATAACAGAAAAAGTAGGCTCGGATGAGGAAGCAGGATCCTCTTCAGGAGGCGGGTTCTTAGAGAGAAAAAGTGTGGTCCGGTGCATAAAGTTGAAAAAGTTAGGAGGGATGCATGTCTACTGTGAGACACTTTTTATTCTTTGATGATGCCTACTAGTAGTAGCTTGCATTGGGGAGAAAAAAATCAATACATATGCCTCAAATTACTTTTTGTCATGAGGCATCTGTATCCATATGCCACCATTGTACATGCCCTTAGTGGCTTGGTGCTCTGGTTTGAAGCGTGCAGAAACTACAAACCACATGACGGATTGACCGGCCACCGACTCAGAGCATCTCCAACAGCCGCGCTACGTGTCGCGTTCAAAAAATACATTTGCCGCGCGCTGGTAGCCTGGTTTGCCGCGCCGCGCAGCGCTGGCTCCAGCAGCAGCTTTAAAATACGCGCTCCGCTCCAGCAGCGCGCAAAAATGCAACGCGCGCCGCTCCAGCAACGCCAAATATGGCATTTGGACACAAAATAGTTTGAAACATTCAATCAAAATGCAATGAACATGTGAAATTTAACACAAACAAGTTGATGAATAATAAAAGTCATGCCCACAAGTTCATCCAAAACAAGTTAGCACTTCGGACACCAAAAGCAAGTATGATGAACATGTATGAGATGCCACTTACTCTATCATCCTCATTTGTGCCACTTGAGTTAAGCTTGTCAACTGCCTTTTGTGCGGCCGCCCACTTTTGACAATCCGAGTTGATTGTCGACCATCGGGACCGAAGTGATCTCTCGGAGCGGTCAATTCCACTCACGTTCTGAGCATCAAAGTGTTCTTTCGTTCGCCCCCAATAAGCATCTCTACTTTGATCACCTCCAACGGATGGATCCCTCGACACTTGCAACCAAGTATTGCATAGTAATTTATCATCATTGGTGGTGTAATTGCCCGCTCTTCCTTTCGGCGCCTCGACAATGCCCTCACCCTCCTCGTCCACCTCAAACTCATGGTCGTCCAAATGGATTTCATTGGTTTGAGACCAATGCGAATTGTTGGACCCAATGTCACACCCTGCATTTTGTAACATGGTATTTGTATCTTTGAAGCATGAAAATTTGGACCAACAATTTTTTTTGGCATCATTGGCTTTTATTTGAAGTTGAGTTTTCTTCATGTGCTTTTTCATGTGCTCATTAAAGTCAACTATGACCTCTTATAAAATTCATCTCCATACCCAAAACTTCTGCCCAATGATCATGCCAAGTGTTATATAACAGTATAGAATTTTCTTACAAAATTAATTTGGCCAAAATGTATTTTATAAATTTAGTTTTTCAAAAACCCCTGAATTGAGATTTGCACTGTAAGTACTTGATTTAGGGTAAGAAAATTATTTCAAAAGGTTTATTTGAGACCTAGTAGTCATAGGACTCCCAGAAACCACAAAAGTATAATTTTAAAAGTTATTTTCCTATTTTATTTAAAAGCTTTTTATTAAGGCCAGAAATAGTCTTTAATAGGGGGAAATTATTTAACTATTTCAAAAATATTTGCCAAAATTCAGGGAGACTCATAGGACATATATTGTCCATATATAAGAGTTTAAGCACTTGGTCATGTTCAAAATAAAGGGTTAAACCCTCTAAAACCCTTTCTGGATATTTCAAGCTTTTGAAATATTTACAAAGGAAATATTGTCCAAAAATTTCAGGGAAATTCTATCATGTCATATATGACATATTTGATGATCTTTACAAGTCCCATGCCTTGGGAAGCAAGAAAACATCCTCAAACCCCTTCATAACCATTATGTCCATATTTGAAGTTTGAGCAACTTTGCATTGCCAAACTTGTCCAAATGCTCTCAAATTTGGTGCACATGCTAGAATGGCCTAATAAGGCATCTAGACCAAATGGAACAAGATTTGGAATAGAACAACTTGATCTGATCATCCCAAAACCCTTTCTGTTCAAATGCAAATTTGAACAACTTTGCATTACCAACTTTTTACCTGGAGCTTCAAACTTTGTGGGCATGATCAATACCCCAAATGATGATGCTACACCAAGTGGTGCATCAAGGGGAGATGATTAGCTTGACTCAATCAAGATGAAGCTGTTTCTGTTGATTTCTAGAGTTCACCAAAGTTACATTGGCTAGTTTCTTCAAATGAGTCCAAATTTGGTGAAGCACCCTATTTTCTCATGTCTTTCAATCTTGTTAAGTGCCATGTCAAGTGGAGGTCATTTGCTTGACCAACCACTGATCAAACACCTTCTGGATTTTTACTAAAACCTCCATCTTGATCACTTTTACTCATCTCCATGGCCTCAACTTGTTACCACATGCTCATTCAGTTACTGGCTACCCCCAGTAACTTCCCCAGCACCCCAGCTCCATGATTGAGGGGTAAGAACCCAAGTTTACCCTGCTGGACCGCAAATTTTCACCAAGTCACCGGCATCCTCACTCTCTCTCAGCATCTCCAGAGCATCCAAGGCCTCAGGCCATTTCTTTACTCCTCCCCTGACCTTCTAGACACTCTTGGGCACGTTGGTTTTGACCAGAGCGGCGAAGGCACGAAGGTGCCAGCCATACGCGCGCTATGGAGCACGCAACAGTGCGGCCACGCACTGTAGCTCCAGCCAATCAGCCACCCCCGACAGCCTCGGGCCACTCCCTCGCGCCAGTCGATGCTCCTCGACGTCCGCGACCGCCCCGGCGCTGTCCCCCTCCTCCTGCGCCCTCCAGTGATCGTCGTCGCACGCGCACCGGCCGCCCGCAACGGCCACTCTTCTGCCTCGCACGCGCGCGCGGTCCAGAAGCTCCCCCGCTCCTCCTCTCACCTCTGCTGGACGTGGAGCTCGTCCAGCAACTCCGTGGACTCATTTCCCTCGCCCCCTGTGCGCTGTAGCTTCGAACCGGAGCTCGCCGGCGCACTGGACCACGGACCTCCGCCGCCCCCCTATA
>LR738712.1:582825059-582853519 GCA_902687465.1 Secale cereale
CAGCAGCTCCTCCACACCTCACTGAGCCCTCCAGCACCACCCATTCCTCCCTAGGAAGTCATAGTGCTCGGGATCGACCGGAGCTCCGCCGCGTCGGGCCGCCGGTGATCTCGCAGTACGGGCCTCCCCTGCCCTTCCTTTTGCCCGATCTAGAACCGCAGTGCAACACTGACTCTTTCCCCCCTGTTTCCCCTCTCTGTGGCAGTTGGAAACGGCCGGAGCGACGACCTCCCGTAGCTCCTCCGCCGTCCCACCTCGCCGCCGGCGAACCTGACCTCCCCGGCGTGCTGCACCACCACCACTGCAACCGCCACTCGACGCTGGACCCATCCCTGGCCTCCGTTGCCGTCGCCGTGGCCGGAAACCTCGCCGGTGAGCTCGCCGTCGCCGTGGTCGTGAGGTTGGAGATGACAGGCGGGCCCCGCCTGTCATCCCCACACCTCTCTCCCCCTCCTCTCAGTCGCTGGCCGACGGGCCCCGCCCGTCAGGTTCAAAAACCTGACGTGCGCGCGCAGGCACCCGTGCGGCTGGGCTGGACCGCCCTGGGCCGTGCACTGTGGCCTCTCTGGCCCAGTTGCACAGGTCTTTTTCTCCTTTTTCTTTTCTGTATTAATTCAAACATTTTTACAGAAAAGAATAATGGTCCAAATAAAATAATTCCAACTCCTAAATTCCTGTAATATTCCAACCTATTTAATGGTACCACTTTCACTCAAATCCATGAAACTTTTCTGTTTTGTTCAAATTCAAATTCAAATTTGGGCAGTAAAACTCCTGTTCAAAAATCAATAGATTCCATTCTGTTACTCCAAAACTCCAACTAAGATTTTTCCCCATCTTAGAAATCCCTCTAGTATTTTATAAAAATGAGTTGACATTTTTCTGAGCACTTTGATTTTTCTGTTTTATTTGTGGTCTTATTTTCCCGTGGTTATTAAGCGACGTATAGATCTCGTATTTGACGAAGTTGCTGTGGAAGGAGAAGGAGAAGGATTTGAAGACTTTGAAGACCAAGCCAATCCAGGCAAGCAGCCCTTTGACCATGATACACTCGTTCTTCGGAACCCGTTTGTTTTCCGATGCATGATGTTAGGGTTACGGTGGTGACCTAGTTGAACCCACCACATGATGCATGCTTTATTCTTGATCTTGCTATGTGCTAGATGTCATGCAAATAGCTAGTAGTGATACTTAGTGATGCATTGTGTGACATGAACCTTCGTGGTTGAAGTCTTTGCATAAAACCCCGTCGGGTGCCACTCATGCCCGAGGGAGATGATGAGTTGGGTGACCACTTGATGACGAAGTGGTGTATCGAGACAAGAGTGTGTGTCTTTCAAACGGATTGGTTTAAGTTGCGACCGTTATTCCAACCATACATGTGCAACCACACTACCCCTTATGGGACGGGGCATTATTAATTACTTAGATCGATACTAGCATGGTGCCCGCATTACTAGTGACGGGAAGATTTGAGGTCTTTCCCGGGACGGGGTCGTGCTTGGATAGACGGCCATGACTGTTTTTACAGGGCACCGGACACACCGTTGGTCCCTTCGGGTACGCGTGACATTGAAATTAGGGCAAGTCCCGTGATCTATTGTTGGTACCCGAGGGCCGTGTAACAACGAGTAGACTCTATGTTAGTGTCGTCCAAGGAAAGGTAATGACCGGGTGCTTACCCCGGGTACTTGACGTACCGCGGGTCGTGGATGACACGGAAGTTCCCCGGATCTTGTGGGTAAAGTGTACAACCTCTGCAGAGTGTCAAACTATTCGAATAGCCGTGTCCACGGTCATGGACAGTTGGGTAACCGCTCTTGGGCTACGTCCAATGTTTGTGAAACCATGTGTGTGTATGTGAGTCAAGGTGGTGACTTGACTCGAAGAGTTGAATCATATTCATGTTGATATCGGTAACCTGCCTTCGAGGTTACACGAGTTTATTGATGCATAAACTTGTTGGTAGAATATCCATTCTAGTTCTTGCTAGATTGCTCATTATTGTTCAATTGCATTGTTACTCTGAACCACATCATGGGTTGCTTGCGAGTACATTCAAAGTACTCATTGACTTGCCACTGGTTATTTAATTGGCCAGGCATGGAAGAACAGGAATATGAGAAAGAGTTCTTTGGAGACGAACATGCGAACTAGGATGCTATCCCAGTCAGAATGCCTGTAGGGTTAAGGCAGATAGCATGGGTTCTACCCGTTATCGAAGACTTCCGCTATTTGAGTTATTTGCTATTCAGCCCGTGATGCTCTATCTATGTAAGACTTGGTCATAATGGCCATAATTCGTGTAAGACTATTTGTATGGATGTAAGACTCTTGTTATTCAGCTTCTGTGTGTTCAGTGAACATTGATATCTGGGATCACTGGACACGTGCATTCGGTGATCTCGACTTCTAAGTCGGGGTCCCCACACCCAACATCCATAGTTGACATGTATGCATCATCGTTGAGACTACAAATGCAAATATAAAGAAATCTATATGATGATGCGTTGAACAAATAACAAGAAAATAAAAATTGGAATTTTTTTCACCTTGGGGGCATTTCGTCGAACACGTGGTGCGCGTCGGCCGTCGGCTCAACTATTGAGCTCGCCGGCGCTTCGGTAGACGCCGGAGCCGTCCGCCGCCCTGCAAGCTTCTTCTTCATCACCTTCGAGCTGTCGGAGCCGTCCGCCGCCTTCTTCTTCGCGGATGTTTTTCTTTTCTTCGGTTTCGACGCATTGGGGAGCTTTGACGGTGCGGCGGCAGCACGGGACGACGCCGGCGCGACGCCACCCGTCGGCGTGGTCATCCGCGGCGGCAAGAAGAGGTTGCGCGCGAGGCCGACGGTCAGCGGAGCTCCGGTGGCGGCGGCGACGCCGGCGGCGCCGGCGCCAACGCTCGCCGCGCTAGGGTTTTCGACGGCGGCGGCGGCGGTGAGGGGTGGGGTCGCGGCTGTACAACGGGGTCAGCGGGGTGCCGGTGTGCGCGTCCATGGTGGCAGGGGCGCTGGCGCCGGCGCGCGCGGGTGCGAAGGAGGAAGAAAGGGCGAGTTCGCGCGCGCGGAAATGGACGCCCCAAATTAACCGCGCGGGATGGGGCTTTGGCCAGCGCGACCAACTCGTTTTAGCGCGCGCGCGGTTTTTGCGCGCCCGCTGGAGCTGTCCGCCGCGTTACGCGCGCGCTATAATTGCCTTTTTTGTGGCGCGGCGCTAGTATAGCGCGGGTGTTGGAGATGCTCTCACCGAGTTAAGCTGCGAACGCTCGCGATTCTCTCGCCAATCACCTACCCCGTCCGTCTCTGCTCCTGTAACTTTCCGACTTCTTCAGGCTCGAGATTTCCCGGCGTGCAGTGCAAAGTGCCGACCAATCAATCGGTTTTCACCCGTGCAGGTCTTCAGTGTTTCCGTCTCCATCTTTTCGGTTGCCGTAGTCGTGACCGTGTCATGATGTGAAGATGATGTTACCGAACCCCTCTCTCGCCCGTGCAGCGCGGTAGGTCAATTTTACGACCACTTGTCGCGCAAGTTGAATTCGCCGGGCTGCTCTCCGGCGACCGTCCGGTCCGGTCGCATGGTTGGTGTCCGGCGACCTTTATGATTTGTTACCGTGTTACGTGACGGCCTGATTAAGCACGCACGAGGCCCTTTACTGATTTCTGTTCATGTTCTTCCGTTTACCTTTTCTTCCGTTTACTTCTCTTGAAGTGTTGCTATGTTCTGGAAGTGCCAAAGGAGAGTTGGCTGGGACACTAGCTTGTAGGCTGTTGAATATACAGTCCATAAGTTGGGGTCAGGTCAGGTCAGGTGTCCACAGCACTCTCTTTCTTTATCTGCGTCTTGAGATGGGATTGGTTCAAAACTAACCTATTCTAGCTAGCCAGATAGCATAGAAGATAGGCGCGACGAAAGGCAATGTTTTTTCAATTTCATAAATCTACCCGGTCTTTTCAATTTCCTCATCGCCGGTCGCGTCGTGGGAATGTGTCCATGGAAAATGTTGATTCAAGCACACCAGTACCATCACCCCCCTGCATTATTTCCACGGACGCCATGCAAGGGTCCAAAGAAACCGTGCTACGGAGTGCATTACCAAACAAAAGAGGCAGAGGAAAATTTGTGGAAGGCAAATTGATACAGTACTGCTGAAAGAAACGGGCAATGCCGATCTTCCATGTCCTTTGTGCAGAAAGGACGAGTCCCAAACAATTTAAGAGCGACAGACAGCCTTGTTTAAGTAATTTAACTCGCTGGTTGGTGACGCATCCACCGCTGGGCCTATTCGTGTCCTCAACTGTTTAATACTTGCTGGATGCATAACTGTTTTCAACAATTCTTTTTTTTTCAACCCCAGTGGATCGATCTGTACTGTAGTTCGGTATCACTTCTAGAAGGTGTGCGTGTGTGCAGTGTAGTAATCAGCATGAAAAGATGGTAAATGTGGCTTGGTCATTGGTGCACGCAGTCTTTCAAACCTGAAGCACATGCATGCTATGCTCACGATCCAGAATCCAGACCAGTTTTGGTTGAACTCAGTGACAATCAGTGTGTGAGTTTCGATCCTGAATATGGTTCCAAAAGGCACCAAGCGAGCCTTTCAGACACGCGAAACCGTTCGACATCTTCAGAGCCTCTCGCTAGCAAGTTAAAAACAGTCTCCACCACAAACCCCCTTCACCATCACCATCCTTTTCTCGACAGTGCCTTTCAGTTGTATATACACAGTATCAACAGGCCCGTCGTGCAGCGTTGAACACAGTGGGAACCATCCAAATCCCGGAATAGAAAGACGCCTAACGGCTGCCGCCAGCATTGTCCCAGGAAAGCAACAGCCGGCAAATTTGACAATTTTGACCTGTTGGCGTAATCAATTCAAGGAATGAACTGTCTGCGAAACTATTTCATAGTCATGACCTTTTTGTGTAGCGACTGCCACGACGGCGCTGCACCCTACTGTGCAGCGCCTTGCTCAGGGGCGTTGCACGCCTGTCCATCGTGGCAGCCCCCGGGCCCGCACCCGACCGTGCAGCGCCTCCGAGCTAGGCGCCCCATAATGTAATGTGCAGCGTCTCCGAGCCAGGTGCTGCACTATGACTTATCTAGCAGCCGCGCGAAGGCCCAATCCCCACCCATTGCAATTACAGAAGAGAGAAGAGAGGATGCTGTGGCGGCTGCTGGATCCCATCCTCTCCCTCTCTCAATCTCATCTCCAAAAAACTTCAGATCTGAGGATTTTGTCCGTGGAGTTCTTCACCCTTCCATCCTACAAGGTACACTCCTCCGATCCCCTTCTTTCTATCCATACATTTTCTTTTTTTTGAAGATTTGTGTAATCCTTTTTTGATTAGATTAGAATCTTGCATATGTGGGATTTATGATTTGTAGATGATTTATAAGTTATATGTAACCTTAGTTTAGTTAGTATGTATTGAAAAAAAATTCTTCTATGTTGGAAACCTACATTATGTTAGATTGTATTAGATGTTATTTTAGATGAGTTAGATGAATTGAATATTAGTTATATGGAAAAGATATTTGTATTGAAGTAGGCTTAGTTTAGTTATTTTGTATTCATAGGATGATGTTATTTATATGGTTTGAGAAGAAAGCATTTTTTTTCAAATTTTGCATCTAGTAGCCGTAGTTTTGTTTTTGTGTATTCAAAAGTTAATCGTGTTGACAAGATTTTTTTTTTAAATGGTTAGGATGGATTGGCTTCTCGATGATCACTGGGACAAACAACATCGGTCTTACGCTATGTCGATGGATCAGCGGGTAATAATGAAAGTTGCTGGTGTTAATTATTTCGTTATTTTTCAAACACATACCCCCAGATTTAATGATTTGTTTGTTTTGCCTGTAGGAGCTTGCACCTCTGAAGCTTCGGGCTCACAGAGTCAACCTTGGGTGGATGCGCTATGATGAGCGCTACACACCGTATGTTAGGGAGACAGGATTTCTCCCTTTCATTCAGTTGGTCAGCCGGTCGACGCCACCCAACAATGCTCCGGCACTCACCGCGCTCATTGATTATTGGAGGCCGGAGACACACAGTTTCCATCTGCGGACCGGGGAGATGACCGTGACGCTTCAGGATATAGCAATGATCACCGGTCTTCCTGTCGATGGCAATCCTTTATGTATGAGCACTGATTCAGATGGGTGGCGCGAGCAGATGCATGCCCTTATCGGTATGGTTCCTCCGGAGCCTCAGGAACCAGAAGTTGAAGGCAAGAGGAAGGAAATAGTCGCAGCCGGTGCCCCTTACACCTGGATTACTACGCACTTTGGTACTTGCCCCCGGGATCAAGTTTTTTGTGTGCGAGCAATTTGTTGTACAAATAGGCTAAGCGTTTGTCGAAGAAAGCGAGACAACAATCTTGAAGATCATCGGCCAACTCCTTAAGGCCACATGCCCTATAGAAGTTCGAACAAAAGTGCCTCATGCACCATCGATGATGCAACGGTGCATGACCGGGAATGTCAATCTCCACCGCGTTAAGAATTTCTTGATTCCGATCCGATTTGATAACATTACTTGGATCAAAACAAAGGGATCGGAGATGATTACCTTGAGGAAGGGCTTGACTTCGAAATCCACGGATAAATTCTTCAAATAAGCAAGATTTGAGAGAGGATTTGAGAGGGGAAGAGAGTGGGAGAGGGGCCTAAGCTCGGGGTGAGAGTGGGGGAGTGGGGGTCCAGCGCGGTTGCTGGATAAGTCATAGTGCAGCGCCTGGCTCGGAGGCGCTGCACATTACATTGCGTGGCGCCTAGCTCGGAGGCGCTGCACGGCCGGGTGCGGGCCCGGGGGCTGCCACGGTGGACAGGCGTGCAACGCCCCTGAGCCAGGCGCTGCACAGTAGGGTGCAGCGCCGTCGTGGCAGGCGCTATACAAAAAGGTCATGGCTGTGAAATAGTTTCACGGGTAGTTCATTACGTGAATTGATTACGCCAATAGGTCAAAATTGTCAAATTTGCCGCAACAGCCTGCAGTTTTGGGGCTCCAGAAATTCCTGAAACCTCTGAAATCCTAACATTACTGTTTGCCCATATCCACACCCTGCTAGAAACACTCCTACATCGTCCTCCCTGATTCTGATTCATGCCCCCTGCATCCAAGAGCTCAGAGAGCTAGCGTTTTGACTTGCCCCTGATTAGCGTAGCTTATTATTTCAAGGAACCTCGGAATTTAGGCGAGAGCAAGGACGGACATGTGCTTTTTGTTTGGCGCCGCAAGGAGATGGCGCTCATAGTCAGTACACACTAGGCTAGAATAAAAGACAGGCTTGCGGTTAGGACAAAGTCCTAATCAAGCTATAAGCCCCACATAAAGCCTAGTGGTGATCGATTTGGGGAAGCACTTGAGCTGCTTATCCGTAGCCATTATACAAAGATGGGTGAAGCACTGCAGAATTCGCTCCATAGATTCCGTTCTCTTTCACCACTTTCACGTGCCTATGGAGCATGGAATACCCTAGCTAGTCGAAGCTTCTTTTTAAGAGTCGCCCAAATTTCCCTGCCAGCACAACAAAATTTTCATAAGGTCATAGTATTCTTGACTTTGTTTAGCTAGAATAAGAACCGTACATGGAAAATGTGTAAGAAAAACCCCGCACATTCTTTGCCGACGAACGCAGAATTTAGGTAAGCCGGATTTCGAAGATTCTCGCAACTTGAAGTTAGTTACGCTTCGATCTTCTGGCACATGGAGTGTGACAAATGTGGCACTCCCAATGATACTAGTAGTATGGTATAATCTTGGTTTCTTTCCATGGACCCAACGCAAAGTGCATGCATTATCTTACTATATGGCTCCACTTCCGTAGCCCGATTTTGTCAATGACTCTCCTGAATTAGGCTCTCGCCGGCTTAATCCATGGAGCCATTCGCTCCGCGCATCACGGAGGGTCGACAAAAGACGTGTGGAAGAAGCGAGATTTTTTGCAGCTGGTTTCCCGTTGTTGTTGTGTAGCGCACATGTCTCCCGCGGCAGCATGTTCCTTTCCCGTCCCGCTCCGTCCCGTCGCCATCGCGGGCTCGCGGCCGATGCTTCCAGGGACGATGATCGGAAGAGAAAGAAGCAGAGCCAGCCATGTGTCATGTGTGCTCCTGTCCTGCGTCGTCAGCAGAGCTAGTTTTATAGAGTAGTACGTACGTGTGGAGCCTGCGGGCGGCGTCGACGTAGGGGAATACTCTAAACCGACGGTGACGCTCTCACGTCAGTGTTACTACTACTAGCTCGGAGTAGGAGTAGATGACGGAGCAATCTGGCGAACCCCGGCACGCCGATCGATGGTGTTGGGAGGGACGTGTGCGTAGGGGTGCACGTCAGGGGAAGTTGTGGACGGTAGGATGAAGGCCATGCTCTCCACCAGCCTCGACTGAAATGGACAAAACGGAGCATATCGATTCAGAGAGGGGCCAATGCTCCCGGAATCTCCCGTACGTGTTCCCGACCATTGGTTTTAGTCTCATGAAAAATTGCAATGATGAACCTTACTTGTTCGGACTAGGTGTCCGACTGATACTGTATGCTATCAAACTAATTATAGATTGCGTGCTGTCAGACCAATGATCACCTTTGTTTTGGGTTGCGGAGGTGTCGAGCCCGAGCGTGACGACAAGTGGCAGTGATCCTTCTTTGAGACGTCATGTTACAAACTTACAATGATGGTGCGTGACAATTTTCCGGTGATAATCACAACCTTGGCTGGAGTGATTTCGATGGTGTTGTCTAGGGCGTCTAAATTTACCACCGACGAAAGCGTGAGATTGATGGATTGTCTTCAAGGTGTGATTTCGATGGTGTCATCTTCTTTCACCCTGCGATCAATGTCTTCGTGACTGACTAGTTGCTTGGTGGGTGCATAGTTTACTGCTCGCGTGTATATCAACTTTGGGCTATATGCGCTTACATATTTTTCAGTGGTTCTGACTGCTCAACGAGGATCAGTGTTGCTCTTTTTCCCCATTTTGTTTTTTGTATGCCCAGGCACAGAATTGGTCCTTCATGGCTCTGCTATTTGCAGACATGATCTTTTTGTATGTGTATTGATGTTGATTACGTGCATTCTGGTTATGTAGAGGATCAATGTTGCTCTTTTTTCCCATTTTGTTTTTTGTACGCCCAGGCACAGAATTGGTCCTTCATGGCTCTGCTATTTGCAGACATGATCTTTTTGTATGTGTGTTGATGTTGATTACGTGCATTCTGGTTATGTAGAAGCTCAGTGTATGCTCATGGTGTTTTGTAACCCCTTAATACTTTGTAATGAGTTAACACAAACATCCTTTTCTCTCTCTCTCGAAAACCATGCATAGAATACCCATCGTTTACCGCTGCTTTGAGATTCATGTCATATTTTCATTTGTTTTATTTATTTTGTGATGTTTTGCCAAGTATTTTTCTCATTTCAAGGTGTATCATAATATTTTGTTGTTTATCCGAAAAGAATAGTGCACTTGTTTCGTAGTGCGTTTCTGTTATATACTGTAACGTGTGATGCATTTTAAAACAAACAAAATCCATCAAAACATTACGTAAAATTTTGAAATAAGATATTTCCCACCTGTTGAGATGCTTATGATCGCATGTACTTAGGCAGCTAGGATCTTTTTTTATTGTTTCCTAGTCTACGGATATCTCCCGATCCTTTCCTTGTATAGCGGATACGGTTGAGATATCCTTGCCCTTGTACTCTATATATGCTACGGCATACGATCAATGAACATATCGCTAATCCACATGGTATCAGATACCGCGTTTACTTCCTAACGCTTCCGCCGCCGCCGCCGCCTTCTTGCCGCCGCCGCCCAGCTGCCGCCGCCGCTCCCTGCCGCCGCAGTCCCTCCTGCCGCCGCACCTCATCCCGACCGCCGCCATCCTTGCCGCGGCCGCCCACCTCTCCCTCTACCTCCACCATGTCGTTTCCTTCCTACGACTCCTCCTCATCCTCCTCCCAGTCCGGCGCCACCCTCCACTCCAATCCCTTCGCCGGCCCTGACCCCATCCCTGCCGAAGTCATCCGCAACGCCGACATCCTCGCCCGTGTGCCCATCCGTCTCTCCCAGGAGGACTCATCTTACTATGCATGGAAGACTTACTTTCATCTTGTTCTTCGTGAGTTTCACCTCCAGGAGCATATCAACGGCACCGTTGACTCCAAGACCATGGCGCACGATGCCGAGTGGTCGGCCGTCGAGGCGACGATCATTCGCTGGTTTTTTCTCACCATCTCCAAGGACTTGTTCTACACGGTGGTGCAGGATGATGATGATGCACATGCCGTCTGGACGAAGCTCAATAGCCTCTTCACCGACAATCGGCTCCAGCGGCTCGTCTTCCTTCAGCAGGAATTCTTTGGGTGCCATCAAAACAATTCCTCCGTGGATGATTTTTGCTTGCGCCTAAAGCGTCTCTGTGACGAGCTCCGTGACATCGGCGAGAAAGTCTCCGACGATCTTCTCCTCAGCACCCTCGTCGCCGGCCTCAACGAGGAGTTCACTCACGCGGCTGCCAACCTCACGCTCATCCCTAACCCGACCTTCCCCAAGGTCGTCGCCTACTTGCGTTTGGAGGAACGCAAGATGAAGAAGATGAGGGCGCGGGTGGTTCACACCGCCCTTGCCGCCGGCACATCGCGCGGTGCTGCTCTCCAACAGCAGCCGGCGGCCCCGTTCCCGCTGCCCCAGCCAGTCCCGCCACCCTTCCCGTTTCCTCAACAGGGAGCGCCGGCGCCCGCTACCTCCAACGAGCGCGGCAGCCGTCGCGGCAAGGGGGGGCGCAAGGGCCAGCAGCGGGCGGCCAACCCCGCATGGCCACCCCGAGTTCAGCAGCAGCAGCAGCCCGTGGCGCCGTGGGCTTACGGGCACAATCCTTGGACCGGCGTCGTACATGCATATTCTATGCCGGTCCCCCGCCCCACCGCTCCCGGCATCCTGGGTCCCCGACCGGCGCAGCACCAAGCATACCACGCCGTCCCGCAGCCACCTGCGGCGTTCGCGGCGTTTCAGCAGCCCGGGGCGTACCCAGCCTACCCATTGCTGCCGGCCCTTGCGCCGTCGCAGCCTGGCGCTGGTTACTACAACACGGCGCCCGCCTCGCTGCCTTGGGATCCATCTCTCCTAGCTGCGCTGCAATCGGCACCCACCCCCAACACTTACACTGGTGGCGGCGACTAGTTTATGGACACCGAGGCTACCGCACACATGTCCTCCAACCTAGGTAACTTAACCTCCTTCTCTCCCACCAACACCGCCACTCGCATCACTCTGGGCGATGGCTCTTCCATTCCCATTACACATTTTGGTTCTACCTCTTTTCCCTCCTCCAGTACGCCTATTAATATGTCTCATATTTTAGTTTCTCCTGACTTAATCAAAAATCTTGTCTCTGTTCGCCGTCTTACTCGTGAAAATCCGATTACGGTTGAATTTGACGGTTGTGGTTTTTCTGTGAAGGATGCCCGTTCCCGGATGGTTCCTCACCGACGTGACAGCCCAGATGACCTCTACCCGGTCCACCCACCATCCTCCATCGACGCCGCCCCCGTCGCCCTCTCCGCCGGTGTGGACCTCTGGCACGCTCGTTTGGGTCACCCTAATCACGCCACGCTTCGTCATATTCTTCGTAGTTTTTCTTTCACTTGTAATAAGGTCGATGACCATACTTGTCATGCTTGCCGTGTTGGCAAACACGTGCGTCTACCCTTTAGCAACTCTACCACTATTGCGGCTTATCCGTTTCAGTTGATACATTGTGATGTTTGGACATCACCCGTTGCGAGCAACTCTGGCTATCTTTATTATCTTGTCATCTTAGACGATTTTACGCACTATGTGTGGACTTTTCCCCTTTGGCAAAAATCAGATGTTCTTTCAACACTTACATCTTTCTACTCATTTGTCTCTACGCACTTTGGTCGACCCATTCTTGCGTTTCAAACAGACAATGGGAAAGAGTTCGATAGTCTTGTTGTTCGCAACCTACTCGCCACACATGGTACTGTCTTTCGTCTAACATGTCCTTACACCTCGCAGCAAAATGGGCGGGCGGAGCGTGTCCTTCACACTCTCAACGACTGCGTCCGTACCCTCCTGTTCCATGCCAACATCCCGCCTCGATTCTGGCCCGATGCGCTCGCCACCGCGACTCTCCTTGTCAACATCCGGCCATGCCGTGTTCGCTGGAATTATGCGCCACATCAGTTGCTCTACGGCACTCCTCCCTCATACGATGATCTTCGCATCTTCGGTTGACTCTGCTATCCTAGCACCGCCTCCACCGCCCCCCATAAGCTTTCGGCCCGAAGCCGATGTCAAACGGAAAAAGTCTAGTTGCGAAAGTTGTGGGGAATTTCGAGGCGATGCTTCTGGATATAAAGTTCGTCCAAATCGGAGTCCGGACGGCCGAGTAAAGCCCGTTTTACTGAGGCCCAAAATCTGATGACGGGAATCCGAGAGTCTATATAAAGAGAGGAAACCTAGGTCACCAAGGGCCACGAATTTTCCTCCTCCCAAGCCGCCGTCTTGGAGGGGAGGACCAGCACCATTGCAGCACCATCCACAAGGAATAAGGGGGGCCAAGGAGCCACTGCCCCCTAGGGCCGCCGCCGCCTCCGTGGCTGCCGCCGGCCGTCTCGTCCTCGCGGGGCTGCACCTCTCCATCAACACCATCATCAACCTCCTCCTCACCATGTCCATATGTGAGTAGTCTTCTCCGGGGCCGAGGGCTCGTACGTGTAGCTATGTGGTTATCTCTCTCTCCCATGATGTGATCTTCGTTGTGATCATAGGCTATATTAATCTAGGGTGATCCCATGATATTTCCCCTTCCTCTATGTATTGGATTGATGTACTCACTTGTCTTTATCTAGTATAATCCCCGAGACCAAGGTGACAGCGGTCTATTGGACATGGATTAGAAAAATATTTTCATGAGTGATTTCCTCTCTTGTGTGTTGATTGAAGATTGAGAGTCTCTTGGTGTTTGTCTTTGACTATTCTTTAGATATGTTGTGGTGATTGTGGGACTCTCTTTGGATGGCCGCGGTGACATTGGGAAATCCTTAGATTGAGAACTACGAACTTTGAGGTGTGCTTTTGTAGCCCTACATAATTCTCGTCATCTCTTGACCACGAAGGAATGACCTCTGGGTGCGTCTCCATTGCATGTTTTATGGGAAATATCATGTGATTCGATTATGTTAATGTTGTTGGGAGTTGCCACTAGTGAAAGTATGATCCCTAGGCCTTGTTTCCACCATTGCAATACCATTTGTGCTCACGTTTACCACTTGTTTGCTTGCTGCACTTTTTATTACAGATTTATATTACTTTATTTTGCCATCCATATCACTTGCCATTTAACATCTCTTCGCCGAACTAGTGCACCTATACATCTAACAAGTGTATTAGGTGTGTTGGGGACACAAGAGACTTCTTATATCTTAGTTGCAGGGTTGCTTGAGAGAGACCATCTTCAACCTCTACTTCCCTGAGTTCGATAAACCTTAGGTCATCCACTTGAGGGAAATTGCTGCTGTCCTACAAACCTCTGCGCTTGGAGGCCCAACATAGTCTACAAGAGTAGAAGCGTGTGTAGACATCAGCCTCGCCCGCAGCCGCCCCGGGTCTGCCTCCTGCGGCTCCGACCGTAGTCGCCCCGGGCTCGCCACCTGCGGCCCCGTCCGCAGCCACCCCGGGTCTGCCACCCGCAGCCCCGACCGCTGCCCCTCAGGTCTTGCCACCTGCGGCCTCAGTTCCCTCTACTGCAGCACCTGATCAGCCCGCTGGTGACGCACCACCGCTCCACATCACGACGCGATCGCGCACGGGTGCCCTACGGCCCAGCACGCGCTATCCATCGGAGGAGTACCTGTGCGCGGCTTCGCCCTCTTCACCGTCGCCGGTGCCGTCATCCGTTCGGGCCGCTCTTCGCGACCCCCACTGGTTCGCCGCCATGCAGGAGGAGTTCGATGCGCTACAACGCAATCGAACGTGGCAGCTCATCCCACCTCCCCGCCACGCCAACATCATTAGCGGGGAATGGGTCTTCCGGCACAAGACGCGTCCTGACGGCACCCTTGAGCGTTATAAAGCTCGCTGGGTGGTTCGTGGTTTCCGGCAACGCGCCGGAGTTGACTTCACCGACACCTTCGCTCCGGTCGTCAAGCCGGGCACGATCCGCACCGTCCTTCAGCTTGCGGTGTCTCGTGCCTGGCCAGTTCATCAGCTGGACGTCTCCAACGCGTTCCTCCACGGCCATCTCGCTGAACAGGTGTATTGCCAGCAGCCCACAGGCTTTGTCGACGCCGATCATCCTGGTCACGTCTGACTGCTCTCTCGGTCCCTCTATGGGCTGAAGCAGACGCCGAGAGCTTGGTACCAGCGTATTGCCGCTTTCCTTCAGCAGTTAGGCTTCCGAGCTACTCGCTCCGACGCCTCCCTGTTCGTATACCATCATGGTACGGCAACTGCTTATCTCCTGCTCTACGTCGATGACATCATCTTCACGGCCTCTTCGGTGCAGCTTCTCGATCAGCTCACTGCTCGTCTCAGCACCGAATTTGCCATGAAAGATTTGGGGCCGCTTCATTACTTCCTCGGCATTGAGGTCATTCGGCGCTCCGACGGGTTTTTCCTTCATCAACAGAAGTACGCCCATGAGCTTCTTGAGCGCGCCGGCATGCTTAACTGCAAGCCCGCCGCCACTCCTGTTGACACGAAGGCCAAACTCTCCGCGCTCGAGGGTTCTCCAGCACCAGATGGCCCGTTCTATCGGTCTATTGTCGGCGCCCTTCAGTACTTAACTCTCACACGACCGGATTTGCAGTACGCCATCCAGCAGGTGTGTCTACACATGCATGCCCCCCGTGACAGTCACTGGAACCTGGTGAAGCGGATTCTACGCTACATCCGCGGCACCATGTCCCTTGGGCTCACCTTGACAGCATCCTCTTCCACCGACATGGTCGCCTACTCTGATGCTGACTGGGCTGGCTGTCCGGATACTCGACGTTCCACCTCTGGTTACTGCATTTACTTGGGGCCATCCCTCATCTCCTGGTCATCGAAACGACAGCCTACAGTCTCTCGTTCCAGCGCTGAGGCAGAGTACATGGCTATTGCCAACACCGTTGCCGAGTGTTATTGGTTACGGCAACTTCTTCAGGAGCTTCATCATGACGTTTCACGTGCCACTCTTGTGTACTGTGACAACGTCTCGGCTGTTTACCTCTCCGCCAACCCCGTTCATCATCGTCGCACGAAGCACATCGAGCTGGACATTCACTTCGTGCGTGAGCAGGTGGCTCTCGGCCGCATCCGTGTGCTACACGTTCCCACCGCTCAGCAGTTCGCCGATGTCATGACCAAGGGGTTACCGACGTCTACCTTCGAGGAGTTCCGGTCCAGTCTCTGCGTCGCTCGCGACGTATCGACTGCGGGGGGGTGTTGAGATACTCATGATCGCATGTACTTAGGCAGCTAGGATCTTCTTTTATTGTTTCCTAGTCTACGGATATCTCCCGATCCTTTCCTTGTATAGCGGATACGGTTGAGATATCCTTGCCCTTGTACTCTATATATGCTACGGCATACGATCAATGAACATATCGCTAATCCACACCACCTAAAAATCAGAAAACTCAGCACGAATCTCAATGCAAAAACGGTTGCTAGATCTCAAATCAAGAAATGCTACTAGGAAAAAAAACACTTAACCTGTTTCGAAATAAGTGTCGCTGTTTTGTACTAAGTCATCAGCACACACGCATCTTATAGCATCACATTCAATGGCTATAAAAGATGAATGACACCAAATTATATCTCATCTAGATGAGTTCTAGCAAAACTGAAGTATATAACATGACCACACATAGATACGACATAAGTCCTCAACACGGCGAACGCATGAGCAAGCGAGGAAGTAGTTCCATTGCATTTCGCAGGTAACATGCATCCCTCTTTGGAGATGGCTGCAATACAAACTGTCTGCTTCGTATTCAGCGTTCAGACCAACGGAACACGACCTGCAGGGCACGGAGCTTTGACCCCAACAACCCCGCCGCTTTCCCGCCACCAGCCGTCATGCATTTCTGCCCGGCCGGCTGATCCGCAGGCCAGCTTCAAGTTTCGACCCTGCCGAGCAATCATATGGCATCACCGTCGACAGTCGGCACCCGCACACGCAGCATATCACCGGCGCGGTGCGAACGCGGCAAAATACCATCGGCTCGAGCGCCCGGCAGCGAGGCCTCGAGGCGCGCTGCTCGCTCGCCGCTCGCGTACGTGGTTCAGCTGATCGATCGCACAGCCACCGCGCGCCACGTTGACGTGGACACCACGCGCCCTGCGACTTCGATGCCTTGGCGCCCGCGGCAGCGGCACCAGCCACCGCGACCGGCGGCCGATTGATTGGCCAGGCACCCATCCAGCCGACCCTGCCAGTGCAAAGGCGTGTCGCATCTCACACCCGGATGTACGCTCAGTCCTTGACATCTCCCCGCCCCAAAAGTCGTTAGCTGGTGTGCATCGAGTCCAAAATTTGCGCTCCCCGCTGAAACAGAAGGATCTACCACGTACGGGCCTACTGTCCATGAACTTGACCAAAGCAACGCAGCAGGTGCCTGCATCTGCATACACACCACACCAGAGACAAGAGCTTGTTGCCGATCGCCACCCCGAATTGACGGCCGGGCCCTGATCAGAACACAGAGGACAAGAAGTGGACAATGTACGGCTCTCCGGCCGGGGAGACGTCTGTGCAGGTGCAACCGGCGAAAACGACGAGATGGATAGCCAAAACCAATGGATGGCTTTTAGCCTTTTGTACGTTGGAGGATGGATGCCGTTGCAGATTCCCTGCTGAGAAGGAAGCATATGCAGATAAGCCCAACGACCGCAGCAGCAGAAAGAGCACCATGCATGCATGCATGCATCTAGGGTGTGTTTGGTAGTATGCATGGACCTAGCCTAGTTGTTCTCCACTCACACATGCGAGTGTAGACATGCTCAGTCCATGCAGTTGCTGTTGTTTGGCACCGTTGTATGCGTTGAGACATGCTGAGTTGAGACTTTGTTTGGCAGCCTGTATATGTTTAGACATGCTGAACAGTTTTGAATTCTGATTTTTTTTAATTATGAACACAATTTCAACAACGTGAACACAAATTTGAACATATTTGAAATTACGAACTTCTTTGAAAATTTAAACAAATATAAATGTTTGAATATTTTATAAAAATGTAAACAAATTTTGAAATTCTGATTTTAAAAAAATAAAAAAATGTTTTTAAAATTCCAAACCTTTTTACATTTTTTGAAATTCAAATAAATTTTGAAATTCTGTTTTTTTAATGTGAACAATTTTGAAATTCTATTTTTTTTTTAAATTCTGGTTTTTTTGAAAATTTGAAAAATACGAAATTCAGAATTTTTTTTTTAGAAATTTGAAGAAATTTTGAAATTATGAATATTTTAAGAAAATATAAACATATCTGGATGTGGTCTGATGGATGGGGACGAGGGTCAGGGCTAGCATAGCTGCCTCCATGCACCCCGTGTGGGGTGTATGAGATGAGCATGGTTGAGGGCCCTTTTATGCATCGGATGAGGATAGCTCAGGTGAGCTCATGCACCCTACCAAACAAGCAAACGTGGGTCGGATTGGAAACTTTTGCCCTCATGCACCCTACCAAACACACCCCTAGGAACACACATCAGCCATGTTCTGCTTTGCTAGCTCCTGCCCGAAAGAAGGAATGAAGGTGCGTCGTGACGATCGAGCATATGTCATGTTGGATGCCAGGTCAGGATCCTGGGAAGGTCCAGAGAGAAAAAGGAAACACGTGGTCTACGTATATGGATTGGTAGGTCATGAGTTTTGGGACGGTCGTGGCAGATTTGGTGCCTTGGTGGCAAGGGAAAGACTCGTTCTTCGTTGCTGCCTAAACCGGTCCAGAGTTAGCGTACCGTACTAATGAGACCAACACAAACCAGTACCAATTGAGCAAGGGAAAGACTCTAGAAACAAGCTACAGTATGGCTGGGTAGCAACATACTGTGCGAGTTCAATTCACTTATTCACAGTACCATAACTTGGCTGTGTTTGTTTGAGCTTCGGTTTCAGCAGTTTCAGCTGTGGACTTGCTGTGCTGGCAAAACTGCTGTGCTGAGGAAACAGCTGTAGTGAAGGTTAGCTGTTTGGCAACGCAGCTGTGGAAACGACTGTGAGCTGGTGAAAACACTATGTTTCAGGAGGAGGGGGGCGAACGTAGAGATATGTCATGCCTACGGTGGCATTTACGACATAATTATGACCAAACGCCAAAGATAGAGGGGCTAGGGAAACAGTTTTGGCCCAAAAGTACACCGAGACCAGCTTTAGGCTGTTACACTGAAAATCTTCAGAAACAGTTTTGGGTTGTGGTTCCACAGCTGTTCTAAATAACCTGTTTGTTTCAGCTTCAGCTTTTTTCAATCCTAAAACTGCTCCAAAAGCTGAAACAAACACAGCTCTTGTGTTGGTCGCCGTAGCACTTTACCATACAATATTTTACGTAGAACGCAAATTTGGAGGCAACTAACGTGTAACGATGTACTCCCTTTGTCCCACGATAAATGACTCAACTTTGAACTAAGAGCATCTCCAGCCGCGTCCTCAATACGCCCCGAGGCCGCTTTTTGTAGCGCCGGCGCCGGAAAAACGGCCTAGTCGCGCCTTCAAGACGCCGAAATCCGCCGGATCGGCCCGTTTTCTGACCCGGCGCGCCCCGTCCGAACGCGATGTACTGGGGGGCGCTTGGGGCACCGGCGAAAGGGAAAATCGCCCGGGTCCCCACTATCAGGCGAAAAGTCACACTGATTCGCCCCGTTTTCCCCTCTCCTTCCCCGACACCTTGCCGATCCCGGCGTCGCGAGCCACCTCTCCGCCGCCGCCGCCGCTATCTCGCCATTCTCCCCGACGATCCCCCCGACGCCCTCTCCCCTCACTTTCCCCGAGTTTCCCTCGCCGCTCCGGCGCCCGCCGACGAGTCTGCGCACGACGCCCGCTACGTGTTCGGTGCTTTGCCTGCCCCGGCAGCGATGGACTCCGACGACGAGAAGGTGCTCGAGGCGTTGCTCGAGGAGGAAGCCGACGCCGCCGCCCAGGACGAAGAACACCTCGTGGTCCTCACTGCCATGGCCGGCTTGCTTGCCGGCGATGCAAAGCCGAGGCAAGGCGGCTCGACGCCGGGGCGACGGAAAGCAAAGAACCGGCATCGGCTTGAAGGCTATTGCATGCTCTACTCCGACTACTTCGCCGACGCTCCACTGCACGGCGATAAAGTTTTCCGGCGCCGTTATCGGATGGGCCGAAACTTTTCCTCAGGATAGTGAATGAACTCAGGGAGTACGACAACTACTTCAGGTGCAAGAAGGATTGCACGGGAACACTTGGATTCACCTCAATCCAGAAGTGCACGACAGCTATGAGAATGTTTGCATACGGGGCTCCAGGTGATTCACTCGACGACTATGGGTGCATGGCCGAGTCCACGATCATTGAGTGCACCTACAAGTTCTGCATGGCTGTGGTGGCAGTGTTTGGACCTAGGTACTTGCGATCACCCAATGCTGAAGACACTGCTCGGATCCTGGCATAGAATGAAGCAAGAGGATTTCCTTGTATGCTTGGAAGCATCGACTGCATGCATTGGGCATGGAAGAACTGCCCGTTTGCTTGGCAGGGGATGTACAAAGGTGCTAAAGGAGCTTGCAGTGTGATACTTGAGGCAGTGGCCACACATGACCTCTGGATTTGGCACGCTTTCTTTGGTATGCCATAAACTCACAATGACATCAACGTGCTGCAGTGCTCTCCTGTTTTTGCCAAGCTCGTTGAGGGCCATTCTCCTCCGGTGAACTTCGAGATCAATGGGCACCAATACAACAAGGGGTACTACCTAGCAGATGGCATCTATCCGAGATGGTCAACATTTGTGAAGACATCTCAAGCCCTGTGCCAGGAGGCAAGAACTCCCACTTTTCGAAGGTTCAGGAGGCTTGCAGGAAGGATGTCGATCAAGCATTTGGCGTGCTTCAATCTCGATTTGCTGTTGTCCGGTACCCCGCTAAGACTTGGTCGAAAGATCAAATGCGGGAGATCATGACTTGTTGTGTTATTTTGCACAATATGATTATTGAGAGCGAGCAAGAAAAGCCAGTTTTTGACACTGAACCATATTACAGACATGGTCCTCTTGCCCAAGTGGATCACCAGCTCCCTGCAACATGGACGGCCTTCCTCAACATGCGCCAGGAGATCCGAGACCCACAAGTGCATCATCAGCTGCAGCAGGATCTAGTGGAGCACCTATGGAGGCTCATGGGCAACGCCTAGCTCGACGTGCAATGAAATATGAGTGTTTTTATTATTTGTTTGAAATATATAATTTGTAGAACTATGCGGTGAACTATTTGATTTTCTATGATGATTCTAATTCCTTCTGTGATGATTTTTGTGATGATTTTATTTGAATGGGCGCTGAAACAAGGCGAGCGTGAGCCGTTTTACGCCGAAAATTGGGCCAATCCAGCGTCGAAAATGGGCTGAAAGCGCCGATACTGGGCCGATATCGGCGCCTGGGGGCGACCTGGGGGGCGGCGGCTGGGAACGCACTAGCACCCAAGTCTAAAATAGCGCCGGCTCGCCCCCAAGTGACGATTTTCGGCGCATCTTGGAGGCGCAACGGCTCGAGATGCTCTAAGCTTTAGTACAAAGTTGAGT
The DNA here is from genome assembly GCA_902687465.1 of Secale cereale. Lineage (NCBI taxonomy): Eukaryota > Viridiplantae > Streptophyta > Magnoliopsida > Poales > Poaceae > Secale > Secale cereale. The sequence goes on from LR738712.1 coordinate 582,845,832, forward strand.
CACTTATTTTAGGACGGATGGAGTATCTAACTGTTCACTTTGCATTGCAGATCCTTAATATAGATAATCGACCTGAACATCTACTCCCTTCATCCGAAAAAGCTTGTCCTAAGTTTGTCCCTCAAATGGATGTATCTAGCACTAACTTGATGCTAGATACATTCATTTGTAACGGTACAAGAAAACGATCAACCGCAAGAAACGCGCGACGGAAACACGGTCGGTTCAAACATGCACAGAAGCAACGGCCGCGCGTCCGTCTGCACGCAGATGCACAAGGCGACACGACGGTTGCCGTGGATCACCGGACTCCTCGATCCCGCGAAACGGATTGGCTGAGCGCCGGCTAAGCTATAGCCGCATCAATACGATGCGAGCGGTTGACTGCGCCGCCGCCGTCGCAGGACATTCCTCGGTCGGATCCCGTGCCGTGACGGGCGCAAAAAGGAAGACCCCGATCTGTGCCGTGAAGGACGCACCATCTTATCCAGGAGCCCGCCGTGGCCAGTCCGGCGGTCGGTGCACGTGCTGTAGCTATAGCTTCGAGAACATTGAGACCAGGCCTCGTACGAACCCAATACAAATGGAGGTTATTGGTTAGGGGTTGAAAAATGAAGGCGAACGGTACATGCATAGTTGGCCACGAGATAACACGGCGGGCGGCGGGTTTCGCCGCGCTCTTCGACTGGTCCAACTCGTTACGTTTGCTAGCACGGTAACTATGATGTGATCTGATACTGAGAGAGAAGACGCTAATTTCCTCCCACCAAATTAGGTGCCAAGTCAGTTTTGCAGACAAAGTACGTACACTACCTGGCTAATTTAAGTTTTACGCATGCAGCATGCTTCCTCACTTCTACACGAGTGAAGCCTAAAACAAACCATGCCTTCATACAATCCGTTGGAATTAAACGTCCACGTTCTAATCCCTAAAATCGGCACCCCCACCTCTCTAATCCCGACCGTCATAGCCCTTAAGCCTGTTTTAGGAGTGGGATCAGTGGCAGGGCACGGCGGGTGGCCAGGTTTGCTGATTAATGACGCCACGTGTGTTAACCCCCTCCCTCTCTCTTGCCCTCTTTTCCCCTCTTTCTCTTGCAATTCAGGTTAGGCGGGGAGCACAACTAGGGTTCCAGTGAGACATGGCGGCGACTGGTGGCGGAGTCCTCGTTGGCAGCGTCGGCGACGATGTCGTTGACTGCTTCATCATACTCCAGCGACAGAGGAATTCGAAGGAGATGCGAGGCAACTAGGTCATCGGTACCCTACAAAGAGCAGCCGCTGGAGTATGAGTCGGTGAAGATCTACGCCTTTGTGGGAGGAAGGCGCCGAGGTGGATCTCATGGAGTCCGACCAACCCTAGAAGGAGGTATTATGCCTGCGTGGAAGCTCAGTTCAACTCAAATCTCGCCCCGTTTCTTTGCTCTTCACTTTTCGAACCCCGTGTTACTCTGTTCTTATGTTAACATTGTGGTTGAATTGAAAAACATGGTTTTATCGAATGGCATGATGGACCTACAACGCCATTTCTTCGTGATTTGCTTAGAGATCTTAGAGACAAAGTTTGGAGGCTGGAAGATGCTGCTGCTAACAGGTCGAGTGAGCATGATGTTGTTCTGTTGAGAAAGGAACCGGAGAAGAAGAATTTAGTAATTTCTGAAATTCTTGCTAGGTGTGAGAGGAAAGATGAGACATAGATGTACAAATTTGTTGGTTTTACCGTGTTGATCTTCTTGGTTGGTTTAGTTGCTGGCCTAATTTATCTTAGTTTTAGGAGAGTAATGTTGTGTAATGCATTTTAGTGAGCTTGCAAGATCGTAATGTAATGGATCTTTATCATGTTTCACGGAATCCATAAATTCCAAATGAAATCAATTGAAGTTATTTTAATTCTCACCTTGTTCAATTGGAAGATCATATGATTTTTATTTGATAGGAAGAGGAGCTCTAAATGAGAAATTCTGCTTTATTTAACAACAAGATGATATTCATTTTATTTGATAACAGCAAGAAGAGCTCTAAAATTCAGCTATTGTGCTTTTATTAACAACAAGATTATATTATCTTTAGTTGACAGCAAGAAAAGCTGTAAATTGAGAAATTGTGATTTATTTAACAACATGATAATGTTCATTTTATTTGACAGCAAGAAGAGCTACAAAATTCGGCTATTGTTCTTTATTAACAACAAGATGATATTCCCTTTATTTGACAGCAAGGACCAAGGAGTGTTATGAAATTTAGCTATTGTGGTTTTATTGACATCAAGAACATTTGCACTTTATTGAACAACAAGAAGAGCTCTAAAATTCAGTGTGCTTTATTGGACATCAATGTCATTTGCACTTTACTTAAGAACAAGAAGAGCTCTAACAAGAAGAATCCACATATTAATGTTGTCAATATTCAAAGCACACATAAACAACACCATGGGCAGAGGAAATGGATTTTGACAGTAGCATCTTGCAATATTAAACATGAGTACAAAAGAGCAGAGTACCAGAAACACATATCCAGTATAGAAGCACATGAGCACACATAATTAGTGATTCAAGCACTCTTAAATAGAAACCGGCATATACTGACAATAAACATTCAAAAGGCAACTCCATGAGCACTAGTTCACGCATACTTCTCCATCCACCATAAGGAGAGCAACAAGAATGCTTTAATAGTTCCCACTAGCTGTAAAAAAGGCCATAAACCTAGTTTCCGAGCCCCTCCCTCTCTTAGTTCCTGACCCACTTCCTGTGCTATTGCCTCCCCCTCTCCCAGGTCATGTTCCACTTCTTCTGCCATTGCCTCTCCCACTGCCTGCAGTTCTGCTACCTTCAGGGACAACATTGTTACTTGTTGCTGAAATATTAGGAGGCCCGAACCTGGATGTTGTAGCTTGAGAGCTTGCTGTATCTTTAGAGGGTCCAACTTGAGATCTTGTTGTAGCTCTAGCTGCAGCAACCCTACTTCTGGATGCATCTCTTTGTGCTTGATGCAAAGAAATCGGAGCAGTCAAAGAACAATTACACTTTCTGCAACAAAGCAACACAACATGAAAATAAAGTTACCTCAGTTTCCCTCACTTTTCTCCCTCTCTTGCCAAGATATGACTTTGTTTTTTGGCGTTGTCTCCATTCTTTTTGCAGGAAGTTTTATTGTGCCGCTGACCACCACAACTTCCACAAGTGATCTGTATGCCATGCTTGCTTAGTTTCTCCCCCTTGGGTGATTCCCCCTCTTCTCTCCTTCTATCATTGTTCTTTTTTCCTTTCTTCCAGCATGACAATGTAGCCAGGTGCTAATAGCCTAGGGTTTTGAGGCACATGCCGGTTTTCTTCTCCTTCAACTGGTTGCAGACAATGCTCATAAATTTGTGTGAAAGTATCAATGTAGTAGCACTTGTCAACATAATCTTCTATTTTCTCTTCCACTCTTATAAATAGCACAAATTGCATGGCAACAAGGTAGGGTTGCTAGCTGAAAGTAACCACATGAACAAGTAATTTTGCGAAGGTTAACTATGTACCTCCTACGGTCCTACCTCTGCTATTCAAATGCTTGACCTCAAAACCATCATTTCCATTCCAGAGCACCTCCAAGAACTGAGTTCTCTTGATATTGTCCTTAATCTTCTTGAAGATGTTTGGAAAAATTATGCCATTGCACTTATCACTCTTGGTTTTCTGCTCTTGAATTCTAACCATCATTTTTCCCTAATATTTTCTTGCTGTGATATGATGGGTTAGAACCTAGCTTCTATGATGGTGTTGTTAAATGATTCACAAAGGTTGTTGTCAACTGACTCACATTTTGCTCCTATTGGAAAGAAAGCCCTAGCCCAATACTTTGGGTCTATCTTCATGATGTCTTTTGCACCTTCTAGAGTTAGTTGACTAAGCTTGGCCTTGTTGTACTTAAAATCTTCTTTGTTTCCAGACTTTGCAAGTGCCCAGAACCTTTTCTGCAACTCATGATCTTTGTGCTTCTTTCTCCGATTAGCATAAATGTGCCTAGCACATATCCTATGCTCTACCCTAGGCAGATAGTCCCTCATGCTATTAATTAAGCCCTGTAATAGAGATAAATATTTCCAGTAAGTAAAAGAAAGTATGTGTGCAACAAGTACAAAAAAGCATGTGGAGTGAGTGAAGGACTAGGGCATGGGCATGGCCACACGACTACTTGTCACTCGGTGGACACGACTAACCCTTTTCGACATGTACCTACCCACATGACTACTTGTCACTTGATCGACACGACTAACCCTTTTCGACATGTACGTACCTACATGATTACTTGTCACTCGGTCGACATGACTAACCCTCTTCGACATGTACCTACCCACATGACTACTTATCACTCGATCGACACGACTAACCCGTTTTGACATGTACCTATCCACATTACTACTTGTCACTCCGTCGACACGACTACCCAAATGCCACCAAATAAAATTTACCTTTTGCTTGTCAGAAATGAAGACCCATCCAGCTCCTTGGTCATTAATGTCCAAGTCTTTGATTAAAAGCCCAATGAACCAGGCCCAGCTCTCGTTTGTCTCCTTCTCCACAATAGCCCAAGCTACTGGATACATTTGGTTGTTTGCATCCCTAGCTATTTCTGCCAGTAGCTCCAGGGGCGAATCCACGTACAAGGTTGTGGGGGCGAGTGCCCCCACTCGTTTTTTCAGCCTACTCGTACTAGGCCCAGGATAAACAGCGCTGCCCCCACTCAGCCCAAGGTATTTGCCCACACTCTCTAGTTTTCTGTTGTATGTTTAAAGCCTGTCCATGAGAAACCGATAGGTTATTAGCCGAGCAGCCCATCTTTAGATAATGCGATCAGGCCTCATGCATGGTTCCCGATTCGCTGGAAGCGTGGAACGGTATCGACTTCTTCTGGAGTTTCAGATGCGTTCGTCTTCTGTGCTCGCGTGACACCTTCATAAGCCGAATCCGCCCTGCCGCCCCCTGCGGTTATAAGCTACACATACACCCCTCCCCTTCGGCGATCAGCCTCAATATGCACTGCACACGCCGGCCGGCCGGCCGGCCGGCTCACACCATCCTCAAGGAAGAAGTTGTACTGATCAATCATTCAATCAAGGTAAGCCCTAGTTTTTTTGCTAATTTCCACATTATTGTTCTATTCCGATTTCCATGTTAAAAGGTAGTGAATTGTATCAATATGCATCTGTATAAATTATAATATACTCCCTCCGTCCCATAATGTAAGACGTTTTTTGACTCTAGTGTAGTGTCAAAAAATGTCTTACATTATGGGACGGAGGGAGTACAAATTAGTGATTAGATTGAGGACGTGGGAGTAGAACAAAATCTATGTAAATAATCTGCCTTCATGTATATCAATTTATTGAATGTTCAACTATATGACACTAACAAGAAAGCTGATGAAGATATTTTTTTGCAAAATCCAAAACTGGTAGTATGTGCCTAAAATAGTCAATGGTCGATCTGAACAAGCTTATTCGAGATCCATCTAATAGGAAGTGACTTACAGATTTTAGAGAACACGGTCAGGAAATGTTGGATAATATTCCTAATGAGGTGATAGTTAAACGCTTCCATGCAAAAATCGTTGGCATGACACGGAAGGAGGTATTGTGCTTAAGCTTTTCTTCTTATCTACTCCCTTCGTCCGAAAATATTTGTCATCAAAATGGACAAAAAGAGATGTATCTAGAATAAAAATACATCTAGATACATCCCCTTTTATTCATTTTGATGACAAATATTTCCGGACGAAGGGAGTACAATGATGATTATATGCTCTCTATATTTAAACATGTTTCTTCTTCGTGCAGCTTGAAGGCTAGAAATCATGGAGATATATCGATAAAAAGGAACCACATATTCATGTTTCTCAAGTTACTGTGGTTTAAGTGGTTAGTTTACTTTTACTTTGGCAATGAACTTGTCGTAATTATGTGTCTGATAACATTATCTTATAAGAAAATATGTGATTTTGCTTCTTACACACTATACCTATGCTTGTGTTGTTTAAATGATCTAGTCATTATTATTCGCATACATCTTTCTGAAGAAATACATATAAATCTTTGCCCCCTCTCGCTTTTCATCCTGGCTCCACCACTGAGTAGCTCACCTTGGCAGGCCCTCTTGACAACCATCCAGCCCAATCACTTTCCTGCATCCAGCTTTAAAACCTTGCTTCATTGCATTGAAACATATGTATAATTGTTGGAATATGTTCTCCTCCATTTTTATTGAATGCAGGAAACAACCACAGTACTACCATGGTTACTCCTAAGCAGTTCCAACTGATAATCAAAGACCTTGTTGTACTCACTTTTCATACAACTCACCAAATTGTCCAGTACAAGCTTTTTTTGTTGCCTTGCACTTTGAAATGGACACATCAGCAAACATGTCTTGCATCATTATGGATTTCATACTATCAATCTTCCACAAAGGATTTGCCAAGATGAAGTGCTCATACCTTTTGGCAATGACTTTAGAAGTGACCAGTTGGTCCTCTCTATTTTGTGCACATTGGTGTTCATCTTCATATGTGATGATTTGACACCCAGAATACCTGCTGGTCTTTGTTGCATATAACAACCAGGGACACCTAGGCCAATCACATTTGCCTCTCACTCTAGCCTCCTCTGACTTTTTAAATGAGATGCTCCTTTTGGTAGCAAGGCCATATCTCTTTATAACTCTAGTTAACTGCTTCTTGCTCTTAAAAAACATTCCTAGACTAAAATGAGGATATCAGAATCTGGGTTAAACCTCACAAAGTGTCTCTTCCTCCTAACCATGTTGCCATCTTCATCCTCATCATAGGAGTAGTCTTCATCTGATGTCTCATACTCCATGTCCTCCACAACTTCCTCCACATTTGCCACCAAATCAATGTGTATTGCCCCTGTTGTATCTGTATCAGCCCATATCTTGGAATCTCTCATTCTTTTCCTAAATTTTCTTGCATGTTTTCTCAACTCTACAACCTCTGATTCTTCCCCACTATCATCAGTATGTGGCACATGCTCACAATCATCTGAGTCATCTGAATCAGAAGCATTTTGTGCCACTTCAACAAGATTTTGTGCCACCTCTGCAACTGAACAAGATATGTCTTCTATTGCTTCACATGGTTGTTTCAGATTAACAACTTGAGAACTTTGACTCGGATAAGCAACTCTCACATTTTGCTTCACTAGACTACTTATCACTTGAGTGATCACACCACCTACATCAGGAACAAGGATATGCTCAAGAATTTCTCCTCGTACACCACTCTGTTCAATGACATTCAGATTATCATCAGGTTCTTCTGCTGTGATAACTGCATCAGGTTCTTTTGCTGTTATAACTACTTCAGGTTCTTCTTCACTGCCCAAGTTCATCACTTCATGAAGGTCATCTTCAAAATCTGACCCACATTTTGTTTCTTCTTTTTCATCTCCTTCACCATTATAGTCCACATATATGTCCAACTTCTCCATCTGTAATATAGTCAGACATTGTCATGTAGCCAACATCATCATGCAAAAAGAGCAATGCGTTTACCAAATCACTGCCAGAAAACAAGAATTAATACTTCATGATCTCCTTCACTGCCATATGATCTCTTAAAAACCCTTTCACCTCATGTAAAGAGAGCTTGTCACACTCAATCTCCGACATTCCAGAACCCCCCCCCCC
>LR738712.1:582869125-582917046 GCA_902687465.1 Secale cereale
ATGTATATATATGCATAACGTGTACAATGTGTAGTATCGTAAAATACCAGCAAAGGAAAAATAATTAAATGGAAAACACAAAATTAAATGAAAAAGAAATCATAAAACCAAAAAAACCAAACCTTGTAGTACCGGTTGGTTTTACCAACCGGTACTAAAGGGCTCCCGGCCCCGGAGCTGGCTCGTGCCACGTGGTTGCCCTTTAGCACCGGTTCGTGCTGAACCGGTACTAAAGGGGGGGGGGGGATTTAGTGTCCACACTTTAGTGCCGGTTATGAAACCGGCACTAAAGGGCCTTACGAACCGGTGCTATTGCCCGGTTCTGCACTAGTGGAAGGACGGGTTGGGGATGAGGCTGAGGTTCAACGCGGCGTTGCCGAAGTCCTCGTTGAGCCCAGCGGTGAGCGTGCTGAGGAGCAGGTCATCATCGATCTTCGCGCCAATATCGCGGATCTCGTTGGTGAGAGTCTTGAGGCGGTGACAATAGTCATCGACAGAGGTGTTGTCCTGGTGACACCCAAAGAACTCTTGCTGCAAAAAAAACACGACGCTGGAGCTGGTTGTCGGTGAAGAGCCCGTTCAGCTTGGTCCACACGGCGCCGGCATCATCACCGTCCTGCACGACCGTCTGGAAGAGGTCTGGCGAGATGGTGAGGAAGAACCAGCGGATGATCGTGGTGTTGATGGTGGACCAGTCATGGAACTCCGGGACAAGGCTGGAGTCGACGGTGCCGTCCACGTGGTCGATGAGATGATACTCCCGGAACACGATGGAAAAATACGTTTTTCACGTGTAGTAGGAGGAGTTCGCCTGAGAGAGATGAACCGACACCCGCTCGAAGATGTTGAGGTTGCGGATGTCGTTGACGCCGGGAGGGTTGGCGTCGGCGAACGGATTGGAGTTGGTGGACGCAGAAGACGTGACGAACGACATGGCTCGGGTGTGGCGGCTTCGGCGGCTCGGGTGGCGGCAACGGCTGGCGAGGCTATGCAGGCAAGCGGGCGGTCAGGTACTGGCAGCGGCTAGCGATGCGTTGCGGGATTGGGCGAGCGAGCGAGCGGCTGGTCGAGACGAGCGAGCGAACGGCTGGCGAGGCGAGCGAGCGGGCGGGATCGGGGGAGCGTTTTTTTAATAAATTAAAACTTTGAGAAATCTAACACAACTAATTTCTAATTATGCCGATTTTGTCTGATGAATATTTTAATAAATAAAATATCAAAAACATATACATGCACACTTACATGCAATAATTAGAGAGATTCAGAACAGGGGCAAGAAACACATCCACTGGAACCACCCCATAAATTTCAAATTTTGCAACCTAAAAATAATATGAGATATGAGGATGTGAACACTTTTATCTTTTTAAACAATAACTACACTTTGAAAAATCTAACTAAACTAAATTTCTAAGTATGTCATTTTTCTCCAATGAATATTTTAATAGATAAAATATCAAAAACATATAAATGCCCACTTACACACCAAGAACTCGAGAGATTCAAAATAGGGGCAGGAAACACATCCGTGAAGTTGAATAAACTAGTTACCACACAACGAGTACCAAGCTTAAGAGAAGTACGGGAATGCATCCCCATAATTGTGAAGTATTGACATGATAACCAATTGCCAACACATATGCTCATGAGATGCAAATCCGGTAGATCAACTTTGTGAAGAAACACTGACAACACAACCAATCTGACATGAGGTAAGATGCATGCGTTGATTTTCGATAAGAAATTTTGCAAGTGCGGCGCACGAAAAGTACAACTGTGCCTCGAAAAAAAACCCGCATCATGTGCTTCCACAAGTAGCACAACTGTGCTTCCTCGAAAATGAAAAAGCACAGTCTATGCTTTCACTAGAGACACAACTATGCTTTCTGGAAAAGGGAAAGCACAAATGTGCTTCCAAAAAAGTGGAGAAAGTATAGATGTGCTACTGGGTTCCCTTTTTCCGGTTGTAGTTTTTTCGGTTTTTGAACTTTTTCGGTGATCATTTTTTCAAGCTATCTTTTCTTGTTTCATTTTTTATCTCTGCTTTTTCGGTTCTCAGTTTTTTATTCCAATTTTTGTGTGTGAAAAAAGTACTTTAAAAATTTATTAACGTGGGATCTCATTTGGAAGATCTCGAGAAATCTATAGGTGAAAACGGTTTGTTGTTTGGACGCACGGTTCAGGAGATAAAACGTTTTGAGAAAAATGAATCTAGGAAAAAAACTTTCAGGTTGCGACAAGAAGCGCACATCCAGTGGCCCCCCTATCGGCACTAGCGTATATGGGAAGTGACATTTGCAGGGGGTAACCCTTAACTAGTGATCACGCTGAAGGCACTCAATAGGACCCCTCCGTAAAAGAACTGAGCTTCAGTTACTTAACTGCATACCCAAATCCTTTGAGCGCAAAATAGAATACAAATTTGTTGGGGAACGTAGTATTTCAGAAAAAAATCCTACGATCACGCAAGATCTATCTAAGAGAAGCATATCAACGAGCGGGTTGAGTGTATCCACATACCCTCGTAGATCGAAAGCGGAAGCGTTGAGTAACGCGGTTGGTGTAGTCGAACGTCTTCACGATCCAACAGATCCTAGTACCGAACGTACGGCACCTCCGTGTTCAGCACACGTTCAACACGATGATGTCCCTCGAGCTCTTGATCCAGTTGAGTACGAGGGAGAGTTTCGTCAGCACGACGGCGTGGTGACGGTGATGACGAAGTTACTGGTGCAGGGCTTCGCCTAAGCACTACGACGATATGACCAAGGTGTGTAACTGTGGAGGGGGCACCACACACGGCTAAGAGATTGTCTGTTGTGCCTTTGGGGTGCCCCCTTCCCACGTACATAAAGGAGGGAGGGAGGAGGAGGCCGGCCAGGGGGGCGCGCCATAGGGGAGTCCAACTAGGATTCCCAATCCTAGTTGGAGTCCCCTTCCTTTCCTAGAGAGGGAGAGAGGGAAGGAGGAGGAAGAGGAGAAGGAAAGAGGGGGGCGCCGCCCCCTCCCTAGTCCAATTCGGACTAGACATGGGAGGCACGCTGCCTCCCCTTGTGGCCCTTCTCTCCTTTCCACTAAAGCCCATTAAGGCCCAATACTTCCCCGTGGGGTTCCGGTAACCTCCCGGTACTCCAAAACTTTATCTCATACTTCCCGAAACCATTCCGGTGTTCGAATGTAACCTTCCAATATATGAATCTTTATGTCTCAATCATTTCGAGACTCCTTGTCATGTCCGTGATCTCATCCGAGACTCTGAAAAAACTTCGGTCATCCAAAACACATAACTTATAATACTAATCGTCATCGAACGTTAAGTGTGCGGACCCTATGGGTTCGAGAACTATGTAGACATGACTGAGACACATCTCAGGTCAATAACCAATAGAGGAACCTGGATGCTCATATTGGCTTCTACATATTCTACGAAGATCTTTATCGGTCAAACCGCATAACAACATACGTTATTCCCTTTGTCATCGGTATGTTACTTGCCCGAGATTCGATTGTCGGTATCATCATACCTAGTTCAATCTCGTTACCGGCAAGTCTCTTTACTCGTTCCGCAATACATCATCTCTTGACTAACTCATTAGTCGTTTGCTTGCAAGGCTTATTATGATGAGTATTACCGAGAGGGCCCAGAGATACCTCTCCGACACTCGGAGTGACAAATCTTATTCTCGATCTATGCCAACACCACAAACACCATCGGAGACACCTGTAGAGCATCTTTATAATCATCCAGTTATGTTGTGACGTTTGATAGCGTACAAGGTGTTCCTCCATTATTCAAGAGTGCATAATCTCATAGTGTGACGCCCGAAGACCGACGCTCCAGAAGATTCCAGATGTTCCGGGGTTTCCCGCGTGTTCCAGTTTTGCTTGCTCTGTTTTTAATTGTGCATTGCATCATGTCATCATGCCATCATGTCATAAATCTTTTGCTTCTCATCTAAATAAACCCTATGGATCCTCGATCCATTTAAATTGAGGGATACTCACTATGGTGACTTCTCTTTATAACATATAAAAGCCTCTCAATATTATTTGTTAGCTATATAAAATTATTCCATTTGCTTTGGAATCACCATAACCCACTTGCAATTTAATTTGCCTCTTCTGCTTCAAGTTTTTGGCAAATATCAAATTCCCAAGGCGAAGTTCTTTCCTTATTTATTTCTATTCCAATTCAAGTTGCATTTTTCTACTTCAGAAAAATGTTCACTATTTTTCTCTAAGATCCCTAATCCATGCCAAGACCCCCTCCTCATATGTTATACCTTTTAGACATGTTCTGGTTGGACTTTGAATTTATTCAAATTTGAAAGTGTTTCAAATTTGGCTAAAATTACAGTCTCTAAAAATTGCCAGAGCAATTTATTCAAATAGCACATGTTTCCAGGAGTAGAGGGGTATGTTTATATCTCTCGTATTACTTCCCAACAACCCTGGCCTTTTCCTCCTAAAAATCTGTTTATTTGAATAAACAGAGGGTATAAAAATGCCAGAAGCCCGGCGGCCAACCTCCTAGCTGGCCCTGGCCCAGCCGCGGCCTGACCTAACGGGCCGAAGCCCACCTAACCTAACCTACCCTAGCCACTCATCGATCCCTCTGCTCGATCCCTCTAGTCCCTCAGCGCGCCGCCACCCATCGCACGAGGCCTTGAGCCCTCGCTCCCCCGTCCTCCTCTCGACCTCCCTCTCGACCTCTCCCTCTCGCTCTCCCCACAGCATCGTCTCTCCCCTCGCAGACCTCTCCTCTTCGATCTCCTCTCCTCCTCGTCGCCCCGCGCCACCAGCCGCGACCCCGCATCCTCCCAGCCTCATCCTCATCTCCTTCGCGCCGCCGCCTCGCCATGGAAGCGCCACCCATAGTGCTCCGCGGCCGCTGCCGCGTCGGCCGCCTGCATCCCCTCGCCATCGCAATGGCCATCTCCGGCGGTGGTCAACCCCGTGCGCCTCCCCGTCATCCTCGCTTCGCCCTGCACCTTGCTTCGCCCCTCTCCTACGGCAGCGCGTCAGCCTCGTCATCGCCTGCAGCCGTTCTCCATGCGACCAAGCCCAAGCCGTGCCCCACCTTCCTCTGGCTTCCTCGCCGAGCCTCCACCTCCGTCCCGCGCTGCAGCCATGCTCTGGATCGAGAGGTGCTTGATCCCGAGCGCCTTCTGCCTGTCTACGCCCGGCCGCCATGCTCCAGCGTCGAAAGCGCCAAGCCTCCACTTCGGCCTCGACGGAGAGTGGCATGACCGTGACCGAGACCACCGGTTTCATTGTTGCTGCCGTGGGATGCCAAGACAACCACCTCCCGTGCACGACTACATGGAATCGCCAAGGCCTGCAAGTACCACAACCCTTGCGTGTCGTTTCACGTCTGTCAAGGCCGAGAGGACGCCAAGATACCAAGTACCTCGACGCTCGACGCCCGAACGACTACCTTCGGTGAAGAAACGTGTACGACTACCCTCGAAGACCCGTGGATGCGCCAAGTACCCCTTCGGACCGAGACGCCAAGTACCACTACGTGCATGTACCACTACCGTCGTCCCGAAGACGTTCGGTTCGCCAAGTACCTCTACCGTCGACCCCGAACATCTTCGGAAACGTGAACGACTACTTCCCCTCGACGTCTCGAACCGCCCCGAAACGAACGCTTCGAAGGTATACCACCGAGACGACCCCATGGGTGAATGCATGCGAATCTGTGATGTATGAGAGGAAGTACTTTTGTGCACAGTGCCCGATTCGTCGCTTGTCATGCCCCTCGTTTGCCTCGTCGCCAACCCATGGGAACCCGGTGACGGGATCACCCCACCTTTCATTTTGTTCGACTCGCTCACGCCACCTTTCTTTTGCACCGGTCTCTCGACGAGTTACCGGAACCAATATGTTGCGTAGCATCATTTCGGATTCGTCGCCGTGGACCCTTTCTTTCCACCACGGTGACAAATACTTCATATCTCTTCATGTTAACGTTTAACTAAAAATTGCATAAAACTTGCATATGTCATCAGCATCATGATAACAACATTAATATGATTAAAATGTTGTTTGCTTTAAGAATTGCTAAATATGACATATGGGGTTTTACCGGAATTGTTGTTGTTATTTCCGGCCTCATTTAAAATGCCTAATTAGTGTAGTTTTATTATGCTTCACCTCTTGCCATGTTAGCAAACATTTAACTTTGTCTTGTAAACAAACGGGAGTCAACTATATAAATAATGTGGTGTTTTGTCAATATGCAACTCGTTGCATATTGAGTTCCACTTAACTTGTAGTATTGTTTGTGCACCTTGCCATGCCATGCATATTTAAACCGGACATGCATCATACTTGGATGTGCATCGTATGCCATGTTATGCTTGTGTGTTTACCGTGTTGCTTGTTTCTTTCCGGTTTTCTTCTCTCGTTAGCTCCGGGTTCGTTCCGAAGTTGTGAGGATTGTTCGACTACTGCATGGACTTGTTCTTCTCCCTCGCGGAATCCCAGGCAAGATGACCATACCCTTGGATACCTTTACTACCATTGCCATGCTTAGTTGTCTCGATGCTATCGTTATATGTCGCGCTACCCACCTTTATTGTCAGCCCCTCTCCTTGTTGCCATGAAACCTCTAACCCTTGACACCTTCCTAGCAAACCATTGTTTGGCTATGTTACCCGCTTGCTCAGCCCCTCTTATAGCGTTGTTAGTTGCAGGTGAAGATGAAGATTGTTCCATGTTGGAACTTGATGTTTTGGGAATATCACAATATATCTTATTTATATTAACACACCTATATACTGGGCATGGGTGGAAGGCTTGGCCTTTTGCTCGGTGTTTTGTTCCACTCATGCCACCTTAGGAGCTGATAAACCTGCATTATGTTCCTTGATTTTACGTTCCTTACACGATTGAGTATATGGGGACCCCTTGACACTTCGTCTTTGAATAAAACTCCTCCAGCAAGGCCCAACATTGGTTTTAATTTGCCTCATAATAACAACTTAATTAAATAATTAGAATTGCATAGGGGGTCGCACCCTCGAGATTCTTTTCTACATAGCAGGGGGGCCAGTGCTGATGGTGTTGGTCCCAAATGGGGAGTATGCGGGGCCACCTTGGGGAAACCCGAGGGCTGGTTTTACTCGTATAATCGCCCATCCGGACGTGGCATGAGACGAGTTACGCGCGGCTACTATCAGGGTGTCGGCACGCCGGGAGGTCTTGCTGGACTTGTTTTACCATTGTCGAAATGTCTTGTGCGCCGGGATACCGAGCCTGATCGGATTCCCTAAGATAAGGGGTAATAATTATTATTACTTCAGCTGATCGTGAGAGCTTGTGATGGGCTAAGTTGGGACACCCCTGCAGGGTTATGATCTTTCGAAAGCCGTGCCCGCGGTTATGTGGCAGATTGGAATTTGTTAATGTTGGAAATATGCCCTAGAGGCAATAATAAAAGAGTTATTATTATATTTCCTTGTTCATGATAATCGCTTATTATCCATGCTATAACTGTATTGATTGGAAACTCAAATACATGTGTGGATGAATAGACAAACTTTGTGTCCCTAGTGAGCCTCTACAGGACTAGCTCGTTGATCGAAGATGACCGCGGTTTCCAGGTCATAGACATGAGTTGTCATTTGATAACGGGATCACATCATTAGGAGAATGATGTGATGGACGAGACCCAAACGTTAAACATAGCTTTTGATCGTATCAGTTATCGCTATAGTTTTCTGCATGTCAAGTATAAGTTCCTATGACCATGAGATCATGTAACTCACTGACACCGTAGGAGTGCTTTGTGTGTGCCAAACGTCGCAACGTAACTGGGTGACTATAAAGGTACTCTACAGGTATCTCCGAAGGTGTCTGTTGAGTTGACATGGATCGAGACTGGGATTTGTCACTCCGTGTGACGGAGAGGTATCTCCGGGCCCACTCGGTAATACGTCATCTCAATGAGCTCAAAGTGACTAAGTAGTTGGTCACGGGATTATGTATTACGGTAACGAGTAAAGAGACTTGCCGGTAACGAGATTGAACTAGGTATAGAGATACCGACGATCGAATCTCGGGCAAGTAACATACCGACGAGACAAATGGAACTGTATACGGGATTGCCTGAATCCTTGACATCGTGGTTCATCCGATGAGATCATCAAGGAACGTGTGGGAACCAATATGGGTATCCAGATCCCGCTATTGGTTATTGACCTGGGAGTGTCTCGGTCATGTCTACATGGTTTCCGAACCCGCAGGGTCTACACACTTAAGGTTCGGTGACGCTAGGGTTGTTAGTGAGTACAGTGCATGGTTACCGAAGGTTGTTCGGAGTCCCGGATGAGATCCCGGACGTGACGAGGGTCTCCGGAATGGTCCGGGGACAAAGATTGATATATAGGATGAAAGGTTTCGGAGTCCGGAAGTGTTCCGGGGAGCATCGGGAAATCGGCGGATGACCGAAAGGGGTTTCGGGGTCCCGGAAGGGGTTTCGGGCCTAATGGGCCACAAAGGGGGGACACAACAGCCCTCATAGGGCTGTGCGCCCCCCCTGGGCCCTCTCCTAGTGCGCATGGGGGGCTGGCCCCTCCTAGGGCTGCCGCACCCCCTGGCTTGGGGGGCAAGGCACCTAGGGGGGGAAACCCTAGGGCCTGGCGCAGCCCTTGGCCGCCGCCCCCCCTCTGCCCTGGCCGCCGGCCCCCCTAGGGGAAACCCTAGGGCGCCCCCTCCCCTCTATTCCCCCTATATATAGAGAGGTAGAGGGAGGGCAGCCAACACACGTTTGTGCCTCGGTGCTGCCCTCCCTCTCCCATAACATCTTCGTCTTCCCGCGGTGCTTGGCGAAGCCCTGCTGGAATCCTCCACCACCATCACCACCACGCCGTCGTGCTGCCGGTCTCTCCATCAACCTCTCCTCCACCCCTTGCTGGATCAAGAAGGAGGATACGTCCCCGAGCCGTACGTGTGAAGAACGCGGAGGCACCGTTGCTTCGGTGCTAGGATCTTCGGCGATCTGAATCGCGGCGAGTACGACTCCATCAACCACGTTCTTGAACGCTTCCGCTTAGCGATCTACAAGGGTATGTGGATCCAACTCTCCCCTCGTAGTTGCATCTCCTAGATTGATCTTGGTGAACGTAGAGGAAAATTTTTGTTTCCCATGCAACGTTCCCCAACAGTGGCATCATGAGCTAGGATCTTGCGTAGATGCTTTCACGAGTAGAACACAAAAGGGTTTGTGGGTGTTGATGTTTAGATTGCTTCCCTCCTTAGTCTTTCTTGATTCAGCGGTATTATGGGATGAAGCGGCCCGGACCAACTTTACATGTCCACGTACATGAGACCGGTTCCATCGACAGACATGTGACTTTTGTTGCATAAGATGGCTGGCGGGTGTCTGTCTCTCCTATCTTAGTTGAATCGGAACAGAACAAGGCGGTCCTTGTAGAAGGTTAAATATCAACTTAAATATCACCGTTGTGGCTTTGCGTAGGTAAGAAGCGTTCTTGCTAGATACCCATAGCAGCCACGTAAAACATGCAACAACAAATTAGAGGACGTCTAACTTGTTTTTGCAGGGTATGTATGTGATATGATATGGCCAATGATATGATGAGATATATTTGATGTATGAGATGATCATGTTGTAATAGTTAATATCGACTTGCATGTCGATGCATACGGCAACCGGCAGGAGCCATAGGGTTGTCTTTAATTTTTGTATGACCTGCGTGTCAATCATTAAGCGCTTTTTAATGCTTTACTTTATCGCTAAACGGTAGCAATAGTAGTAAGAGCATGGTGGGCGCGCGACAACCCCGATGGCGACACGATGATGGAGATCATGATGATGGGGATCATGGCGTGGCGCCGGTGACGATGGAGATCATGCCGGTGCTTTGGAGATGGAGATCAAAAGCACGAGTTGATGGCCATATCATGTCACTTATGATTTGCATGTGATGTTAATCCTTTTGTGCATCTTATTTTGCTTAGGACGACGGTAGCATTATAAGATGATCCTTCACTAAAATTTCAAGATAAAATTGTGTTCCCCCCCGAGTGTGCGCCATTGCGAAGGTTCGTCGTTTCGAAGCACCACGTGATGATCGGGTGTGATAGACTCTACGTTCGCATACAACGGGTGCAAGCCAGTTTTGCACATGCAGAACACTCGGGTTAGACTTGACGAGCCTGGCATGTACAGACATGGCCTCGGAACACGGAAGACCGAAAGGTCGAGCATGAGTCATATAGTAGATATGATCAACATGTAGATGTTCACCAGTGACACCACCTCATCTCACGTGATGATCGGACTTGGGTTGGTGGATCTGGATCATGTCACACTCGAATGACCAGAGGGATGTCAATTTGAGTGGGAGTTATAAATAATTTGATTAGGTAGTAACTCACTTATCATGAACAATAGTCTAAAATGTCTTTGCAAATCTTTTGTTGTAGATGGCTCACGCAGTAGCTCCCCTGAATTTTAATGCGTTCCTAGAGAAAGCTAAACTGAAAGATGATGGGAGCAACTTTGTGGACTGGCTCCGCAATCTGAGGATCATCCTCACAGCTGCCCAAAAGGTTTATGTCCTAAATGCACCGCTAGGTGACCCCCCCGCTCCTACAGCCTCTGCAGACGTTTTGAACGCCTGGCAGTCGCGTTCGGATGACTACTCAATAGTGCAGTGTGCCATGTTGTACGGCTTGGAAGGAGGACTTCAAAGGCGTTTTGAACGTCATGGTGCATATGAGATGTACCAGGAGTTAAAGTTCATCTTTGAAAAGAATGCTAAGATCGAGAGGTATGAGACCACCGATAAATTCTTTGCTTGCAAGATGGAGGAGAATTCGTCTGTCAGTGAGCACTTACTGAAGATGTCTGGGTACTATACCCGCATAGCTGATCTGGGACTTGTGTTCCCGGATGAGGCTATCATTGACAGAATTCTCCAGTCACTCCCTCCTAGCTACAAGAGCTTCGTGCAGCAGTATAACATGCAAGGGATGAACAAAACCATCGCCGAGCTGTTTTCGATGCTGAAAGTCGCTGAGGCAGACATCCAGAAGGAGTATCAAGTGTTGATGGTCAATAAAACCACCAGTTTCAAGAAGAATGGCAAGGGCAAGAGGGGTAACTCTAAGAAGGGTGGCAAGGCAGTTGCTCATCCAGTGAAGAAACCCAAGGCTGGGCCCAAGCCAGAGACTGAGTGTTTCTATTGCAAGGGGAACGGCCACTGGAAGCGGAACTGCCCCAAGTATCTGGCAGACAAGAAGGGGGCCAACAACAACAACAACAAAGGTATATGTGATATACATGTTATTGATGTGTACCTTACCAACTCTCGTTGTAGTGCCTGGGTATTTGATACCGGTTCGGTTGCTCACATTTGCAACTCTAAACAGGAACTGCGGAATAAACGGAGGCTGGCGAAGGACGAAGTGACGATGCGCGTGGGAAATGGTTCCAAGGTTGATGTGATCGCCGTCGGCACGCTCGCTCTTCGATTACCATCGGGATTAGTTATGAACCTGAATAATTGTTATTTAGTGCCTGCGTTGAGCATGAACATTATATCTGGATCTTGTTTGATGCGAGACGGTTACTCATTTAAATCGGAGAATAAAGGTTGTTCTATTTATATGGGTAATATCTTTTATGGTCATGCACCCGAAGTAAGGGGTTTATTCTTATTGAATCTCGATAGTGATGTTACACATGTTCATAACATTGATGCCAAAAGATGTAGAGTAGATAATGATAATACCACTTTCTTGTGGCACTGCCGTCTGGGTCATATCGGCGTAAAACGCATGAGGAAGCTCCATGCTGATGGACTTTTGGAGTCTCTTGATTTTGAATCACTTGACACGTGCGAGCCGTGCCTCATGGGCAAGATGACAAGGACCCCGTTTTCAGGGATAATGGAACGGGCAAGTGACTTATTGGAAATCATACATACTGATGTGTGTGGTCCGATGAGTGTCACAGCGCGTGGTGGATATCGTTATTTTCTCACCTTCACTGACGACTTAAGTAGATATGGGTATATTTACTTAATGAAGCATAAGTCTGAAACTTTTGAAAAGTTCAAGCAATTTCAGAGTGAAGTTGAAAATCATCGTAACAAGAAGATCAAGTTCCTACGATCTGATCGAGGGGGAGAATATCTGAG
The DNA here is from genome assembly GCA_902687465.1 of Secale cereale. Classification (NCBI taxonomy): domain Eukaryota; kingdom Viridiplantae; phylum Streptophyta; class Magnoliopsida; order Poales; family Poaceae; genus Secale; species Secale cereale. The sequence continues at coordinate 582,881,302 of LR738712.1, forward strand.
TTATGAGTTTGGCGATCACTTAAGAAAATGTGGAATTGTTTCACAGTTGACGCCACCTGGAACACCACAGCGTAATGGTGTGTCCGAACGTCGTAATCGAACCCTATTAGATATGGTGCGTTCTATGATGTCTCTTGCCGATTTGCCACTATCGTTCTGGGGATATGCGTTAGAGACAGCTGCATTCACTTTAAATAGGGCTCCATCTAAGTCCGTTGAGACAACACCGTATGAACTATGGTTTGGTAAGAAACCGAAGTTGTCTTTTCTCAAGGTTTGGGGTTGCGATGCTTATGTCAAAAGGCTTCAGCCAGAAAAGCTCGAACCCAAAGCGGACAAATGTGTCTTCATAGGATACCCAAAAGAGACTGTTGGGTACACCTTCTATCTCAGATCCGAAGGCAAAGTGTTTGTCGCTAAGAACGGGTCCTTTCTCGAGAAAGAGTTTCTCTCGAAAGAATTGAGTGGGAGGAAGGTAGAACTTGATGAGGTTATTGAACCTCTGCTTCAACCAGAGAGTAGCGCAGCACAGAAAGATGTTTTTGTGGAGCCTACAGAGGTTGAAGAGGAAGCCAATGATGATGATCAAGAAGCTTCTGATCAAGTTACTACCGAACCTCGTAGGTCGACAAGGGTACGCACTGCACCTGAGTGGTATGGTAACCCTGTCTTGGAGGTCATGTTGTTAGACAACAGTGAACCTACGAGCTATGGAGAAGCGATGGTGGGCCCGGATTCCGACAAATGGTTAGAGGCCATGAAATCCGAGATGGGATCCATGTATGAAAACAAAGTATGGACTTTGGAAGTATTACCTGAAGGGCGGAAGGCCATTCAGAATAAATGGATTTTTAAGAGGAAGACGGACGCTGACGGGAATGTCACCGTGTATAAGGCTCGACTTGTGGCAAAGGGTTTTTCACAAGTTCAAGGAATTGACTACGATGAGACTTTCTCACCCGTAGCGATGCTTAAATCCGTCCGAATCATGTTAGCAATAGCTGCATATTTCGATTATGAAATTTGGCAGATGGATGTCAAAACAGCGTTCCTTAACGGTTTTCTTAAGGAAGAATTGTATATGATGCAACCGGAAGGTTTTGTCGATCCAGAGAATGCTGACAAAGTGTGCAAGCTCCAGCGTTCCATTTATGGGCTGTTGCAAGCATCTCGGAGTTGGAATCTTCGCTTTGATGAGGTGATCAAAGCGTTTGGGTTTGTACAAGTTTACAATGAAGCTTGTATTTACAAGAAAGTGAGTGGGAGCTCTATAGCGTTTCTAATATTATATGTGGATGACATATTGCTGATTGGAAACAATATAGAATTTTTGGATAGCGTGAAGGGGTATTTGAACAAGAGTTTTTCGATGAAGGATCTCGGTGAAGCTGCTTTCATATTAGGCATCAAGATCTATAGAGATAGATCAAGACGCTTGATAGGACTTTCACAAAGTACATACCTTGATAAAGTTTTGAAGAAGTTCAAAATGGATCAATCCAAGAAGGGGTTCTTGCCGGTATTGCAAGGTACAAAGTTGAGTAAGACTCAATGCCCAGTGACTGCGGAAGATAGAGAAAAGATGAGTGTCGTCCCCTATGCTTCAGCCATAGGCTCTATCATGTATGCAATGCTGTGCACAAGACCAGATGTCAGCCTTGCCATAAGTATGGCCGGAAGGTTTCAAAGTAATCCTGGTATGGATCACTGGACAGCGGTCAAGAATATCCTAAAGTACCTGAAAAGGACTAAGGAGATGTTTCTCGTTTATGGAGGTGATCAAGAGCTCGTCGTAAAGGGTTACGTCAATGCAAGCTTTGACACTGATCAGGATGACTCTAAGTCTCAAACCGGATACGTATATATTCTCAACGGGGGAGCGGTAAGCTGGTGCAGTTCCAAGCAGAGCGTGGTAGCCGATTCTAAATGCGAAGCGGAGTACATAGCTGCCTCGGAGGCGGCAAAGGAAGGTGTCTGGATGAAGGAGTTCATGACAGATCTTGGAGTAGTGCCTAGTGCACTAAACCCAACGACTCTGTTCTGTGACAACACTGGTGCCATTGCTCTAGCCAAGGAACCAAGGTTTCACAAGAGGACCAGACACATAAAGCGACGCTTCAATTCCATCCGCGATTCGGTCAAGGAGGAGGACATAAGTATTTGCAAAGTACACACGGATTTGAATGTTGCAGATCCGTTGACTAAGCCTCTTCCACGGGCTAAGCATGATCAACACCAAGACTCTATGGGTGTTAGATTCATTACCTTGTAATGCTAGATTATTGACTCTAGTGCAAGTGGGAGACTGTTGGAAATATGCCCTAGAGGCAATAATAAAAGAGTTATTATTATATTTCCTTGTTCATGATAATCGCTTATTATCCATGCTATAACTGTATTGATTGGAAACTCAAATACATGTGTGGATGAATAGACAAACTTTGTGTCCCTAGTGAGCCTCTACAGGACTAGCTCGTTGATCGAAGATGACCGCGGTTTCCAGGTCATAGACATGAGTTGTCATTTGATAACGGGATCACATCATTAGGAGAATGATGTGATGGACGAGACCCAAACGTTAAACATAGCTTTTGATCGTATCAGTTATCGCTATAGTTTTCTGCATGTCAAGTATAAGTTCCTATGACCATGAGATCATGTAACTCACTGACACTGTAGGAGTGCTTTGTGTGTGCCAAACGTCGCAACGTAACTGGGTGACTATAAAGGTACTCTACAGGTATCTCCGAAGGTGTCTGTTGAGTTGACATGGATCGAGACTGGGATTTGTCACTCCGTGTGACGGAGAGGTATCTCCGGGCCCACTCGGTAATACGTCATCTCAATGAGCTCAAAGTGACTAAGTAGTTGGTCACGGGATTATGTATTACGGTAACGAGTAAAGAGACTTGCCGGTAACGAGATTGAACTAGGTATAGAGATACCGACGATCGAATCTCGGGCAAGTAACATACCGACGAGACAAATGGAACTGTATACGGGATTGCCTGAATCCTTGACATCGTGGTTCATCCGATGAGATCATCAAGGAACGTGTGGGAACCAATATGGGTATCCAGATCCCGCTATTGGTTATTGACCTGGGAGTGTCTCGGTCATGTCTACATGGTTTCTGAACCCGCAGGGTCTACACACTTAAGGTTCGGTGACGCTAGGGTTGTTAGTGAGTACAATGCATGGTTACCGAAGGTTGTTCGGAGTCCCGGATGAGATCCCGGACGTGACGAGGGTCTCCGGAATGGTCCGGGGACAAAGATTGATATATAGGATGAAAGGTTTCGGAGTCCGGAAGTGTTCCGGGGAGCATCGGGAAATCGGCGGATGACCGAAAGGGGTTTCGGGGTCCCGGAAGGGGTTTCGGGCCTAATGGGCCACAAAGGGGGGACACAACAGCCCTCATAGGGCTGTGCGCCCCCCCCTGGGCCCTCTCCTAGTGCGCATGGGGGGCTGGCCCCTCCTAGGGCTGCCGCACCCCCTGGCTTGGGGGGCAAGGCACCTAGGGGGGAAACCCTAGGGCCTGGCGCAGCCCTTGGCCGCCGCCCCCCCTCTGCCCTGGCCGCCGGCCCCCCTAGGGGAAACCCTAGGGCGCCCCCCTCCCCTCTATTCCCCCTATATATAGAGAGGTAGAGGGAGGGCAGCCAACACACGTTTGTGCCTCGGTGCTGCCCTCCCTCTCCCATAACATCTTCGTCTTCCCGCGGTGCTTGGCGAAGCCCTGCTGGAATCCTCCACCACCATCACCACCACGCCGTCGTGCTGCCGGTCTCTCCATCAACCTCTCCTCCACCCCTTGCTGGATCAAGAAGGAGGAGACGTCCCCGAGCCGTACGTGTGAAGAACGCGGAGGCACCGTTGCTTCGGTGCTAGGATCTTCGGCGATCTGAATCGCGGCGAGTACGACTCCATCAACCGCGTTCTTGAACGCTTCCGCTTAGCGATCTACAAGGTTATGTGGATCCAACTCTCCCCTCGTAGTTGCATCTCCTAGATTGATCTTGGTGAACGTAGAGGAAAATTTTTGTTTCCCATGCAACGTTCCCCAACAGTTAATGCCCGGTTGTAGAAAACTTGACAGAGGATCCGAAGTAAAACACATCACCGCGTGAGTAACCGTGACTGTCTCTTTTCACTTTGAGAAGAGAACACGGTGGGGTTATGTTTGACTCGTAGGTAGTTCAGGATCTTTAGCGATCACTACTAGTTTGCGACCGTTTGCGTAGATGCTCATCTTATTCTTGTACTCGTAAGCTAGCCATCATATTATGCTTAGCCGCTGCTGCAACCTCACCACTTTACCTCTTCCTACCCATAAAGCTTTGCTAGTCTTGATACCCATGGTTATGGGATTGCTGAGTCCTCGTGGCTCACAGATACTACAACACCAGATGCATGTATAGCTGAGTACGACGCAGGAGTTGGATCAGAACTTCTTTGGGAGCTCGATGAAGAGTTTGGCCGTATGTGTGTGACGTTTTTCGACGATTAGTAGTGGTTCCTACTAGGGGCGATCGGGACCTTGTGTTGTTTATTTATTTGGTATATTTCATTTGGATCTTCACCTGTAGTCGGGTTGTGATGTTTTGGATGATGATTTGCTTATGTAATGAATTGTGTGATGTGGCGAGTGTAAGCCAACTATTCTTTTGCAATTTCATCCCTATTTTTACATGAGTCGTGCAAAGATACCAAACTTGAGATCATTCCAGAATGGGCTTATACCTTTAAGTCGTGCCTCGACACGTAGGAGGTATAGTCCCATCCTGGGCATTACAAGTTGGTATTCAGAGCCTTCTCCGACCTAGGAGCCCCCACTGATTGATCGAATTGTTGACGGTTGAGTCTAGGCACACACTTGAAAATGTTTTGAGTCTTATATATATATCGGAGAGTAGGATTTCTTTTACTCCTCATCCCTTTTCACTCTGGTGAGGACTCCTGACGATTACTTTTCTCTTCTACTCTCAAAAATTCACTAATTGTTTTTTAGGATCACGCGAGTATTGTTTGGATTGTTCCGATGTCTTTGTGACGAGAACATTGTTCTCGATGCCTCCTGTCATTAGGGGTTGTGGCAGTGTCCTGGGGAGTTGAGCTCCGAGGTGTTGTCGTCACAAGTATATCGCAGCAGTTGTGGAATACTTAAGACGGCCGACATCAAAAACTCTCCTATGCGGTTAGTGGCAAGATAACCCCGACATCACCCAGTACTGGGGAGGTAGTTCGGGAGTATTGCCATAGCTTGTATAGTAGATGCGTTTCGAAGGTCCGAGGTAGACGGTTTCCGGAAATAACTGGTTATGTGTTGAAGGATGGATACAGCTGGATGTAGGATTAGAGTTGAGTGCGCGATGCTTCCCCTGTATCCCCAACACCTGATTGCATAACTGGAAACTTTCGGAAATTAATAGGTGGGTTTCAAGTAGCTCATAGGCATTCTTCCAACGAGTGCATGATATGGAGTTCGGGGTTTTACATTGAGTGAAGTGGTTTTATGGGCGTTCTTCCGATCGGGAGTTGCATCTTAAAGGGTCCTTGGCTATGTTGATCCGGCGATTGCAAAACCCTTTTGTAACACATTCCATAAGCTTTCAACACGAATATGTCGAACGAAGCTTCTATCTTGTATTTGTTCTATCTGCTCCTTGTTGTTTTTTATTTACCTTTTGTTCTCCCAAGTGGCTCCTCGACAAGTGTTGTATCATTAAGCTATGGAATTCATTCGATGTTCGAATGATATTGTGAAGATTATGTTGCAACTTAACTATCCTTTGTTTCGTTTTGATTCTGGTATTCGAGTTGCTTCGATGTCAAATGTTGATTCCACACCTTTCCTAATCGGCGTTCTCATATTTCTATGGGAGTGCTAGTCCTTCTTGATCATCACGATTTTCATGTTAAATTCTTCTCAACCGGCGTGCTTCTCTTCAAGTTAACCCGATCCTTTCAAGTTGTGCAAGACCAATTCTTGGTTTTTCTCAATGGTGTCCGTTTTGTTCGTCTCAAGTTGTGTTTGTTTTTTCCCCGCCCTCCCACCCTTCTTCTTCTCGGAGCAAGAAATCTCAAATGAAATATCCATTTTATTCATGTGATGTTTCTTCAGTCCTTTCCTTCAATGTCCTTATCCGGTGATTTCTCAGGAAGACGCTAAGGAAGTTTTCAACTTCATTGTTGTTCCATTCTCATTTTGTTCTCAGGTGAATTTAATTCAAGATTTCGGTGTTGATCTTATCCTTTTCCTCATTTCACAATGCTTTCTTATTCCGGTGCACCAATTAATCATTGTCCTCTCGCTATTCATATCCGGAGAGCTGAAGACATCTCGGAAGATTCGTGTTTCCATTCTTAATCCGTTCAAGCTATTTTGAGGATTGTTATCTCATTCAAGCCATTTAATTCAACCGGTGCAATATCTCTTAAGCAATCTTTTTCAACAGTGATTTCTTTTGAGTGGGCCCTAACCCACAGGACTTTTCCCAGGATCTTACCTGACTCTTCCAATTTTTCCGGAGTTATACTCAAATTCTTTTCAAAGTGTGACGTAAGAATGATTTCCATCAGTCACAGGCCTTCTCCAAGATCGTTTTCAAATTCTTTTCATGTTTGGTTAAACCTTCCATCTTTTTTATTCTTCCGGAGCATCTCGCAATTCTTCAAGGTGTTTCTCCTTGTCATTCTCAATATTTGAAGATCGGAGAAGAGTTTCTCTTAAATCTTGGCCCATTCTCTTGATGAGTTGTGGTTCTAGCTTCATGCCATCCTCATTATTGTTCCGATTGTGGGGAATTCTTTTTATACCCGTCCGAAGCATTTCATGAATTCTTTCCATTGTGATCCTCCGAAGGCCATCATTTTAGAAGATTTCTTCGTTCTCAGTTTTCAACTTCGTCCTCCATCTATTCTTATTTGATGCCTCTTCATTCGTCTCCATATCCTTACGGTGGTTTATTCAAGATTACTCTTCCGTTGTTATCGTATTAATTCATTTGTTCTTTTCATAATCCTACCGGTGAGTCGTTCAAGATTATTCTCAAGTTTGGCTATATCTCTCTTCAATCCTTTTCAAGAAGAATAAGTAGTAGGCCAATTCCGTTGCTTGTCATCTATTTAATTTGATGAAGGATAAGCATACAGTAAATCTTATTCTTATCTCCTCGAAGTGATTAATCTCTTTTTCCGGAGCTTGTTCATCATATCATATCCTTGGTTCTAAGTTGTTCATCTTGTTTTCCGGAGCTCCAAGTTATTTCAATTATCATTTCAAACCTCCATCCAATTCATTGCAGGCCTCGAATCTTATTCTTTTCATCTTTCACTTCTCATGCTTTCATTACCGGAGTTCTTCATGGTGGTTCATCATCATTTAATTCATCCTCGAAGTCTTCATCAAGATTCTTGTTGGAGCTCAAGCATTCTTCATCATGCTTTCCAATTGCAATCCTTTCTACCTTATCTTTCAGATGGTGTTATGTCATTCTTGACAATTCCTTCATGTTTCATGATTCACGAGTTATCAAGAATGAGATATTTAAAACCATCATTTCTTTTTCTTTAGGAGATCCTTTCAACCCCTCATTTTATTTCTTGGAGTTATCTTGGGTTGTATTTCACCTAAAAGCTTTCCCTAAGGATTGTTGCTAATTATGGTGCTCATAAATGACCCAAGTTCTTCATTTATCATTCCGGCGAAATAAGTTTTTCGTCTCCTTGTTGATCTCAATCCAATCAGATGTTTTCGTAAGCGGCTGGTTGTCACCTCTTAATTTTGAGATGTTTTCCATAAGCCCACATCAAGCTTATTCTTTTCGTTGTTGAATTTCCAACAACTCTATTCAATCCATCGTTGTAAGGTTGCTCTTTCAAATTCAATTTTGAGAGAAGTTGTCATATTTTTTTCTCCATTCATTTCTTTCATTGATCTATATTCTATTCTTTCATTCCGGAGGCATTGTGATATTGCTCTCTTTGACCATCATCTCGTTTTATCAAGATCATATTGTTCCTTGCTTGTCTATTTAACTGGAATGTCATGTCCTCCAGTCAAGTTCCGTCATCTATCTAGCATTTCCTCTCTTTTCAACTGGAGTGCTGTCTGAATCCTTCTTACCCCTTGTGCCATTCTTTCAATTGTTTCAGAAGTAATATGCTGTTGATTTCATCAAGATCATCCAATCTTCCCAAGCTCATGTTAATTCCTTCCATTTTCAGTCGGAATGCTGTCCAAATTATTCCGTTCTCATTCCTTCTCCATCTTGTTTTAACCGGAGTGGTTTTGAAATTTTGTTCATCATCCTTGAGCTCTTCGTTCATGTCCTTGCAACCTTCAAATTCTCGTGGTGTCCCTTGTTCTTCCTTTTCACCGGAGTGCTCTTAACTTCGTTCATCTCCGTTGTATTCCTTCTTTCAAGATTGTTCAACCTCTCAAGGTTGGTGGTTTCACTCGTTTGTCAAAGAAGCAACTTTGTTTTACCTCTTCCTCTTCCGTTTTTACCCGGTGCCATCTCCGGGATCTCGTGTCGAGATCCTCTATTAGTGTGGGAGAGTTGTGACGCCCGAAGACCGACGGTCCAGAAGATTCTAGATGTTCCGGGGTTTCCCGCGTGTTCCAGTTTTGCTTGCTCTATTTTTAATTGTGCATTGCATCATGTCATCATGCCATCATGTCATAAATCTTTTGCTTCTCAACTAAATAAACCTTATGGATCCTCGATCCATTTAAATTGAGGGATACTCACTATGGTGTCTTCTCTTTATAACATATAAAAGCCTCTCAATATTATTTGGGAGCTATATTAAATTATTCCATTTGCTTTGGAATCACCATAGCCCACTTGCAATTTAATTTGCCTCTTCTGCTTCAAGTTTTTGGCAAATATCAAATTCCCAAGGCGAAGTTCTTTCCTTCTTTATTTCTATCCCAATTCAAGTTGCATTTTTCTACTTCAGATTCACTATTTTCTCTAAGATCCCTAATCCATGCCAAGACCCCCTCCTCATATGTTATACCTTTTAGACATGTTCTGGTTGGACTTTGAATTTATTCAAATTTGAAAGTGTTTCAAATTTGGCTAAAATTACAGTCTCTAAAAATTGCCAGAGCAATTTATTCAAATAGCACATGTTTCCAGGAGTAGAGGGGTAAGTTTATATCTCTCGTATTACTTCCCAACAACCCTGGCCTTTTCCTCCTAAAAATCTGTTTATTTGAATAAACAGAGGGTATAAAAATGCCAGAAGCCCAGCGGCCAACCTCCTAGCTGGCCCAGGCCCAGCCGCGGCTTGACCTAACGGGCCGAAGCCCACCTAACCTAACCTACCGTAGCCACTCATCGAGCCCTCTGCTCGATCCCTCTAGTCCCTCAGCGCGCCGCCACCCATCGCACGAGGCCTCGAGCCCTCGCTCCCTCATCCTCCTCTCGACCTCCCTCTCGACCTCTCCCTCTCGCTCTCCCCACGGCGCCGTCTCTCCCCTCATAGACCTCTCCTCTTCGATCTCCTCTCCTCCTCGTCGTCCCGCGCTGCCGGCCGCGACCCCGCATCCTCCCAGCCTCCTCCTCATCTCCTTCGCGCCGCCGCCTCCCCATGGCCGCGCCACCCATAGTGCTCCGCAGCCGCTGCCGCGTCGGCCGCCTGCCTCCCCTCGCCGTCGCAATGGCCATCTCCGGCGGTGGTCAGCCCCGTGCGCCTCCCCGCAGCCTTGCTTCGCCCTGAACCTTGCGTCGCCCCTCTGCTACTGCAGTGCGTCAGCCTCATCATCGCCTGCAGCCGTTCTCCATGCGACCAAGCCCAAGCTGCGCCCCACCTTCCTCTGGCTTCCTCGTTGAGCCTCCACCTCCGTCCCGCGCTGCAGCCATGCTCTGGATCGAGAGGTGCTTGATCCCGAGCGCCTTCTGCCTGTCTACGCCCGGCCGCCATGCTACAGCGTCGACCGCGCCAAGCCTCCACTTCGGCCTCGACGGAAAGTGGCATGGCCATGACCGAGACCACCCGTTTCATTGTTGCTGCCGTGGGATGCCAAGACATCCACCATCCGTGCACGACTACATGGAATCGCCAAGGCCTGCAAGTACCACAACCCTTGTGTGTCGTTTCACCTCTGTCAAGGCCGAGAGGACGCCAAGATACCAAGTACCTCGATGCTCGACGCCCGAACGACTACCTTCGGCAAAGAAACATGTACGACTACCCTCGAAGACCCGTGGATGCGCCAAGTACCCCTTCGGACCGAGACGCCAAGTACCACTACGTGCATGTACCACTACCGTCGCCCCGAAGACGTTCGATTCGCCAAGTACCTCTACCGCCGACCCCAAACATCTTCGGAAATGTGAACGACTACTTCCCCTCGATGTCTCGAACCGCCCCGAAACGAACGCTTCGAAGGTATACCACCGAGACGACCCCGTGGGTGAATGCATGTGAATCTGTGATGTATGAGAGGAAGTACTTTTGTGCACCGTGCCCGATTCGTCGCTTGTCATGCCCCTCGTTTGCCTCATCGCCAACCCGTGGGAACCCGGTGACGGGATCACCCCACCTTTCATTTTGTTCGACTCGCTCACGCCACCTTTCTTTTGCACCGGTCTCTCGACGAGTTACCGGAACCGATATGTTGCGTGGCATCATTTCAGATTCGTCGCCGTGGCCCCTTTCTTTCCACCACGGTGACAAATACTTCATATCTCTTCATGTTAACGTTTAACAAAAAATTGCATATGTCATCAGCATCATGATAACAACATTAATATGATTAAAATGTTGTTTGCTTTAAGAATTGCTAAATATGACATATGGGGTTTTATCGGAATTGTTGTTGTTATTTCCGGCCTCATTTAAAATGCCTAATTAGTGTAGTTTTATTATGCTTCACCTCTTTCCATGTTAACAAACATTTAACTTTGTCTTGTAAATAAACGGGAGTCAACTAAATAAATAATGTGGTGTTTTGTCAATATGCAACTCGTTGCATATTGAGTTCCACTTAACTTGTAGTATTGTTTGTGCAGCTTGCCATGGCATGCATATTTAAACCCGACATGCATCATACTTGGATGTGCATCGTATGCCATGTTATGCTTGTGTGTTTACCGTGTTGCTTATTTCTTTCTGGTTTGCTTCTCTCGTTAGCTCCGGGTTCGTTCCAGAGTTGTGAGGATTGTTCGACTACTGCATGGACTTGTTCTTCTTCCTCGCGGAATCCCACGCAAGATGACCATACCCTTGGATACCTTTACTACCATTGCCATGCTTAGTTGTCTCGATGCTATCGTTATATGTCGCGCTACCCACCTTTATTGTCAGCCCCTCTCCTTGTTGCCGTGAAACCTCTAACCCTTGACACCTTCCTAGAAAACCATTGTTTGGCTATGTTACCCGCTTGCTCAGCCCCTCTTATAGCATTGTTAGTTGCAGGTGAAGATGAAGATTGTTCCATGTCGGAACTTGATGTTTTGGGAATATCACAATATATCTTATTTATATTAACACACCTATATACTGGGCATGGGTGGAAGGCTTGGCCTTTTGCTCGGTGTTTTGTTCCACTCATGCCACCTTAGGCGCCGATAAACCAGCATTATGTTCCTTGATTTTGCGTTCCTTACACGGTTGGGTATATGGGGACCCCATGACACTTTGTCTTTGAATAAAACTCCTCCAGCAAGGCCCAACATTGGTTTTAATTTGCCTCGTAATAACAACTTAATTAAATAATTTAAATTGCATAGGGGGTCGCACCCTCGAGATTCTTTTCTACATAGCAGGGGGGGCAGTGCTGATGGTGTTGGTCCCAAATGGGGAGTATGCGGGGCCACCTTGGGGAAACCCGAGGGCTGGTTTTACTCGTATAATCGCCCATCCGGACGTGGCCTGAGACGAGATACGCGCGGCTACTATCAGGGTGTTGGCACGCCGGGAGGTCTTGCTGGACTTGTTTTACCATTGTCGAAATGTCTTGTGCACCGGGATACCGAGCGTGATCGGATTCCCTAATATAAGGGGTAATAATTATTATTACTTCAGCTGACCGTGAGAGCTTGTGATGGGCTAAGTTGGGACACCCCTGCAGGGTTATGATCTTTCGAAAGCCGTGCCCGCGGTTATGTGGCAGATTGGAATTTGTTAATGTCCGGTTGTAGAAAACTTGACAGAGGATCCGAAGTAAAACACACCACCGCGTGAGTAACCGTGACTGTCTCTTTTCACTTTGAGAAGAGAACACGGTGGGGTTATGTTTGACTCGTAGGTAGTTCAGGATCTTTAGCGATCACTACTAGTTTGCGACCGTTTGCATAGATGCTCATCTTATTCTTGTACTCGTAAGCTAGCCACCATATTATATTAGCCGCTGCTGCAACCTCACCACTTTACCTCTTCCTACCCATAAAGCTTTGCTAGTCTTGATACCCATGGTTATGGGATTGGTGAGTCATCGTGACTCACAGATACTACAACACCAGATGCAGGTACAGCTGAGTACGACGCAGGAGTTGGATCAGAACTTCTTTGGGAGCTCGATGAAGAGTTTGGCCGTATCTGTGTGACGTTTTTCAACGACTAGTAGTGGTTCCTACTAGGGGCGATCGGGACCTTGTGTTGTTTATTTATTTGGTATCTTTCATTTGGATCTTCACCCGTAGTCGGGTTGTGATGTTTTGGATGATGATTTGCTTATGTAATGAATTGTGTGACGTGGCGAGTGTAAGCCAACTATTCTTTTGCAATTTCGACCCTATTTTTACATGAGTCGTGCAAAGATACCGAACTTGAGATCATTCCAGAATGGGATTATACATTTAAGTCGTGCCTCGACACGTAGGAGGTATAGTCCCATCCTCGGCATTACACATAGTCAGAGGAACATGTATAAGTCATGAATAAAGCAATAGCAATAAAACTAAATGATCATTATGCTAAGCTAACGGATGGGTCTTGTCCATCACATCATTCTCCTAATGATGTGATCCCATTCATCAAATGACAACACATGTCTATGGTTAGGAAACTCAATCATCTTTGATTAACGAGCTAGTCTAGTAGAGGCATACTAGGGACACTCTGTTTTGTCTATGTATTCACACATGTATCAAGTTTCCAGTTAATACAATTCTAGCATGAATAAAAGACATTTATCATGATATATAAGGAAATATAAATAACAAGTTTATTATTGCCTCTAGGGCATATTTACTTCAGTCTCCCACTTGCACTAGATTCAATAATCTAGAATACATGGTAATGATTCTAACACCCATGGAGTCTTGGTGCTGATCATCTTTTGCTCGTGGAAGAGGCTTAGTCAATGGGTCTACGACATTCAGATCCGTATGTATTTTGCAAATCTCTATGTAACATCCCAAATTTTCAATTTGGAATGTTATACATATATCATAATTGCATTTGCATATTTTTGCATTTTGTTCGTGACGTTCCTCGAAAATTCTAAGCAACTCAAGGACCTACGGAGAGAGTTGGGGATTTTACCGTATTCGTATTTGAGTTCGCTCGAATACCGGTACGAGCACAATGTGATTTTAATTATTTTTCTCTCCTAAAAATATTTCTAAATAAAATAAATGAGCGGAGATAATATGACTTCTCCAAAATAATAGAAATAATGGAGGAAAAATATTAAAATCACTTTTGGTATTTTTCTGGATTTATTTTTGGATTTATTTGCATAGGAAAAATACGCGTTTTTTAAAATTTCATTTAGGTCCGGGAAAATGTTCACCTTGTCCTAAATATTATTAGAGGATGGTGAAAATTTATTTTGGGATTTTTGGAGTCCGTTTGATATTTATTTCGTTAGTTTTATTGCGCGGGGAATCTATTTAAAAAAAAGGAAAACCGACTTAGCAACTTACCGGATCGGGACTCTGGGCTTTATATAGCGCCAGGCTGGCCCGACTCGCCCCCAGCCCGCCCCGCGCGAAAACCCTAGCCGCCGCCCTAGCCGTAGCCGCCGCCGCCCCGCCCCAACCGCCGCCGCCGCCGCCGCCGCTGCCGCGCCCGCCGCCGCCCGCCGCCGCCCCTCGCCGGACCCGCCGCCCCTTGCCGGAGCCGCCGCCCGCCGGACTTGAGGTAGAAGCCGCCTCGTTTTTTTAGGATCAGATCGGTTTAAAAAAAAGAAACCCTAGATCTGGTTTTTTTCGGTTTAGATCGGTTTTTCGTCGGTTTAGTTAAATAGAGGACGTTCGTCCGTACGTTCGTTTTAACGAACGGTTTTCGTTAGTTAATCGCAGACAGCGAACGTTCGTTCGTTAGCCTGTTCGTCGTTTTTCTTTTTCGGGGTATTTTATCCGTGATTTTTTCGATCGTGATTTCTGCCCTGATCTTGTTTTTCGTTTTTCTTTTCGCTCGAGAGTCGGAATCAGGTGATTCAAAATCCCAGATCTTCGTCTCGAAGCCCTCTTTACGTTTAAACAACTTGAACAAAGTTTTGGCTACTGTAAAATTTGACTTTAGGCCAACTAGTAATTCGGAGCTCGTTTCTTTTGCAGTTTGAGTTTCGTTGCTTCTTTCAAGTTGATTCTTTTTGGAAACCGGAGTTCTTAAATTGAATTTTCTGGTTAGATCTCTTAATTGAGTTTTACCCGTGCATTAGTTAAGTACTTATTGTATGCTTGTTGTTTGATTGCGATAGAGTACCCGGAGTGCGCCGCTTGCTACTTTGAGTCTCTAGGTTTTGCGGATCATCAGCAAGGCAAGTAACACTTTGATCATGTTTTTCCAATTACCCAGTTTTCATTGCATTAGACAAACCCCTCACACATTGCATGAATAGGATCAATTAACTTGTGGGATTGGGAAGTAGATTGAGGTAGTACCTATTACCTGCATTACATTCAAACCCTTGGGAGTTACTTCTACGTTTGCTGATAGGACATGCTATGCTCGTAGACGTGGTTTGGGTTTGAGTGAAATACATGACAGATGTGAGATTGTTTAATTAATGGTTCAACTTAAGGTGGCAACATGAATACACATCTGGGTGGATTGAGGCACTTGGGTATTCCAGGATTGCCTGTTTTTCTTTTGGACCGCCACCCAGGCCCAAAGGGATCATGAGATTATTCATACTAGAAACTTCCGTGTGCAACCACAATGCTATTATGGGCTCTAGCATAGTATGAGTAAGTTGTGCGAACTCTTACAGTGGTGGACTAGCAGATGTAGGGGATGTAGGTTGGTACGGTCCGTCCGATCGTAAGGTGCTAGCGCTTCTGAAAGACTATGTCTCGGTCATCCGTTTCTCAAACACCATGTAGTGCGAGAAACCAAACGGAGGCGATCGAGTCTTGTGGGAAAAGTGCACAAACCTCTGCAGAGTGTACAAACTGATCATGATTAGCCGTGTCCTCGGTTATGGACATCTTGAGTATCTGGTATTTGGATTTTCATGTGCATCTCAACATGTTACTCTAATTTAATTTTGTTGGGTTTAATGATTACTTTTAATTGGGGTTGAGAGGATGTCTATCTTCTCAACGATGTTTCAACTACCATGATAGTTAATTAAAATACATTCCTTTGAAGTAGGGAAAAATTGGCTTTACGCAAAAACTTAACCATAGAGCTTTCCACCAGCCATATTGCATATAGTATAGCATTACTTTCATTGCATTTCTTGTGTTAGCTTGCCAGCATATTCCATGTGCTGACCCGTTTTTCGGGCTGCAACGTTTCATGTTGCAGACTTTTCAGACGACGAGTAAGATGCCCTTTTAGGTCGTGGTTCTATACTCAGTGATGCGCTGGAGTTGATGGACTCACTTATCTTCCAAGCCTTCCGCTGTTATCGTGTTAGATGGCCTTCAGCCATGATTTGTGTAATAGATTTATCGTTGAACTATCGATGTAATAAGTGTGTGATTGCCACTCTGTTATAAATCCTTCGAGTACCATGCGTGTCAGCATTACTGATCCAGGGATGACACTGATGCATGGAGATCAGACTGTTTGAGGTCTGGTCGCTACAAAGATGGTATCAGAGCACACGCTGACTGTAGGACACGACCACTAAGACAAGCCCTAGAACATTATCTACTCTTCTCTCTTCTGACTCCTCAGCTTTTCTATTCTTTAGGCTGGTGGAAGCAAAGCACAAGTTCATGCAACTGGATGATGATACACCTTTTGGACGACTCATGAAGGAGGTCACCAGATATCTACACATTGGATTACCAAGTTTCACTGGAACCTACAATGCCACTCTACCTGAGGAGGAGTGTTGGTTGATTCAAGCTCAAGTTCCAGGAAGGACGTATGCACCCGTCACCCCACTCATAGCATTTTCCTTTAATGCACCTACATGGAGCCTAGGAAGGAGTATGGCAGCCCACATTGCTATGGGAAGGATTGGAGAAATCTACAAACAAGAGCTAAAGGACACTATCTACTAGATTTGTGGACGCCGAGATGAGAACTGGGATATGATCAGCACTAGGAAGGGTATATCCATAGCAGCATTCATCCAGGAGTTGAACCACCACATTCGTCGCGAGGAGCACCAGATGTGTGCTGGGATGATAGATTTGAAGAAGGCCCTAAATAGGAATTTGGAGCTAGAGGAAGAACTCAAGTCTACACGTGACGGATATGAGGAGGAGATGAAGATACTTGTGGAGAAGAACGATGATTTGACCCGGAAGTTAGGGATACTCATGGGAGAAGAAGACGAGGAAGAAGAACCCAAGGAGATTCCACCGGAAGACTATATCATCATAGATGATACGGATTCGAAAGCTGAGGATAGCAAAGATGAAGACTATGAAGATGAAGCTGGGGCAGATATTATGGAATCCTCTGCCGACCAATATTTTTAGATGGCCACCTTATGACTAGTAGTATACCACCAAGTATTAGATTTAGAGCACTTTTGTAAACGATCGTTAGATTTGTAAGACCTTGTTTGAAATTGATTGGTGTGATATGATTGTGTGTTTGTCTCATGTGCATATGGGTAGTGATTTTCCCTAGACCTCTATTCTATTCTAAATCTCTTCCCTCTACACCCATCAGATGCCTCCAAGATGTGAATTCGAGTTTCCCCCTGAGCTCACCCAGTTCATCCAGCAGCAGAACACCCTGATGCAACTCCTTGTCCAGAACACCCAGAACAACCAGAACAACAGCAACAACCCTCCACCACCACCACCTGTGGACAACCTGACACGTTTCTTAAGGTTACAACCACCTGTGTTTGCTAGCAGCATCGAACCAATTGTGGCCGTTGACTGGCTACGCAAGATTGGAAGGGATTTGACCACCGCCAATTGCTCGGATGCTGAGAAGGTGCGATTTGCCGCACACCAGTTGTCTGGACCAGCCGCAGCATGGTGGGAGAACTACACAGCCACTTACCCCGTGGCCAATGTGACTTGGGATCAGTTTCAGCAAGCTTTTCGTACCGCCCATGTCTCAACTGGAGCCATGAGTATGAAGAAGCAGGAGTTTCGCAACTTGCGCCAAGGAAATCATACTGTAGCTCAGTACGTGGATGAGTTTAGTACCCTATCTCGTTATGCCCCAGATGATGTGGCTACAGATGCCAAGAAGCAGGAGAGATTTATGGAAGGGCTAAATGATGAGATGAGTGTACAGCTGATGGTGGCAACTTTCAATAACTATCAGGAGTTGGTTGACCGAGCCCTGATGATTGAAAGGAAGCATCAACAGATTGAGAGTCGCAAGAGGAAGTATGGGCAAGGGAAGTATAATTCTGGAGCTCAGCAGAAGCCTCGCTTTACCCCTAAAGCAGTAGGACAGTTTCAGCATACCCATGGAGGAAGTAGCTCACACAACCACAATGGCACCAAGAATGGCAATGGGAATGGGAATGGAGCCAATGGAAACCAGAACCGCCCTGCACCATCCACACCCACCAAGAGGGATTTTAGCCATGTCACTTGTTACAAGTGCGGGAAGACTGGACATTATGCCAATGAATGTCCTGAAGTTAAGAATGGGAACGGCAATGGAAGCGCCGGGAAGAAGCCCAACCCGTTCAACAAAGGACAAGTGAACCACGTGACTGTGGAAGAAGTAGAAGAGCAATCAGATGCAGTCATAGGTAAGTTCTTAGTTAAGACCTTTACTGCACTCGTTCTTTTCGATACTGGCGCACCGCATTCATACATTTCAAGCGGATTCGTGGATAAGTATAAACTGCCGACCCAAGCCCTTAGATCGCCCATGTTAGTAACCTCACCAGGAGCAGAGTATATGGCTAAGTCATGGTGTGATCAGTTGCCCTTAAGGATTGGTAATTACATATTCCCTCCGGACCTAATAGTATTGGACTGGATGTGATATTAGGAATGGATTGGTTATCTAAGTATGAAGGGAATATTGAATGTGCCAGTAAGAAAATTTTGCTTACTACGCCGGAAGGAAGAAGGATCAAGTATGTATCCCGGCATGAGTCAAAGAGGAGTAGATTAAATTCCCTGTCAGGAGTTGTTCAGGAGGAAGTGCCTGTAGTGAAGGATTTTCCGGACGTGTTTCCAGAGGAATTACCTGGCATGCCACCGGATAGAGATATAGAGTTTTTTATTGAACTTTTGCCAGGCACCGGGCCAATTTCTAAGAGACCCTATAGGATGCCCGCAAAGGATTTGGAGGAAATTAAGAAGCATATTAAGGAGTTACTGGATAAAGGATTTATACGCCCAAGTTCTTCGCCTTGGGGTTCGCCAGTACTTCTAGTGGAGAAGAAGGATGGATCGTTAAGAATGGTTGTTGATTACCGAGGATTGAATGAAGTAACGATCAAGAATAAGTACCCGTTGCCAATGATCAATGATCTGTTCGATAGATTGCAAGGAGCTAAGGTCTTTTCTAAGATCAATCTGCGATCAGGGTATCATCAATTGAAGATTCGAGAGCAAGAAATCCCTAAGACGACCTTTACCACTAGGTATGGGTTGTATGAGTATACCGTTATGTCGTTTGGTCTGACCAACGCACCGGCTTACTTTATGAACCTGATGAACAAGGTGTTTATGGAGTATTTGGATAAGTTCGTCGTAGTGTTCATAGATGATATTTTGATCTTCTCGAAGTATGAAGAGGAGCATGAGGAACATTTGCGTTTGGTATTAGAGAAGCTCAGAGAGCATCAGCTGTATGCCAATTTTAGCAAATGTGAGTTTTGGTTGAAGGAAGTCGGATTACTCGGACATGTTATATCCGGAGAAGGAATAGCAGTAGATCCCGCCAAGGTGGAGACTGTGACCAATTGGGAAGCACCGACGACCGTTGGAGAGATCCGTAGTTTTCTTGGACTCGCAGGATACTATCGAAGATTTATCGAGAATTTCTCGAAGATTGCAAAGCCAATGACGAAGTTGTTGAAGAAGGAAACCAAGTTCAGTTGGATCGAAGAATGTGAGACTAGTTTCCAGGAGTTGAAGAAAAGGTTGGTATCATCCCCTGTGTTGATTCTGCCAGATCAACATAAGGATTATGAGGTGTACTGCGACGCTTCACGTCGAGGACTTGGAGCAGTTCTTATGCAGGAAGGAAGAGTTGTTTCGTATGCTTCACGACAACTGAAACCTCATGAGATGAACTATGCCACCCACGATTTGGAATTAGCAGCTGTAGTGCATGCACTGAAGACGTGGAGACATTTTCTCATAGGAAACCATTGTGAAGTATATACGGATCATAAGAGTCTGAAGTATATATTCACTCAGAAGGAGTTGAATCTTAGGCAAAGGAGATGGCTGGAACTCATTAAGGATTATGACATGAGATTGCATTATCATCCCGGAAAGGCTAACGTAGTAGCTGATGCGCTAAGCCGTAAGAGCCATGTCAATACCCTAATGATGGAGGAGTTTCCAAAGGAGCTAGCCGAGGACCTACGAGAACTACGTTTGGAGATAGTTCCGAGAGGTTATGTAGCAACACTAGAAATCCAGTCTACCTTGATGGATAAAATCAGAGAAGCTCAGAAAGCCGACAAGGAGATTGTCGCTATAAAGGAGAAGATGAACGAAGGAAAAGCTAAAAGTTTTCGTGAGGATGAGCACGACACCTTATTGTTTGAGGATCGAATCTATGTGCCCAATGACCCGGAGATTAGGAAGTTGATTTTACAGGAGGCCCATGATTCACCATACTCGATTCACCCAGGAAATACTAAGATGTATTTGGATTTAAGGGATATTTTCTGGTGGACCGGTATGAAGAAGGATATTGCGGAGTATGTAGCAGTTTGTGATGTGTGTCTGAAAGTAAAGGCAGAACATCAGAAGCCAGCAGGATTGCTACAACCTATGCCAATTCCCGAATGGAAGTGGGAGAAACTTGGTAGGGATTTTATCACCGGATTGCCCAGGACCAAAGCAGGGTATGATTCAATCTGGGTAGTAGTAAACCAATTGATGAAGGTAGCCCACTTTATTCCGGTGAAAACCACATATACCAGTGCGAAGTTGGCTAAGATATACATGACCCGAATTGTATGTCTGCATGGAGTACCGAGGAGTATCGTATCTGATAGAGGAACTCAGTTTACCTCGAAGTTCTGGAATCAGTTACATGAAACTTTGGGAACCAGGCTAGAGTTTAGCACAGCATTTCACCCCCAGACTGATGGACGGACGGAGAGAGTCAATCAGATATTGGAAGATATGCTTAGAGCCTGTGCATTAGATTATGGATCTAGTTGGGATGACAACTTGCCTTACGCAGAGTTCTCATAAAACAACAGTTACCAGGCCAGTTTGAAGATGGCACCGTTTGAGGCATTATATGGAAGGAGATGCCGAACACCGTTGTCATGGGATGAAGTTGGAGACCGACAGTTGTTTGGACCAGACTTAATCAAAGAGTCTGAGGAGAAAGTGAAGTTAATTCGAGATAGACTGAAGGTAGCTCAGTCCAGGCAGAAGAGTTACACCGACTCGAAGCGCAAGGAGATAGACTATGAGATCGGAGACAGAGCGTACTTGAGGGTATCGCCTCTGCGAGGAGTTAAACGTTTCGGAGTTAAAGGGAAGTTAGCCCCGAGATTTGTTGGACCTTACCGTGTTTTGGAACGCATGGGAGAGGTTGCCTATAAGTTGGAGTTGCCCGAAGGATTGTCAGGAGTGCACGACGTGTTTCACGTTTCGCAACTGAAGAAGTGCCACGCGGAGATGGCCGATATACCACTTAGAGACACAGTACCCCTGGAAGCTATTCAGTTGGACAGTGACCTGACCTACGAGGAGAAGCCCGTTAAGATTCTCGAATTTTTGAGTAGAGTTACCCGTAGCAAGGTTATCAAGTTTTGCAAAGTTCAGTGGAGTCATCACACCGAGGAAGAAGCCACCTGGGAGCGAGAAGATGATCTACGCAAGGACCACCCACACTTATTCTCTAGCCAAGCCGAATCTCGAGGGCGAGATTCATTCTAAGGGGGTAGGTTTGTAACATCCCAAATTTTCAATTTGGAATGTTATACATAGATCATAATTGCATTTGCATATTTTTGCATTTTGTTCGTGACGTTCCTTGAAAATTCTAAGTAACTCAAGGACCTACGGAGAGAGTTGGGGATTTTACCGTTTTCGTATTTGAGTTCGCTCGAATACCGGTACGAGGACAGTGTGATTCTAATTATTTTTCTCTCCTAAAAATATTTTTAAATAAAATAAATGACCGGAGATAATATGACTTCTCCAAAATAATAGAAATAATGGAGGAAAAATATTAAAATCACTTTTGGTATTTTTCTGGATATATTTTCGGATTTATTTGCATAGGAAAAATACGCGTTTTTCAAATTTCATTTAGGTCCGGGAAAAATGTTCACCTTGTCCTAAATATTATTAGAGGAAGGTGAAAATTTATTTCGGGATTTTTGGAGTCCGTTTGATATTTATTTCGTTAGTTTTATTGCGCGGGGAATCTATTAAAAAAAAGGAAACCGACTTAGCAACGTACCGGACCGGGACTCTGGGCTTTATATAGCGCCAGGCTGGCCCGACTCGCCCCCAGCCCGCCCCGCACGAAAACCCTAGCCGCCGCCCTAGCCGCAGCCGCCGCCACCGCCGCCACTGTTGCCGCGCCCGCCGCCGCCGCCCCTCGCCGGACCCGCCGCCCCGCCGCCCCTTGCCGGAGCCGCCGCCCGCCGGACTTGAGGTAGAAGCCGCCTCGTTTTTTTTAGGATCAGATCGGTTTTTTTTAAAAAAAACCCTAGATCTGGTTTTTTTTCCGGTTTAGATCGGTTTTTCGTCGGTTTAGTTAAATAGCGGACGTTCGTCCGTACGTTCGTTTTAACGAACGGTTTTCGTTAGTTAATCGCAGACAGTGAACGTTCGTTCGTTAGCCTGTTCGTCGTTTTTCTTTTTTGGGGTATTTTATCCGCGATTTTTCCGATCGCGATTTCTGCCCTGATCTTGTTTTTCGTTTTTCTTTTCGCTTGAGAGTCGGAATCAGGTGATTCAAAATCCCAGATCTTCGTCTCGAAGCCCTCTTTACGTTTAACCAACTTGAACAAAATTTTGGCTACTGTAAAATTTGACTTTAGGCCAACTAGTAATTCGGAGCTTGTTTCTTTTGCAGTTTGAGTTTCGTTGCTTCTTTCAAGTTGATTCTTTTTGCAAACCGGAGTTCTTAAATTGAGCTTTCTGGTTAGATATCTTATTTGAGTTTTATCCGTGCATTAGTGAAGTACTTATTGTATGCTTGTTGTTTGATTGCGATAGAGTACCCGGAGTGCGCCGCGTGCTACTTTGAGTCTCTAGGTTTTGCGGATCATCAGCAAGGCAAGTAACACTTTGATCATGCTTTTCCAATTACCCAGTTTTCATTGCATTAGACAAACCCCTCACACATTGCATGAATAGGATCAATTAACTTGTGGGATTGGGAAGTAGATTGAGGTAGTACCTATTACCTGCATTACATTCAAACCCTTGGGAGTTACTTCTACGTTTGCTGATAGGACATGCTATGCTCGTAGACGTGGTTTGGGTTTGAGTGAAATCCATGACAGATGTGAGATTGTTTAATTAATGGTTCAACTTAAGGTGGCAACATTAATACACATCTGGGTGGATTGAGGCACTTGGGTATTCCAGGATTGCCTGTTTTTCTTTTGGACCACCACCCAGGCCCAAAGGGATCATGAGATTATTCATACTAGAAACTTCTGTGTGCAACCACAGTGCTATTATGGGCTCTAGCATAGTATGAGTAAGTTGTGCGAACTCTTACAGTGGTGGACTAGCAGATGTAGGGGATGTAGGTTGGTACGGTCCGCCCGATCGTAAGGTGCTAGCGCTTCTGAAAGACTATGTCTTGGTCATCCGTTTCTCAAACACCATGTAGTGCGAGAAACCAAACGGAGGCGATCGAGTCTTGTGGGAAAAGTGCACAAACCTCTGCAGAGTGTACAAGCTGATCATGATTAGCCGTGTACCCGGTTATGAACATCTTGAGTATCTGGTATTTGGATTTTCATGTGCATCTCAACATGTTACTCTAATTTAATTTTGTTGGGTTTAATGATTACTTTTAATTGGGGTTGAGAGGATGTCTATCTTCTCAACGATGTTTCAACTACCATGATAGTTAATTAAAATACATTCCTTTGAAGTAGGTAAAAATTGGCTTTACGCAAAAACTTAACCATAGAGCTTTCCACAAGCCATATTGCATATAGTATAGCATTACTTTCATTGCATCTCTTGTGTTATCTTGCCAGCATATTCCATGTGCTGACCCGTTTATCGGGCTGCAACGTTTCATGTTGCAGACTTTTCAGACGACGAGTAAGATGCCCTTTTAGGTCGTGGTTCTATACTCAGTGATGCCGCTGGAGTTGATGGACTCACTTATCTTCCAAGCCTTCCGCTGTTATCGTGTTAGATGGCCTTCAGCCATGATTTGTGTAATAGATTCATCATTGAACTATCGATGTAATAAGTGTGTGATTGCCACTCTGTTATAAATCCTTCGAGTACCATGCGTGTCAGCAACACTGATCCAGGGATGACACTGATGCATGGAGATCAGACTGTTTGAGGTTTGGTCGCTACACTCTATGTCTCCCTCCTTGACTTGATCACAGATGGAGTTGAAGCGTCTCTTGATGTGCTTGGTTCTCTTATGAAACCTGGATTCCTTCACCAAGGCTATTGGTCCAGTGTTGTCACAAAAGATTTTCATTGGTCCCGATGCACTAGGTATTACACCTAGATTGGATATGAACTCCTTCATCCAGACTCCTTCATTTGATGCTCCCGAAGTAGCTATGTACTCCACTTCACACGTAGATCCTGCCACGACGCTCTGCTTGGAACTGCACAAACTGACAGCTCCACCGTTCAACAAAAATACTCATCCTGTTTGTGACTTCTAGTCATCCGGATCAATGTCATAGCTTGCATCAACGTAACCGTTTACGACGAGCTCTTTGTCACCTCCATAAACAAGAAACATGTCCTTTATCCTTTTCAAGTACTTCAGGATGTTCTTGACCGCTGTCTAGTGATCCACTCCTGGATGACTTTGGTACCACCCTGCTAGACTTATAGCAAGGCACACATCAGGTCTGGTACACAAAATTGCATACATGATAGAACCTATGGCTGAAGCATAGGGAATGACTTTCATTTTCTCTCTATCTTCTACAGTGGTCGGGCATTGAGTCTGACTCAACATCACACCTTGTAACACAGGCAAGAACCCTTTCTTTGACTGATCCATTTTGAACTTCTTCAAAACTTTATCAAGGTATGTGCTTTGTGAAAGTACAATTAAGCGTCTTGATCTATCTCTATAGATCTTAATGCCCAATATATAAGCAGCTTCACCGAGGTCTTTCATTGAGAAATTCTTATTCAAGTATCCTTTTATGCTATCCAGAAATTCTACATCATTTCCAATCAACAATATGTCATCCACATATAATATCAGAAATGCTACAGAGCTCCCACTCACTTTCTTGTAAATACAGGCTTCTCCAAAAGTCTGTATAAAACCATATGCTTTGATCACCTAATCAAAGCGTATATTCCAACTCCGAGATGCTTGCACCAGTCCATAGATGGATTGCTGGAGCTTGCACACTTTGTTAGCACCTTTAGGATCTACAAATCCTTCTAGTTGTATCATATACAACTCTTCTTTAAGATATCCATAAAGGAATGCAGTTTTGACATCCATTTGCCAGATTTAATAATTATAAAATGTGGCAATTGCTACCATGATTTGGACAGACTTAAGCATCCCTACGGGTGAGAAGGTCTCGTCGTAGTCAACTCCTTGAACTTGTCGAAAACCTTTCGCAACAAGTCGAGCTTTGTAGACAGTAACATTACAATCGACGTCAGTCTTCTTCTTAAAGATCCATTTATTTTCAATGGTTTGCCGATCATCGGGCAAGTCAACCAAAGTCCACGCTTTGTTCTCATACATGGATCCCATCTCAGATTTCATGGCCTCAAGCCATTTTGCAAAATCTAGGCTCATCATTGCTTCCTCATAGTTCGTAGGTTTGTCATGGTCTAGTAACATGACTTCCAGAACAGGGTTACCATACCACTCCGGTGCGGAACGTACTCTGGTTGACCTACGAGGTTCAGCAACAACTTGATCTGAAGTTTCATGATAATCATCATTAACTTCCTCACTTGTTGGTGTAGGAATCACTTGAACTGATTTATGTGATGAACTACTTTCCAATTCGGGAGAAGGTACAAATACCTCATAAAGTTCTACTTTTCTCCCCCTCACTTCTTTCGAGAGAAACTCCTTCTCTAAAAAGGATCCATTCTTAGCAACGAATATCTTGCCTTCGGGCCTGTGATAGAAGGTGCACCCAACAGTTTCTTTTGGTATCTTATGAATAAACATTTTTCCGACTTGGGTTCGAGTTTATCAGGTTGATGCTTTTTCACATAAGCATGGCAGCCCCAAACTTTAAGAAACGACAACTTGGGTTTCTTGCCAAACCACAGTTCATAAGGTGTCGTCTCAATGGATTTAGATGGTGTCCTATTTAACGTGAATGCAGCTGTCTCTAAAGCATAACACCAAAACGATAGTGGTAAATCGGTAAGAGACATCATAGATCACACCATATCTAATAAAGTACGGTTATGACGTTCGGACATACCATTACGCTGTGGTGTTTCAGGTGGCGTGAGTTGCGAAACTATTCCACGTTGTTTCAAATGAAGACAAACCTATAACTCAAATATTCGCCTCCGCGATCATATCGTAGAAACTTTATTTTCTTGTTATGATGATTCTCTACTTCACTCTGGAATTCTTTGAATTTTTCAAATGTTCCAGACTTGTGTTTCATCAAGTAGATATACCCATATCTGCTCAAACCATCTGTGAAGGTCAGAAAATAACGATACCCACCGCGAGTCTCAACACTCATTGGACTGCATACATCAGTATGTATGATTTCCAATAAGTCTGTTGCTCGCTCATTGTTCTGGAGAACGGAGTCTTAGTCATCTTGCCCATGAGGCATGGTTCGCAAGCACCAAGTGATTCATAATCAAGTGATTCCAAAAGCCCATCAGCATGGAGTTTCTTCATGCGCTTTACACCAATATGACCTAAACGGCAATGCCACAAATAAGTTGCACTATCGTTATCAACTTTGCATCTTTTGTCTTCAATATTATGAATATGTGTATCACTACGATCGAGATTCAACAAAAATAGACCACTCATCAAGGGTGCATGACCATAAAAGATATTACTCATATAAATAGAACAACCATTATTCTCTGATCTAAATGAATAATCATCTCGCATCAAACAAGATCTAGATATAATGTTCATGCTCAACGCTAGCACGAAATAACAATTATTTAGGTCTAAAACTAATCCCGAAGGTAGATGTAGAGGTAGCATGCCGACGACGATCACATCGACTTTGGAACCATTTCCCACGGGCATCGTCACCTCGTCCTTAGCCAATCTTCGTTTAATCCGTAGCCCCTGTTTTGACTTACAAATATGAGCAACCGAACCCGTATCAAATACCCAGGCGCTACTACGAGCATTAGTAAGGTACACATCAATATCGTGTATATCAAATATACCTTTGTTCACTTTGCCATCCTTCTTATCCAACAAATACTTGGGGCAGTTCCGCTTCCAGTGACCAGTCCCTTTGCAGTAGAAGCACTTAGTTTAGGCTTGGCTCTTGACTTGGGTTTCTTCCCGGGAGTAGCAACTGGCTTGTTATTCTTCTTGAAGTTCCCCTTCTTCCCTTGCCCTTTTTCTTGAAACTAGTGGTCTTGTTGACCATCAACACTTGATGCTCCTTTTTGATTTCTACCTCCGGAGCTTTGAGCATAGCGAAGAGCTCGGGAATTATCTTCTGCATCCCTGGCATATTATAGTTCATCACGAAGCCTCTATAGCTTGGTGGCGGTGATTGAAGAACTCTGTCAGTGACACTATCATCATCAACTTTGACTCCAAGTTGAGTCATGTGATTGTGGTACCCAGACATTCTGAGTATGTGTTCACTGACAGAATTGTTCTCCTCCATCTTGCAGCTATAGAACTTGTTGGAGACTTCATATCTCTCAACTCGGGCATTTGCTTGAAATATTAACTTCAACTCTTGGAACATCTCATATTCTCCATGACGTTCAAAATGTCTTTCAAGTCCCGATTCTAAGCCGTAAAGCATGGCACACTGAACTATCGAGTAGTCATCAGACCACGTCTGCCAGACATTCAAAGCATCTAAATTAGCGGGAGGGGGCTTGTCACCTAGCGGTGCTTCAAGGACATAATTCTTCTGTGCAACAATGAGGATAATCCTCAAATTACGGACCCATTCCGTGTAGTTGCTACCATAATCTTTCAACTTACCTTTCTCTAGGAACACATTAAAATTCAAGGGAACGGTAGCGCGGGCCATTGATCTACAACAACATAGATATGCAAAAACTATTAGGACTAAGCTCATGATAAATTAAAGTTGAATTAATCATATTACTAAAGAACTCCCACTTAGATTGACATCCCTCAAGTCACCTAAATGATCACGTGATCCAAATCAACTAAACCATGTCCGATCATCACGTGAGATGGAGTAGTTTTCAATGGCGACACTACAAAAAAATACACTTCCGTGATGATACATGTTTGTCACAGTAGGTCACGTTTTCTGTCATGCATGTACAGCCATGACAAATTTATGACAGAATCAAGATAGTCATACATGTGCTGTCGTAGAAGTGTTCCAGGACATTACCAAAGTTATCATCATGGAAGTGTCCACTTCCATGACGATAAATCGCGCGTCACAGAAGTGCTTTCGTCAAGCGTGACCAACACGTGGCATCCTCGTAACGGAACGACGTTAAGCTATCGGGTCCAGTTTTGGATCCGATAACCCGTAACAGCCCCGACCAATGGGGATTTTCCACGTGTAAAATCATTATTGGCTGGAGGGAACACGTGTCGGCTCGCCGTTGGGACAGATGTCATCCACTCATTGGACCCAAAGCGCCTATGATACGTCGACACATGGCACGGCCCAACAGAGGCCCATTCTTGTGAAAAGGCCATCCCATTTGACTTGGTAAAAGGTGGCGGGCCGGCCCACGGCAAGCCTGTTAACGGCATGTTCGCATATAGCCCATTTACAACCCGCTAACCGAGGCCCCGTTTACGGCCTATCCGAATTAGGCCCAGTAGCATCATCTGGGCCGTCCAATATAATTCCAGCCCGTTTTAACTTCGGCCCATGTATGGCCCATGACATCTTTCGGCCCATATGAGGCCCTTAGTAACCCTCGGCCCATTAACGGCCCACGGTAAAACTGGCCCGTAATGAACAGTGTATCACTTTATACCCATTAACGGCCCATTATTCCGTTGGGCCGTTTCCAACCCATGTTATCTTTCGGCCTTCCGAGGTCCCATTTATTCTTGGGCTCATTTCGAGCATTCGTTTACTTTCAGCCCGTTACTATCATTTTCTGCTTGTGGGCCAAATTCAGCCCGTGGTTACACTCGGCCCGTTTGTGGCCCGTTAATACATTGCGCCGTTTTCATAGCATCATCAAATACGGCCGATTAACGACGGCCCATTATGGTCGGCCCATGAACGGACGATTTCAACTCTGGCCCATTTACGGCCATAGTGTGGTCTGTTATTGGCCCATGTTTGGCCAACCGATCATACGACCCGTAGAAGGCCCATTGATGATACGACCCGTAGAAGGCCCATTGTGTCTATGGCCAGTATAAGGCCCATTGTCTCTACGCCCCGTAGAAGGCCCATTGTTTCTACGGCCCTTAGAAGGCCCATTGTTTCTACGGCCCGTAAGAGGCCCATGTTAACTACAGTAAATATGTAGCCCATGGTTAATGTGGGCTAGTTTAAAAAATAGGCTATTGCGGCCACTAGCAAACCGCGGAAAAAGAACTGCACTGACTACAAGAAAACAAATAAACAAGACAATAAGGAAATAAATAGGCAAGCAACTTACGCTAGGCTATCACGGCTATTACACATATTACATCCACTGGGCATCAAAGTTCACCACCAGTGCAAATATAAAGAACAAAGCAACATATAAACGCCGCAGCAAAGCAAGTCCAGAACTGAAACCACTTGAGAAGAGCTCAAGAAACAATATCCTGGGTACCCATAATGCTGGCAAGATGCTTAGCAAGCTTATTAATTTTCTCTTGTTTGGCGCTTAAATCCTCCAACACTTGTTGTTGCACCAGAAAGTATGCATCTGAATTCTGCAGGGACTTCCTCAGTCCTTCGGCTTCATGTCGCATAACATCTCATCGATGTCTTTCAACTTGAAGTTGAGACTCAAGGAGTCGAACTGATTCAGGCAGCGAGTTCGAAGAGCTGGTGCCAGCAGTAGTAGCCAGTAACTCGAACACTACATCAAGACAGGACTTTGGGGTTGGCTCAGTGTCTCCAATATAGTTTTTATCAGCTTTCTTGGAGACCAACAGGGATGTCTCACTATCTTGAACCTTATCTGCATTACTTCCTGTACCATTGCATAACGGGGTACTCTTCTCCAATATTTATCCGCATTCTAAAAGAGAAACTAACAAACACATCACAGGTTTACAATGTAGTATATGAAACTCATTTTCGTAAACCAGTTCAGTACTAAGGTGGACAGGATAACAGCATGAAACAAACATATATCTATGTAGTATGGTCACTGTATGGTCTATATCATTCTAGTTTATGTTGCCAAATCAAGATAGATACAATTCGAATCATATCTATTTAAGACAAAGCAGCTTAGACAGAATATAAGTGTGAGAAACTACACAGCAATAACAACACTTGTAAGGTGCATGGCATGATAATATAACTGTTTATTCAATTGAAACTGAAATCAACATAGAGCAAGTTACAACAGCAAATACATTAAAGAAACAGGTTTAAAACATACCTGTTGCGCCATTGGAGTTTCAATTGCATCCTTCAAATTTGAAATTAGTTGGTATGAGTAAATACAGTGATGCAAGAGCAAAGTAGTATGAACCATAGCTACGGAACCTGACCTGAGAACAATTCTTCTTCTGCTTTAAGCGTTGACTTGGGGTTCGGAGTGGTGGTCCTCGTGCTTTGGGCACTACATTTGCCTTACTAACTACTCGTGTTTGGGTGCTCTATGGTGGAGACGGTGCTGTGTCAAGGGGAACCGGGTTACTATCTGCTGGGGTTGGGGTTAGAAGGGGTGTAGCTGGTTCTCTGTGCAACTAGGTAGGGGTACAATCTACGTGAGTCTGGGTTATGTGTGGTGGGGCTGGTTCTTGGGCAAGTACAACCGTGGTTCTATCTCCATCGACAGGTAGCACGATCTTTTCTGAAGATCCTGTTTTTACTCCCACAGATACTGCCATCACCCCCTCCAATTGAAATGGCTGATAAACAAGAAAAGTAATTGAATGTACAGACATTGTAAGATAGATAGGTGCAATGGATAGTAGGGAAGAAAACAGGGCATGAAATAATTCACATTTATGTTGTCTAACCAAATAGAATAGCATGACATAATTTCACATATATGATGGCTAATTAAACAGGATAGCATGACACAATTTCACATGTATGATGGCTAACTAAACAGGATAGAATGACATACTTCAAAATATGATGACTATGTAAACAAGATGACATAATATAACTGTACGATTTGTCTATTAAAGTGGTTGGCATGCCATAAATCACAAACATGCCGTCGATGGAAACATGATGGCATGATATAATTAACAGATAGAATGACATAATTCAAAATATGATGAGTATGTGAACAGGATGAGATGATATAACTATATTATGGCTTTAGAAAATGAGTTGACATGCCATAATTCAGATACATGATGTCTATGTAAACATCATGGCATCATATAATTCAAATATATGATTTATATACTAAGGAAGTGAGCAGAGGGCAATCGCATATATGATGTGTCAACTAAGGAGATGGCATTCAATATCGTGCATATGATGTAAAAACTAAGCATTGCAATACAACATATGCATGATATGACTAATATAACCCTACCAAGTTTGAGCATACACCTCTGGGGGATAATAGGACACGTCATTTGCCTCTGAATCCTCCTTTGAAGAGCTATGTGTAACCAGCAAGATATCTGCTTCACCAGGTAGCATTGTCTGCTCTGAAGACCTTGTTTTCACTCCAGATTTCTCCATCACCAATTCAAATGGCTGATGCACAGGAAGAGCAGTTGAATATACAAACATTGTCGACAAAAGCAATGAGAAATACAAAAAAGGACGGCATGATATAATTCACATATATGATGCTTGGCTAAACAACATGGCATTGCATAATTCACATATATAATGCCTTGCAACAAGATAGCATTGCATAATTCACATATATAATGTCTTGCAACAAGATGGCACAGCATAATTCACATATATGGTAATTAGACACTAAACAGGTGGCATTCACACAAAGCATGTCTAAACTAAGCAAATGACATAGCAATGCAAGATACCATACGCACGATATGAGCATCATAACCCTGCCAAGTTAGAGCATGCACCTCGGGGGGGAAATAGGACTGGTCATCTGACTCTGAATCCTCCTCTGAGGAGCTATCTGTAACCAGCAAGACATGCGCTTCGTCAGATAGCATTGTCTGCTCTGAAGACCTTGTTTCCACTCCAGATTTTTTCCATGATTGTGCCAAATGGTTGATGCACATGAAGAGTAATTGAATGTACTAAAATTATTGAAAAATTTAACACATAATAAAAAATGATGTCATGATATCATTCACATATAAGATGACTGGCTAACTAGGGTAGCATTGCAAAATTCACATATATGATGCCTGACTAAACAAGATGACATTGCATGATTCAAATATATGATAAAGAAACTAAACAGATGGCATTGACACAAAGCATGTCTAAACTAAGCAGATGACATCTTTAATGTATACAGTAAGCAATGCAAGGCACCATATGCATGATATTACCAACATCAGCATGCCAAGTTAGAGCAAAGACCTCATGGGGTAAATAGGAGTGGTCTTTTGCTTCTGAACCGCCCTCAGAACAGTTATCTTTCTCTTGATTACAATTCGAAATGGGTGGAGCGGGGCTGCCTTTGCGCCCACCATGGAGCGACGTCTGCATGAAATTTTATTGCCACGCAAGGCTCGTCTCTTTTGCTCTACATGTTCAGTTCCATTGTGTACAATAATTGACATGCATAGGGATAAAACATAGTGAGATTATGTAAGGAGTCCATGCACAAATCTAGAGTGATGGTAGCAAACTGTGGATAGAGCCGAAACAAATGATAGCAGGCAGATAATAGCTTTAGTTAAAAAATACAGATAATGACTCCTTTAATGTTTGTTTACACCCAACATGAAACTCATAGTAGGCACCCGAGATTAACCAGATAGTAGACAGATAGTACGGATTGCTGCCTGATACGTCTCCAACGTATCTACAATTTTTTATTGTTCCATGCTATTATTTATGATGTTTTGGATGTTTAATGGGCTTTGTCATACACTTTTATATTATTTTTGGGACTAACCTACTAACCCAAAGGCCCAGTCCAGATTGCTGTTTTTTTGCCTGTTTTAGGGTTTTGCAGAAAAGGAATATCAAACGGAGTCCAAACGGAATGAAACCTTTGGGAGAGATATTTTTGGAGAAAATCACGCATGGGAGACTTGAGAACCATGGCGTAGGGGCCACGAGATGCCCACGAGGGTGGGGGGCGCCCCCCTGCCTCGTGGGTCCCTCATGAGTCCCCCGGTGTCCTCCTTCCTCCTATATAAGCCTACGTACCCCGAAACCATCAGAGGAGAAGAGAAAACCCTTGTTCCACCGCCATAACCTTCTGTTCCTATGAGATCCCATCTTGGAGCCTGTTCCGGAGCTCCGCCGGAGGGGGGATCCATCACGGAGTGCTTCTAGATCATCATCATCGCCCTCACCATGAGTTGTGAGTAGTTTACCACAGACCTTCGGGTCCAGAGCTAGTATCTAGATGGCTTCTTCTCTCTCTTTGGATCTCAATACAAAGTTCTCCTCGGTCTTCGAGGAGATCTATTCGATGTAATCTCCTTTTGCGGTGTGTTTGTCGAGATCTGATGAATTGTAAGTTTATGATCAAGATTATCTATGAGAAATATTTGGTTCTTTTCTGAACTCTTTATGTGTGCTCATAATATCCTTGCAAGTCTCTTCGAATTATTGGTTTGGTTTGGCCTACTAGATCTATAGCTCTTGCAATGGGAGAAGTGCTTGGTTTTGGGTTCAATCTTGCGGTGTCCTTTCCCAGTGATAGTAGGGGCAGCAAGGCACGTATTGTATTGTTGCCATCGAGGATAAAAAGATGGGGTTTACATCATATTGCTTGAGTTTATCCCTCTACATCATGTCATCTTGCTTAAGGCGTTACTCTGTTCTTCTTAACTCAATACACTAGATGCATGTTGGATAGCGGTCGATGTGTGGAGTAATAGTAGTAGATGCAGACAGGAGTCGGTCTACTTGTCTCGGACGTGATGCCTATATACAATGATCATGCCTAGATAGTCTCATAATTATTCGCTTTTCTATCAATTGCTCGACAGTAATTTGTTTACCCACCGTAGAATATCGCTTTCATGAGAGAAGCCACTAGAGAACATTATGGCCCCCGGGTCTATTCTCAACATATCAATCTACATCTACTTTACTTTTTCCGCTTTTACTTTCTGTTCTTATAAACAAAAAATACCAAAAATATAAACTATCATCTCTATCAGATCTCACTTTCGTAAGTGACCGTAAATGGATTGACAACCCCTTATCGCGTTGGCTGCGAAGTTCTTATTTGTTTGTGCTGGTGCGAGGGACTCGCGCGTGGTCTCCTACTGGATTGATACCTTAGTTCTCAAAAACTGAGGGAAATACTTACGCTTCTGTGCTGGATTTCCCTTT
Source organism: Secale cereale (assembly GCA_902687465.1). Classification (NCBI taxonomy): domain Eukaryota; kingdom Viridiplantae; phylum Streptophyta; class Magnoliopsida; order Poales; family Poaceae; genus Secale; species Secale cereale. The sequence continues at coordinate 582,915,779 of LR738712.1, forward strand.
CCTCTTCGAGGGAATACAACGCAAGCTCGAGAAGTAGCACTGCCCAAATATGTACCCAACAACCATTTAAAAACTCAAGTTTCAGCATAGGTTTGGACCTGAGTCAGAGTCTAATAGGTGAACACGACGATAAAGTAGCACGTCATCATATTAAGTGATGCATAACGTAAGCAAACATGGAAGAGTGCGACCTCTCTTGCGGACCCGTGTAGTCCTCATGGTCATCTGCTCAGTTGATGATGGTAATGCAGTTGTTGTGGCTGCCGGCGGCGGGGAAGAAGATCTAAGGCGGCGAAAGACAGTCTGGAGAGCGGATCCCTGCTGTGGTGAACCCTTTCGTCGTTGGAGCAGCTGAGCTGGGGTGGAACACATCACTGTAGGAGCAGGACAAACCACACAAGGTTTTCTTTGACACATATCTGTAATAGAAGTAATTGTGTAAGGGCTTGTTTGAATTTGAGGATTCTAACAATGCAGGGATAGGAAATAGACATGAATAGGATAGGAATGCACATGCAAAATAGAGAATTTAAAAACACAGGATTTCTGCCAATCTAGGTGTTTGGTTCACAAGAATTGGAAGATCAGAGAATGCAAAGAAGCATGGTGAGATTAAGTCAAACCACAAGAAGTGTACAACCTCTTTGGCGAAGCCATGTCGATCTCAGCGTGATTGGGTTGGCCGGTGAGGATGCTCCGGCTGACTTGTCTGTCGGAGGAGGGGGAGAAGATCTTAGGCGTCTGGAGATGGAGCCCGAGGTACTACTCCGCTGTGATGGAGGGTTTCGTCATTGGAGCAGCTCCGGTGAGTTGTACGACGCCGAGGCTGAAGCAGGACTAGAGAGACAATGTTAACCTGAGTGGAATTCTAATAGCATCTCCAAGAGATGACGTAGAATACATAACCACAAAGTGCTAGAGGTATACATCAGCCGCTCATCTCTGAACTTAACTGTCGAAACTGAATTTAACTGTCGAAACTGAATTTTGCTCTCGAAACTGAATTTTACTGTCGAAATTGTACGCACTAGAGGTGAGGCTACACATCAGTGGACTGACTTTTCCATCTCTGGTCAGTCGATTTTGCAGCTGTTGGATACGAAATCAAGGGCCTGCAGTTCATCTTCAACCTCCACCCCCCGTGAGCCACCAGCAACCACCGGCCAAACAGCTGCCCCCCCCGCCGCCCGTGGCCGCCGGAGCGCCACCCCGCCCGCCCCGGAAACACTCCCCACCGCCGGTCCGCCGCCACCCCGGCCATCCCTGTA
>LR738712.1:582917149-582958883 GCA_902687465.1 Secale cereale
CCCCCGTGAAGCTTTTTCTCCGGTGATCCCCACGCCACCGCCCCACCACCGCCCCCACCTTGAACTCTAAGGTAGATAGTGGGGTACCTCTCCGGCGAGTCCCTCTCCCCGGTGTGGCTAGTTCTTCCTTAACTCCGGCGAGGCCCCCACCCCCTGAAAATCGACTGACCCAAAAGTTGATTCAGTCGACTGACGAGTACCTAAATTGGAGCAGCATCGCAAGCGCGAGCAAGAGCGAGAGCAGCAGCGCGAGCAAGAGCAGACCAGGCAGGGGACCGAGAGCAAGAGCAGAGCAGCAGCGCGAGCGGGAGCTAAAGTAGCAGCAGCTCCTACTGATGTGGACGTCATCGTCGAGGGAGCGACGCCATGGAGGAACTGGCCGGCGACGCCACCGTGGATGGAGCCGCGCCGTGTCGGCTCGGGACCAAGCGTCGGCAGCACCGTGAGATCGAATCAAGAAGAAAATGCGGCGATTAGTGTACCACCTCTTTGGTGGCGTCGATTAGGCCGCAGCTTCATCCGAGGAAACGGTGATGATGATGATCTTTTGGTGGTGGAGGTGAGGACAGCGGTGTGTGAATGGAGGTGGCACAAAAGACGAGGGGGGCGTCGGGGCAGCTCCTTGGAGATGGAGGACGGGGTGGCTGAACCGGCAGGACGACCAGATCGACGACAGATCCTCATCCGGTACGGCGGATGAGGGACGTCGAGGTGTTGCTGTAGACGACGTGGTCGGGGAAGAGGCTCTGGCTGGGTCGCGAACGAAGGAGGGTGTGGGGCTTCGCGTGTTTTGCCAGCCTCGGTGTACGAATGGGTGGGCGGATGGGATGGGAGTGGGGAACCATGGCTTAGGGACGCGCTTGTCCGAAATGTGGGTAAGTTATGAAAGTACCCCCACCGACTTGAGGCGGTTCTTTCGGTTCAGGGGTATCACCGGCATTTCGCGTGTCGGGATTTCACAGGAGGTGGGAATTTTCGTGCGTGTTGTAATTTTGGAATAGCAAGGCGCGGGTTGAGAAGGAGGGAGTTGTCGGAGCACAACGAGACAAAGATATATCTGAAATATTTCAGGCTAACAAGGCGCGGGTTGAAGAGGCGGGAGTTTCGTAGCACGATAGACAGAGACGCTAGCTTGAAATTTCGGCATAACAAGGCGCGGCTTCAAATTTCGGGAGAACAAGCTTAACGTGTACCCCAAAAAAGACAATTTAGTCTAGTATGATATACTACGTACAATGTGTTTAACATGCACAACACACACAGACACCATTTAGACTAGTAAGGTACACGTGCATTGCACGCATGAGATTTGGCAACCAAATTATGAATAAATACCACATTATAGCATGTAAGTTTTGAGTCATATATGCATGATGTAGATGTTCGTTTAATTCCTATAGTTCATTTCATTCAAAATCATCTAGTTTTTATAAGAAAGCTAATCTATTTTAAGATTCATGGAATTGTGCGTTGTAAGGCATAAAGTAAAAACAAATCATGTAGAAAAACATTTGGGCAATTATGATATGGAAGATTCTAGAACAAAGAAGAAGTGCTTGTGTTTTGAGGTTTGTGCATTATGCTTAAGTTCAACCATAGAGTCTTCTAGATTGTACATGTGGCAAAATCTGGTGGAATCTAGATGATATCCAACGGCCAGTAGTGCTCAAATTTGCTAGCTCTGCACCATCGGATTGGCCTCATCCAACGACCATCTTTCAAAGTTAAAGTTATTCGCACACTATATAAAAAATATTATATATATATATATATATATGTATATATATATAGGGGTATAGATATAGATATGTGATGCGAAAGCCACCCATCATCTCCAATTAGAATAGTGTGTCCATGCACAGATGCAATGTGGCCAAACGATGTCTGCCATCGGTATCTCAAATTCAAACCAATATGACCTTGTTCAATGTGTATACATTGCAGTCTCTTATTCAAATATTTGAATTCAACTTTACATTGATTCTGACCACACCTAGTCTTTTACACCCACACATTGGTCTTCTCTTTATAATTGTACCACTAACTTTCTCTCGTGCATCCATGCACACACACTACAAGTCGGCATTATCCATCGCACACATGCAATATTTTTCTTTAGGTCGGTCTCCCATGAAGGCGCACACACACATCCCCCTCTCCATCATATCGGGCATTCTTTATCTCTCACGTGCATGCGCAACGATCGATGTTCCTCTATGTGTGTGTGTGTGTGTATAGCTAGGTCTTTCATAGTTTTCCACATAAATTGATCAATCTATATATCTAGTGAGGTCTCACCCTCTTTCCCACGTCCACATCGATCAATCTATACCTCTCTATATAGGATTACATATATAGTTAATACACCCAAATTAATTATATATCCAACGCCCCCTCTCATCATCCATGCCTTCCGCTTCATCTCTCAGACGCGCACACAATGGCGAAGACAGGGGGAGCAAGGGCCCTGCCCCCCCTAACATCACTATTTATGGAGGCTAATATGAATGTGATCATTAGACAATTTCTGGTAAAAATGGTTTAAGTTGATGAATTGGCCCTCCTCATAAAGGATTAGCAATGCTTGGCCCCCTATCTCATGGGACATTTTTCATGGCTCCGTCACTGCGCGCAACAGCGCACGTTCTCGCCCCCTCTCTCTAAATATCGGTCTCGCAGTTGTGCACTCCTTCATAGTGTCCCTCCACTCGGCCCATCGCACCATCTTCTAGCCCCCCACCGGATTTTGCCACATGTACAATCTAGCAGACTCTGTGGTTAAACTTAAGCATAATGCACAAATCTCAAAACAACAGTGGTTCTCCTTTGTTCTAGAATCTTCCGTATCATAACTACCCATACTTTTTTTTCTAGTTGAATTGCCATTATTTGTTTTTACTTTATGCTTTACAACGCACAATTCCATGAATTATAAAATAGATTAAGGGCTTCTTTGATTCAAAGGATTCTCGAAGGAATTTTGGAGGATTCTAATCCTTAGGAATTTTTCCTATCTTGGTTGTTTGATTTGTAAGATTGTAAACCATAGGAATTTTTCCATATGATTCATTTGCACTAGATTTCATAGGAAACATCCCATCGACTCAAACCTCTTTGAAAGAATTCTACGTTTTTTCTATGCACAATGAAACACTTGTACCATCCTGTAGGATTCATGATGACATTCCACTGTAATCCCATGTTCTTCCTATTCCCGCGTTTTGGAAATCCTACGAATCAAAGAGGCCCTAAGTTTTTTATAAAAACTAATTGATTTTGAATGAGATGAACTATAAGAATTAAACGATGGTCTACATCAGGCATATATGACTCAGAGCTTACATGCTACAGTGTGGTATTGATTCGTAATTTGGTTGCAAAATCTAACGCGTGCAATGCACGTGTACCTTACTAGTACTTCGAGTATGTGCAAAACACAATGGCACGCTACACAGTGTCTCTCTTACAGTTCATGAAGCCATGTGGCACATGTGGAGGCGTTGTCGCGACATCCTTGTGTGGATTGATCACAGTGACGTGATGCTGGTTCCAGAAGAATGTACTCGTCCTCCCCAAGCCGCATTGACGGTACATGCACGAAGCGAAGATGTGCACGCACGCCATGCATGCACTCATTCCCTCGCACGCACACGTGAGTACACGGGCGGACGCAGTTTTGTACCAAGATCCACCCCATGTGATATTTTGACGCGTGTAAAGTCCTTCACTTCATTGATGGTCAATTAATACAGTGCATGCAAACTGAGTGGACGTGAGGGCGGAAGAAAGACATTACTACTCCACCGCGCGCATGCGAGTAGTTAAATCATGAGTTGCTAGTAGTACTTCCATTGGTCTCCTTCGTATTTTGTGCCAATTTTTTACAGTAACATAATATTTACGCATCTGGGCAGTGTAGTCTACTTGAAATTTATGTTCCACTAAACTCATCGGGAGCCGTTTTGGGCCTCGAAACCAAAACCATCAATTAATCTTTACCTTGTTCCCATCACATTCGAAAGTACTAGTGCTACAATTAAGTGCAAGCCTACTCACACCTACCAGTACATACCAAACCTGAACGTGTTCCCACCATGCAGGTTTTAGTACTAGTTCTAGTACTTAGGTTATAAAAAGGGGAACTACCTAACCGAAAATTACTCTACCTTCCTCCTCATAAGTCCTCCTTCCTCGTCCGTCCTTGCCATGGCCGTTGTGCAGAGCTCTAGGTCGAGAACTACTCGTAACAAGGGAGCGGCAACCAAGGCTGCGGAAAAAAAGAGGGCTCGCCGCCACGCAGAGACCTCGAAAGATCTCTCATGGGCAGGCGATGGCTCCCAGGAGTGCCGTAGACGTGGAGGCAAACATGAGCTGGCGGCGCTCGAGTCGTTATCCCTCAACGGCATGCCCGATCGGCTCAATAAGCACCTCAATAAGCAGAAGGAGTTCATCCATGGCTTGGTGGAGCTGCTGAAGGAGAGCCTCGACGACATGCCCGCTGAGCTCAATGAGCAGGGGGAGTTGACTGTCGGCTTGGTGATGCTGCTGAAGAAGAGCATTGCAATGGAGAAGAAGGCGGCCGGCGAAATCCTGCAACTTCAGGAGGACAAGGCGAAGCTCTACCACGAGCTCGACCGGCTGAAGGAGGAGAACACCGGCTGGAAGAAGCTGCATGAGAATAGTAGTTCCTCGATGAAGATGTTGCAGGCCCTCATCATGGAATAGAAGGAGGAGTTGGCGAAGCTCCGCATCGAGCACCCGGCTGCTGTTAAAGTACGTAATGTGGCCGTGGAACAGATGATGAAGGCTCGCGTCAAGAAATCCCGCGTCATGGACACAATGATGAAGATGGCGGAGGAGACACGCAAGGAGGTGGAGGTCGTGGAGGCGATGAAGAAGCGGTTACGACTCTGTGGCTAGTAACCCTTCATGTAGTGGGAGCAGCGCCCCAGACTTGTGTGTGTGTCTTCCTTCTTTTTTGGGGGTGATAATCCTCCTTCTTCTTTTGCTCTTGTGTTTCTTATTTTGCTTCGGGTGTTTCGCCGCACGTGTCACCTTCTCTGCGAGGCATGAATAGAACAGTGCTAAAAATGAGATGACTAGCAAATTAGATCATTCTTTATCGCCAATAGAATAATGCCTCTTGCTAGTAATATATAATAAGAGTAGAGAGTAGAGGATATGGCACTGGGCTGCCGTGTTTCTTGCTCCTCCGTCGTACTCCAGTGGAAAACTTGAGTATACCGCACGGTTCTTTGCTCCTCCTTAGGTCGTCGGCACATTTATACGAGCAGTCAAATCACAAGGCCCCGCCTTCCAGCAGTAATGATCCCTCAAATCACAAAGGCCCTCGCCTCTCGTGAAAAGGACCAAGCTAGACTGCCCCGCCCTCTAGCCTTTTAAAAAATGTATACATTTGTACAGTAGTAGTATCGATGGATTGCGCCATGGAGCAAAACTAACAAGATGTAATTAAAGAAAAAAAGGTGGTACATATAGAGAGCGCTCGTCGCCAAATTATGCATATACTATATGACACTACCCACTATGAAGGTACTAGTAACATAGACTAGTAACTGGTCTATGTTACTCTCCACTATGACTAGCCAAAGTCGAGGCGCGGATACCAACGAGGGCCTGGTTGTGCCTATGCTTGGACAACTCACCCGACAGCATGCGCACCAGGCAGACCAAGCTCGTGTCGTGTTGGTGCCATGTGCGGCCCGCACATTAACCGAAACCTCGCGCCTCCATCTTAGCCTTCGCGTTTAAAACATCTCAATCTCAAGGCCAAGGAGCAACGTGAAACCTATGATAGAGCCAATCAGATGGTTGAGAACACTACAATTCATAGCTACAGATGCGTGTGTGAGAGATGACGAGTGTGTGCGTGCACCTCTTCTCATAGTACAACTGTATGTGGGTGGCATCGACCAAGGGAGTAGTGATGGTGCGTGCGAGAAGTCCTGAGAGATAGGTGTAATGCGTCTAAAAAAAAGACTAGTCTATAGCTCGCCACGAGGCTATTCCTGTCGAATGGCAATTGTAAGATATGTATCCGACGGTGCTAGTTTTTGCACGTACACGGCAGTAGAAAAAGAACTAGTACCATGGCATATGCTACACCACGACCGAGAAAACATGCCGACGTTACGCCATCCGGGAATAGTGCTGCACTTCGAAACTAGAACCGTCAATAAATTTTGAGCGCGTCTCGCCACATTCCAAATTACTACTACTACCACGCTATATTTAATTGCAAACCTGTTCACAACGATCACAACCTAAACGGTTTCCCACCTAGGAGTGTATTAGTAGTACTCGGTTATAAATACTACTATGCTAAGATGACTGCACATTCCTCCTCAACTCCTCATCCATAAAAAACAACCAAGTCAATCAAGCCATAGCTAGCGTGAGTTCGGGGTCAAGAGATTTCCACCAGGGAGAGGTGAGCATGAAAGAGGAAGCACGAGAGACGTCCCGCCTCGCCGCAAAAGCAGCCGACATGTCCAGCCGCACAGCAGTAGCAGCACGGAGGTCCCGCCGCACCGCCGAAGCAGCATGGAGGTCCCGCCGTGCCGTTGATGTAGCAGACTGGTCCGGCCACGCCACGGAAGCAGCAAAGATGTCCCACCGCGCCGCCATAGCAGCAGGGAGGTCCCGCCGCGCCGCGGCGGCCTGGGAAAATTTCTCGCGGGCAGGCAAGGACTCTCGCATGCATGCGATAGTCCATAGCCAGATGGATCAGATATCCGACTGGGCGAGGATGCAGGACGAGGCTACCGGCATCATCGACAACTGGGGGAGGGCAATGCGAAGCTCCGGGGCGAGCGCAACCTGCTGAGGGCGAAGATCGCTGGAAGGGTGAAGCAGGAGGAGGAGACCGCTGCCGTGTTGCAGAGGACGGGCGTCATCATCAAGAAACTTACGGACGAGAATGCCATGCTCCACATCGAGTGCGACAAGCTGCTAGAGGAATCCATGGATGCTGCCAAGCAGCGTATTAAGGACATGAAACTGATGAAAAAGATCATCGCCCGCCGCAAGAACTAGTCTCCGCGACCTGCAGCGCATAAAGAAAGTAGAGATCATCGAGCCAGATCGTTGTATGCGTCTTCCTTCTTCTTTTGCCCTTGTGTATTTTGGGTGTAGCCGCATGTGGCTTTTTTAATTATCTTCCTAATTATGTAAGACAGTTATTATCTACTCTCGTCGTCCTTATATATATTCATCGGTCTTTCTATAAGTCGTAGTAGATGCTATATAGGTCCGTCGGATCTTACATATTTTCTTTTTTCTCTCTTAAATATTAGTCGAGTGAGACATTGCCACGCCATTAAACAGAGGCTCGGGCGCCATTAATGCAGACCTTGGGAGAGAGGTGGACGGCAGATGGAGGTCAAAGGGCTCTCCTCCCGACAAGCACGCGCAGGGGTCTGATCGTACGCCTCTCGTACTCAAAGAGCTACCCTTCACGGTGCCTCCTAGCTAATAAAAAAAGGGACGCATGGCGGCACGTAAATGGTAAATAGAACGCCCACGGTTTCAATAATACTTGTGTTTCCGATTGTAACGTGACATCACTTGTTCCAAAATGACTTTGTTGATTGTTAATGTGTGCGCCTTCGCAAATCGGACAGCAAAATTACCACCACATGTTGGTGCCATGTCATTGCACCAAGCCAAGTTTCATGATTTTCATGCGTGTTTCGGATTTACAGGAATTAAAAAACCAAGTTTCTCAATGTTTCTAGCCGAGCCATGACGCCCAGATGTTTGAATTTCATTCCCATTTCAGGCATGGGACCTAGAAATTTACTGGAGGACACACATGTGATTTTTCAACCAGCTTTGGTGCACTCGAGCATGTGCTTGTATTTAAAATTTGAATTATGCACACAAAGGTGACACGTTCCCTCTCAGAACCACGAGCCTTCTTGAGAGAAGCTCCGGTTTGCAAGAAACTTATACCAAAACTTGCTCCTATTCTGCAATTTTTTTACCATAGCATGGTAGTACCATGACATGACACCATGCCAAGTTTCATGATTTTCAAGCGTGTTTTGGATTTACAAGAATTTTAAAACCAAGCTTCTCAATGTTCTCGGCCGAACCACGATGCCCAGATGTTTGAATTTCATTCCCATTTCTTGCATGGGACCTAGAAATTCACCCGAGGACACACATATGATTTTTCAGTCAACTTTGGTGCACGGGAGCATGTGCTTGTAGTTCAAATTTGAATTATGGACATTAAATGACCGAAAACTCAATTAATGTATAAAAAGGCCAAACAAAACCGGAATAATTCCAAAATTTAACAGGGCACTCATATAGTTCTATGTTGCCTCTGTAAAGAAAATCTTGCGGGAGGCAGCGTATATTGTTTCACACACAAAGGTATAAAGAAATAAAGAAATTAGCCCTACTTAATTCTTGGGTTCTTATTATTTATGCCACTAGTTGTGTATCACTACTCACTTTTCCCATTAGAAGTTACCTCTACTCAAAAAATGCCATCAATCTGTGAGATGCCTGCTCAAAAATGCAATTAGATATCTAAAAAATGCCATCGTTAAGTTAGATGTTTGCTCAGAAATGCCATTAGAGATTGTTATTTTCACATCAAACCCGTTGACCATGTTACACGACAAAAATAAGACGATTCTCACAATGATAAGTTAATGGTGTCCAGCACAACACACCCCTCAAATAAAACTAAGCACCCTATAATTCTTTGACAAAACTAAGCACCCTGAAATGCTTTGACAACTAAACTGATGGATATATGAGGTTGGCCATATATATTGTACGTATATAATGTCAAGAAACGAGTGGTAGTACTATACCAACTAAAAGATAAAATGTACGAAATATAACGAGAAGAAACATAACATAGTTCTGCTGGGGGCTCAGCACACCACACCCCTCAAATAAAACTAAGCACACCAGAAATTTAACTAAGCAACTAATACGGTAGACACTGCATTAGAACCACCATGAGCAACGACATTGCCACCTTACTCGGAGTCCTTGTCCATGTCCTCGACTTCGTCCTTGTCCCTCTTCCTCTTGGGCAATACTTCTTTGCTTGAACCGCACACTTGGCTCTTGCTCTTCATCCAACCCTTGTAGATATTGAAACAAAGGTAGACATCCGTTGCAGCATAGTGGATGTGGTCTATATCTAGTACAGTCCACTGCCATGCACGATGAAATGTGTGCGGAGCTTTCTTTAGTTCACCGTACATAGGATGAACCATGGCTCCTGCCAAGGTCAGCATTAAAGGCTGATCAAGGGAGGGCCAGCCCTTCTTTCTGGAGGTCGAAGCGGTCGCCTACAACGAGGCCTATCCGACCCAGGATTTCCTTATCGTTCCTAAAGTCTACAATAACAAATTTGACTCGGCCGCCCTTGGGGAAGTTCTTAAATTCCTCGCACTCAACGTCGGCATGGCATATGTGGTAGACCAAGCATAAGTCATGCACGCAAACCTGGATCACGGCGGGCTTCTTCTTCTCTGCCTCCTTTAGTTTCTTCTCGCTTCCTAGGACTGTGGTGTACTCAACATCTAGCCCAGCGACCCACTCATCATTTGAGTTTTCAAACATGCGTTTGAAGCGAGCAAGGAATTCTTTCATTGTTGTGGAAGAACGGGTGTAGATGACGTTGAACTCATCGCCGGTGATGGTTGTAACCTTGTACTCACCACCGATCATGGAGATTTGGGATGCCATGGATTTAGGAGGAGGGTTAGGATTAGTGGAACTGCCGTAATGTGAAAGGACAGGATGACTAGGAGCGGTTTATTGATTATAAAAATATCGAGTGGGGGCGCGTGCGAATGGCAGGGTAGTGGCTTGCCTGGTGGATTGATGGATTCTTGCACAGTACTATGGGGGCCCAATTAGATGTCATGTCTAATCGACGCCCAATTAAATGGCTTTCGGTGTCATGTCAAGCGTCGGAAAACTTACAGGAAATACGAAGCTTTCCATTCTCCCATGATACGGGCTTCCGAGAGCCCTTGGATCTGAGATCGAACGGTTGCATGGCGTGATTCTAGACCTATGGGTGAATATCCTATCATGGAGGGTTATTCTGCAAATTTTCAACAACTTAGCATGCGACTGTTCGATCTCAGGTCCAAGGGCTGCCAACAGGCCATATCATGGTCACGCCTACCACGACCGTCGCCTCGCTCGCGAGGTCTCGCCCTTGGAGGTTTAACACGGTGCGTTAGACTATCTAATGTTGGCATGTCATACATAGTCATCACCTAGTCACTCATACAACAAGGTTAGCTATAAGGTTGGCTATAAGAGTATTTTTTGTTTACTTCTCTCTATCTCTTTCTTCGTAGTATTTATTGCATTTGCCAAGGAGTGACCTCTTCCAATGAAATGGTGCTTAGATGAGGTGCTATGGGCATTAAATGGCTTAGCAACTCAAGTCCCCAATGCATAGGTGCTTAGTTTTTTGTTGCTAAGTTTGCTTCATCTAGGTACACGCGCTTATCACCGTTTCTTCCTGGGGTCACCAAACTAGTCTCTCTCTTCTTAGTTAACTTGCCACATCAGACTGTATGCCTATGTGGTAGGCTTAGCACCTGTAGGATCAAGTACAATAGTGGGCTATAAGCCCACTATACATGGCATTTTTGCATATGTGGGGAAAGAGGCAAGGAAAAAGTGGAGGAGTGGGCTCTCAAGCAAGAGCCAGCCTCTACATGGTGGAGCATTGAGATAGGCACCTGTATGGAGGTGGTCAGGAATCCGGCTTGGCAGTTAAAATGATAATGGCAAGTCAAATCACCGGGCCCCGCCTGTCCAGCAGTAACTCACTTTCAAATCACACAGCCCTACGTTTGCAGTAGCCTACTCCCTCATCTTCTTGTGTCTCTGTCGAACAGACTAGGCGGAACTGCCCTGCCTACCGCGCGGGAAAAGCCCCGCACTCGACTTTTAAATAGTAAAGTATACTAATTTTGTATCCAGGGATTGCGCCATGGAGCAAAGCCTCAAGAAAACGGCGGTACACATGTACAGAGTATATAGCACACCCGTCACGTTCGTGTCGCACCGCAGACGGTCGGTCGGTCTGGCACACCGCTCTTCGAATGGAACACGCGTCATATTGCGTTTGCACACACATGTGGGACCTCAATTAAGAACCGACCATAGGCACACTCCCCAGCCCCGCAAGTCGGGTGAGTTAATAGAAGTACATACGTTGGTACCTAGACGATCCCTGCAAGACACGGAAGATCAGTTCATCCATGCATGTGACCAGACTCCAGCAGACACGCCTGGATTGGCTATCGTCTAAATATCGTGCAGGCTGTGTTGTACAGGGCTGTAGTTATGGTGATAAATCTAAAAAAAGATTTCTTGTCATCTCGCAAAATTAGGTGTCATGTGCTTCAGATCACTGCGAGGGTTAAACAACGACAACTGAGTTGGGCTAGTCATTGGGGGCACATGCACGAAGACTACTCGGCTGCCATCTAGGTCAAGCCGGCTATGTTAATTAGGACATCTATCGACGAACCCCTTTTCTATGAGTTTATCTTTAATTTAAGGTTATGATTTCTTGTCATGTGGCATTTTTTCGTGTTATGTTATAATCCGGTGCTTCAGATCAAAATGACGACAACTGCGCCTCCGGGGCACGTGCATGAAGACTTCTCGACAGTCATTACCGAGGTCAAGCCGGCTCCGGACGGTAAACAAAAGAAAACTAGTACTCCACTATATAGGCAGGAGCATCCGCGCTTGCTTGCTAGTATTACTCTCTTCACACTGTCTCGTCCTCTCCAGATCTAAACACAACAGCGGTGGCCACACACACACTCTCTCTCTCTCTACTCACCGCTGGTCACAGATCCAGCCGGATCCTCTCCGCCGAGGAAGGTGAGAAGGTGCAATGTTCACGCGGTCATCCTTGGTGGTGGCTCTTGCCCACTGCCGGTGTGTCCCGATCAACGTGCCTTGCTGTTCGCTGCCGTAGTGTGGGCAGATCCGGCCTCCCGCCGCCCACCTAGCGACATCCCGGCGACCCTCGGGTATAACTTCCTTCAAAACCGGCCTTGCTCTACTTCCCGAGCTCCTGACGTCGCTGCATTTGTATCTTTTACTATTTCTCAGGCCCCCTCGTGTAGATAGGATCGATCGGCTGTTTGAAAACCACCTAATTTTTTACTGTTAAGAGGTAAAACTAGTTCATGCACTCGAATCTAGTAGTACTTGGTTCAAACAAGGAAGAAAAGGGGTGGGGTGGGGGAAGATTTGTTACCTGAATCTAGGACTTAGTCGAAACAGGAAATAATGAGGGCGAAAAGTAGCAGAGACTGGCTATCCAACTGGTCTCTAGGTCTAATAGGGAAATAAAGGGAGCGCAGTACAAACTCAATATAAACCCGATCTATTGGTTGAAAAAGGAAAGAAAGTGGGGACTGGGGGACAAGTCAACAGAGTAAGTCCAGCACTAGATTTGCTAGCCTCACACAGTATAAGGTGGCTAAATACCGACCAAAAATGAGACCAACCCAGATATCCTCTTCTGATATTTGTTGCCCCGAGCCGCTCTTATGTAATGCCACTGGTAAACTGTAGCAGTCGCACTGTTGAAAGTAAGGACATGTTAAACCAATGTTGTTTTCAATGTAATGCCTCCAGTAATATGAATCAATGGCACTTTTTTTCATGTCCTGCTAAATTTCCCATTAAGATAAGTTGCTTCTTTTCGTTAGAGATGCAACTGTCCTGGTCCGCCTACTCTCCAGGAGCTTCACGACCAACCTTGATGTTGCTCAATTTAATTGCATCTAATGAAGAAGAAGCTCTGTGGGCTTCGTTTTCTGATGGAAATGGAATCGGGGCTGGATCCCTTTTCTTAAAAGAAGAAGAAGAAGCTGCTAGCTCATGGGACATTGCTTCATTTTAGGTGAACTGCACCAACAGGTCCCATGAATTGAATTATGCATGTTGGTTACTGGTGTCATCCCTTCTACGATGGCGTTGACTGCAGATATGGTTCCCATCACGAGGTATGTTCCTTTTTGGTCTGACCATTTGCCAAAGATCCTGCATCTTGATCCTGCTCTTGTGCTACTATTTTGGCACTGCCATGATAAAGCAGTAGTGTTATTATTTTGCACCTTAATCTAGTGGCACTATTAATTTGAGGCAATGTTTTGGCACCGCTAGGGCCACTATTTTTTTTATATATCGAAAGAGGGGGTTCCCTCCGATTTCATTAAAGAAACCCAACCATAGAGAACCATTATCCGACAACATCTCAGTGTAAACGGACAATTATGCAACTACTACTAGAACGGACTGAGTACTAGCAGAAGACAAGTTCGCCACATAAGCTAGGCAGGTAGGGGGACACAGCACCAGCTCGACCAAGTTTGGATTACAACCCAAATGCTACCACAAAAACATCAGGGGGAAGATAGGGACTGAAAGAGCCAGCTTCAGCATCCCAGTCTAAGCACCCCCAGCCTTCATCCTTGCGATGCACGGTACACCTCATTTGCCAGCTGCTCGACCCTAGTGTCACTGATAAAATGAAGTAATAATACAGTTAAAATAGAGCGAGTGTCCTCTCTATCATTTCATTTCCAATGTAGATAAAGAAAGTGCTTCTCTTTGTTAATGTATGTTTCATCAACTAGCCCCATTGTTTATGTTTAAGTGTTTCTGCAAACTCGGGTGCTTAATTTTAGTTGATCTGCACAAAAATAGAGATTTCAATGTCTCAAGGCCCCTCCTTGTACTACCGCTGTACACTAATGTTCATCACTGGCAAAAGGTGTATCGGGGAGACTTGGGTTGATTTCCAGTATGATGTAATATTTTATTATGTTTATTAGTCTATGTTTCATCAACTAGTGCCACTATAATCTAATCACACTTTTTCATTATCTGTGCAAACAGGGTTATTCTGCTGCATTTTGGTGGAACTGCACAAATGTACGGATGGAACCGACATATATGTAGAGTGCGAGGTGCCAAGTAAAAATTACTGACACCAACCTTGCTCCATCTAAGCATTGTCAGCCACCACCATCAGTGGGATGTGTGGCGCTCACTGTGGAGTATCGATCCCAGATGGAGCATTCACCCGAGATTGAAGGATCGAGCATCTACAGGGTGCTGTTTTTGAGGGTGTCGTGCCAGAGCGAACCGGTGGAGTCTTCGTCGACCGAACCCAACTGCAAGAGGAGAAAAATAGTTGGCCCGATGACGCTTCCCCGCCATCCTATCCCTCGCCGTTCACATCGTCTCACGGGGCGGCTGTCTGCCGCCGAGGAATAGGAGGGATTCCCCCCCCCCAGACCAATAGTCGGGCAGCTTGTGAATTGTCAGGAGGAGCTTAGGGTTTTTAGTATTTGCGGGTTGTGAATTGTGTTTTGTGTTGTGTATTTTAAGAGTACTTTCATATATGAATGCCTTTTGAATTTCTGATTTGCAGTATTGAGCGTATGAAGTATTTTACGAATTCTAGAGATCTATTTTTAGCACTTAAAAAAATGTAGTTTCATAGGAGTATAAAAGTGCAGACAATGTGATTCTCAGAGAAGAAACTATAAGTTTCAGTTTCAGATAAGAAACTCCAAGTTCAGTTTCAGATAAGAAACTGCAACTTTCAGAGGCAGAGCATTTATATTAACACGGCCTTTTCAAACAGTGTTAACATCATGCTGGAAGTTTTATTCATGGTCGAAACTAGAACTACCAGCCAGTTAACATCATGCTGATCAACATTCATGCATAGCACATCTTCATATGATGCACAATCAAAAAGATATGCTATTTTCAAAATGCCCACACAATGTCGAGTGTGCGAAAAACACAAAAAATCAGGGACGAAGTTTTGGAAAGTGTAGGACGTGGTGTGCGTAGATGACAATTGGGACCCACATGTCAATAAAGGCAGATGCAAAAAAATTGGAGATATTTTCTCTGCACTTTAAAAAATGTAGTTTCATAGGAGTATAAAAGTGCAGACAATGTGATTCTCGGAGAAGAAACTGCAAGTTGCAGTTTCAGATAAGAAACTCCAAGTTCAGTTTAGAATAAGAAACTGCAACTTTCAGAGGCAGAACATTTATAATAACACGGCCTTTTCAAACAGTGTTAACATCATGCTTGAAGTTTTATACATGGTCAAAACTGGAACTACCAGCCAGTTAACATTATGCTGATCAACATTTATGCATAGCACATCTTAATATGATGCACAGTCAAAAGATATGCTATTTTCAAAATGCCCACACAATGTCGAGTGTGCGAAAAATAGAGAAAACGAGGGACGAAGTTTTGGCAAGTGTAGGACGTGGTTTGCGTAGATGACAATTGGGACCCACATGTCAATAAAGCCAGAGGCAAATTTTTTGGAGATATTTTCTCTGCACAGGTGGAATCAAACCCGGGCGGAACAGCTGTCGGGTAGTGTCACTCGGCCACTGGGCTAGTTCAGTTGTTTCGTTACTAATAAGGCACTTCCTCAGGTGGTCGGATCTCCTCCTACGCCTTTGTGCGCTCGCCGCGACGGCGCTGTCTGTCGTTGTGAACATGTTGAACAAACGAGAGGAATCTGGACAGGACTGTACGTGGAGAGGCGGACATTCGGGACCCACCAGGTCTATGGCCGTACGCAAGCAAGTGCCTCATCGAAAAAAAATACTTCCTCCTAATGCTATACTGACGTTGGGGCCCACGGGTTTGTCAACATAGTTACATTTTTTAGGTGCTTCAGCGTAGTTACTATAGGAGATAAACTCACAACGAAGCCGGGGAGCTGGCAGGTATCATTTATTATCACTCGGGCAGCAAGTATCAGCTAGGTTTTGGGCTGCCCCGTCTAGGCTTTCTTTTTTAACATGCGCAGCCCACGACCTCGGATGGGAGGTCCATAGGCATGTTTGTATTTTCTTGAGGGCCGTCATGTATCGACCGGCCTATGGACCTCCCATCCGAGATTTCATTTTTCCTGAAACATCAGTAGCCCAATTTATATTTTTTTTAAGAAAACACAGAGGTCTGTTCTATTTTTCTATATAAGAATAGGAACGCCTCGTCCAACTTATGCTTCCCTTCTAACTATATTATATATATTTAAATTAATTTATATGTTATTATATATTATTGTTATTGTCATCATATATTTAACAGATACTTACATATGTAAGAAAACAATATCCCACATCTTGTTAACTTATAAAAATAATTTCTTAACAATAAAATCCTGGATTTTTTTGTCAACAAAAATCATGGTGATTGTGTACAAAAGCTTGGTAAGATTTAAGGACCAATGTAATAATAAATCACTTATTATATATAACAAAATGCTCAGCCCCTGTTTATTTTTTGATAACATTGCTCCGTCCACCCCAACATTATAATTAGAATCAGCCCACCAAAATCGTCTATTTCGAGAAAGTGCAAATGGCTTGTAATTTTTTAGGAAAAACATAAATGGGCCGCATGGACGCTACATTATTTGTTCACTCAGCTCAGCTAATGGACTGTAATTCAAAAAAAAGATCAAATGGACAGTAAATTCTACCCCGCAAAAAAAAGACTGTAAATTCTGAAAAAATAGATTGAATACGTGCCTCATTTTTGAAGGCTGAAATGTGGGCCAATAGGCCGAAGTCAATGCAAGTTGTTGTCAACTTAGTCAACAAATGATTCTGACATCGTTAGCCGTTGGATTTACATCCAACGATCGACATCCATCTTCAATCTCTCGTCTTCTTCCTCCAGCGCCGTCGGGACCACCTGCTCTCGCCTCCTGCTGCTAGCAGCTCTGCTTAGCACGCTTCGCTGTGAAGCACTACTCCACCGTTGGCCAGGCCATCCCTCCACTCCTCCACACCTCCTGTTCTTCTCCACCGACTGCTGAACCACACCGCACCAGAACCAGTTAACCCTCGTACACCTCTCCGTCTGCGACTCTACTCCCGCGTCTTCCGATCTCCGGCTCATTGCTGTTCGAGGCCTCGCCGTCATCCACCACCTTGGATGCGCTCGGCACGGAGTGGTCAGCATGGTCAACGAACGACACCATCGGAAGTAGACTGTGCGTGGAGAGGCTGATAGCTAGGTCCATGGCCACACGCAAGGAAATGCCTCCTTATTACGTGCAAAATAATGATTCCTCCACCTGACAGCTGAGACCCACCGGAAGGGCCTCTGTATTTCACGAAAAAACGTTCCCAGCGCTGACAGGTCGGACCCACCAACTATATCTTCGCACGAAAGGAAGTGTCTCCTTATTACGCACAAAAAAATGAATACCCCCTGCTAGTTGGGACCCACCTTGGTGGGAGGATGACTTGTGGGCCTACTAAGTTGACGGGGACGGAGTGCTTTGTCAACTTAGTCAATATGAACGATTCTAGCTCCAGTGACCGTACGATGTCCATCCAACGGTCGTAGTGCTTCTTCAACCTCTGGTCTTCTTGCTCCAGCCGCCCAAAGTAGCGCCGGTCGTGCTGCATGCTCCTGCCTCCCGTGGCCGGCTGTGCCGCCGCGGAGGCCTCACCGCCCCCTACTATTTCCACCGCTGGCCAGGCCCTGTGGTGATGGCAGCCTCACACCGCAGCCGAACCAGTGAACCCTCGTACTCCTCTCCGCGCGGGCTTCCACTGCCGCGTATTTCCCGGCTCCGCGTCGTCTCTTCCTAGGCCTCGCCGTCGTCCACTGCCTTGGTGCTCTCGGCGCGGCGTGGTTAACGTGGTCAAGGAACGGCTTCCATCGGACGTGGACTATACGTGGAGAGGCTAACAGCTGGGTCCACGGCTGCAGCAAGGAAGTGTCTCCTTATTACGCGCAAAATAATTATTCCTCCACCGGATGGGCCACCGTATTTCGTGAAAAAATGTTTCCCCTTGACTGCTGGGACCCACCGGTTACATCTTCGCACGCAAGGAAGTGCGTCCGGGCAAAAAAAACGATTCGCCCCCTGACTGCTGGGACCCACCAGCTACATCTTCGCACGCAAGGAAGTGCCTGACCGTCGGGACCCACCTGCTCGAAGCGTACGTAGCGTTGTCATTCTGGTCGCGAACATGTACGTACATACTGGTCGATGTAGAGGCGCACACGTGTTGTAGTAGAGGCGCGCCCGTAGCATGTACACGTACGTACAACGGCCACGGTGCAAGAAAATAAATACGGCCATGTACGTACATACGGGCGGGGTCTCGAACGCCTACTCGCGCGTACGTATGGCCAAGGCTCGTGTACATGGCTGGGTCGAAATGGAGAAACAGCGTTGTCGTTCTGTTCATGGAGAGCCAACCGACTGGGTCGGAACGGAATGCGTCGTCGTGTTCATCGTGAGGGCCTGGACGGAACAACTGACGAAAATGAGGCCTGGCGTACCGCAGAACGGAGGAAACGGCCTTGTGTTTGACTGGCCACGTTCGAAACGGGATCCTATTCATCGGGAGGGGTCTGGCGTACCGCAAAACGGAGGAAACGGACATCCTACGGTCGAAATGGGGGTCCTGTTGATCGGGAGGGTGTGGTGTACCGCAAAACGAAGTAAACGGACTTGTGTTAGAGCGCTACGGTCGAAACGGGGGTCCTGTTCATCGGGAGGGGTGTGGCGTACCACAAAACAAGACTCCACGGGATACTGTTCATCTCAACCATCGACCCCCTCTAGCCTCCACGGGCTACTGTTCATCCACCGTCGACCTCCTCCACCATCCACCTGCGACTGTTCATCCACGGGCTCCTGTTCATCCACCCTCCACCGCGCGCTACTCCACCGGCTACTGTTCAACCAGCCCTCTCCACGGACTCCTGTTCAACCACCCCTCCGCGGGCTACTGTTCATCCAGCCCTACACGGGGTGGTCCTATTCATCCAGCCCTCCACGGGGTCCTGTTCATCCAGCCCCAACCGGCTCGATCAATCGCGGTCTTGTTCATCCAGAGGCAACACCACGGGGTCCTGTTCAACCACCCCCACCGGGAACTGTTCATCCGAACCCCCCCAGCAACGCTCACTGTTCATCCAGAGGCAGCATCGATCGACTTCAGTTAGCAGCAGTAGCGAAGGAATCGCTCGATCGGGTTCAGTTAACAGCCATCGATCGATCGCTCGGGTTCAGTAACGCGTAGCCTGCAGTGCAATCGATCGGGTTCACTTATAGCCCAACGCCTCGCTCGGGTTCAGTTAGAGCCCAAAGCCTCGCACCCACGCGCGTGCGTGTACGAGAGAAACGCGCATCGCTCGGCCCCGACCACCCACCGTAACCGGGAACACCCCGATATTTTCCCCACCCTCGCTTCTACCACGGTTTTTTCCGTCATGGACGGCCCAAAGAATGTCATGCAGCTGCGTCTCCGGCCCGCCTAGGACGAACAGCCTATTTTCTGCATGATTTTTTGTCATACAAGTAGGACCCCACCACATCTATGATGATACCGGGTTTTGTCACAATTATCATCATAGAAGTGTCATAAGTGTGCTAGAAAAAAATTCGTTCGGCCCAAAATGTCACGGATGTGTCTTTTTTTTGTAGTGTGAACATCTTATGTTGATCATATCTACTATATGATTCACGCTCGACCTTTCGGTCTTCAGTGTTCCGGGGCCATGTCTGTACATGCTAGGCTCGTCAAGTTTATCACACCCGATCATCACGTGGTGTCTCGGCATGACAAACTGTCGCAACGGTGCATACTCAGGGAGAACACTTGTACCTTGAAATTTTTGTTAGGTGTCATCTTATAATGCTACCGCCGTACTAAGAAAAATAAGATGCATAAAAAGATAAACATCACATGCAATCAAAATATGTGAGATGATATGGCCATCATCATCTTGTGCTTTTGATCTCCATCTCCAAAGCATCGTCATGATCTCCATCGTCATCAGCTTGACACCATGATCTTCATTGTAGTGTCGTGGTCGTCTCGCCAACTATTGCTTATACTACTATCGCTAACTCATAGTGATAAAGTAAAGCAATTACACGGCATTCACAATTCATACAATAAAGAGACAACCATAAGGCTCCTGTCGGTTGCCGATAATTTACAAAACATGATCAACTCATACAATAACGTATAACTCATCATGTCTTGACCATATCACATCACAACATGCCCTGCAAAAACAAGCTAGACGTCCTCTAGTTTGTTGTTGCAAGTTTTACGTGGCAACTACGGGCTTCTAGTAAGAACCGTTCTTACCTACGCATCAAAACCACAACAATTTTTCATCAATTTTGCTGTTTTAACCTTCAACAAGGATCGGCCGTAGTCACACTCAATTCAACTAGAGTTGGAGAAACTGACACCCGCAAGCCACCTATGTGCAAAGCACATCGGTAGAACCAATCTCATGAACGCGGTCATGTAATGTTGGTCTGGGCCGCTTCATCCAACAATATCTCCGAATCAAAGTATGACGTTGGTGGTAAGCAGTATGACTATTATCGCCCACAACTCTTTCTGTTCTACTCGCGCATATCATCTACGCATAGACCTGGCTCATGATGCCACTGTTGGGGAACATAGTATTTCAAAAAAAATCCTACGATCACGCAAGATCTATCTAGGAGAAGCATAGCAACGAGCGGGTAGAGTGTGTCCACATACCCTCGTAGACCGAAAGCGGAAGCATTGAGTAACACGGTTGATGTAGTCGAACGTCTTCACAGTCCAACCGATCCAAGTACCGAACGTACGGCACCTCCATGTTCAGCACACGTTCAGCACGACGTCCCTTGAGCTCTTGACCCAGTTGAGGACGAGGGACAGTTTCGTCAGCACGACGGCGTGGTGACGGTGATGATGAAGTTACCTGCGCATGGCTTTGCCTAAGCACCACGATGATATGACCGAGGTGTGTAACTGTGGAGGGGGGCACCACACGCGGCTAAGAGATTGTCTGTTGTGCCTTTGGGGTGCCCTCTTCCCACATACACAAAGGAGGGGGAGGAGGAGGCCGTCCAAGGGGGCGCACGCCATAGGGGAGTCCAACTAGGATTCCCAATCCTAATTGCCGTCCCCTTTGTTTCCAAGAGAGGGAGAGACGGAAGGAGGAGGAAGGGGAGAAGGAAAGAGGGGGGCGCCGCCCTCTCCCTAGTCCAATTCGGACTAGCCACGGGGGGCGATGCCTCCCCTTGTAGCCCTTCTCTCCTTTCCACTACAACCCATTAAGGCCCAATACTTCCCGGGGGGTTCCGGTAACCTCCCGGTACTCCGAAACTTATCCAATACTTCCCGAAACCATTCTGGTGTCCAAATGTAACCTTCCAATATATGAATCTTTATGTCTCGACCATTTTGAGACTCCTCGTCATGTCCACGATCTCATCCGGGACTCCAAACAAACTTCGATCATCAAAACACATAACTCATAATACTAATCGTCATTGAACGTTAGGTGTGCGGACCCTACGGATTCAAGAACCATGTAGACATGACCGAGACACATCTCCGGTCAATAACCAATAGCGGAACCTAGATGCTCATATTGGCTCCTACATATTCTATGAAGATCTTTATCTGTCAAACCGCATAACAACATACGTTGTTCCCTTTGTCATCGGTATGTTACTTGCCCGAGATTTGATCGTCGGTATCATCATACCTAGTTCAATCTCGTTACCGGCAAGTCTCTTTACTCGTTCCATAATACATCATCTCGTGACTAACTCATTAGTCATTTGCTTGCAAGGCTTATTATGATGAGTATTACCGAGAGAGCCCAGAGATACCTCTCCAACACTCGGAGTGACAAATCCTATTCTCGATCTATGCCAACACCACAAACACTTTCGGAGACACCTGTAGAGAATCTTTATAATCACCCAGTTATGTTGTGACGTTTGATAGCAGACAAGGTGTTTCTTCGGTATTCAAGAGTTGCATAATCTCATAGTCTGAGGAACATGTATAAGTCATGAAGAAAGCAATAGCAATAAAACTAAACGATCATTATGATAAGCTAACGGATGGGTCTTGTCCATCACATCATTCTCCTAATGATGTGATCTCGTTCATCAAATGAAAATACATGTCTATGGTTAGGAAACTCAACCATCTTTGATTAACGAGCTAGTCTAGTAGAGGCATACTGGGGACACTCTGTTTTGTCTATGTATTCACACATGTATCAAGTTTCCGGTTAATACAATTCTAGCATGAAAAAAAGGCATTTATCATGATATATAAGGAAATATAAATAACAACATTATTATTGCCTCTAGGGCATATTTCCTTCAAAATTGTACGCGACGCATATCCCCTCGACCAAATGGGTCGGCCAATTTAGAACTGTGGCGATGGTCTGGTTCAGCTCACGTTTTTTTGGCTGGTTCTTTTCAGTTTTATTTATGTCCGTTTTTAGGCCAGTTTTGGTTCTTTGTTCTTTTTTCTATTATTTTCTTGTTCTTTGTATTTTGAATTTTAATCCATGAACTTTTCCATTTTTCAAACTCATTAACTTTGTCCAAATTCATCAAAAAATCCTAATTCTTGAACTTAAAAAAAATCATCAAGTGTTGTCAAATGCGCTAAACCATTTTCAAATTCAAGATTTTTTTCCAATTTGATCAATTTCCCAAATTCATACAAAAAAATTGTATTCACGAAAACATTCAATTGTGAACTACTTTCAAATTGGTGAATTATATTTTTCAAATTCATGATTTTTTTTAAAAAAATAGTGAATTATTTTTTCAAATTGATGAACTTTTTAAAATTCACGACCCTTTTCAAAATTGTGAACCTTTTGCAGATCAATGAACTCTTTTCAATTTTTGGGGAAGTCAACCATGTCAAAATGGTCAATTAGAGGTCAAAGGGTCAGAGGTTAAAAGGCAACTATCTTTTTTAGACAAAAAAATCAAAGCAGTAACGAATGAACTAGTGGGTTTTTATATACAACACACATGAGTAATCCAACACACATAAATGGGTAGCAGGCGCTAGTTAAAGAATCGGCACTTTATACACCGATTAGGAGGACTCAATTTTCTTTTTCGTTGGGTATTAGGAGGACTCAGCTGCACATGCCTTTGTGGGTGTGTTTGGTAGCATGTATGGACCTAGCCTAGTTGTTTTCCTGTCATACATGCTGAGTGTGGACATGCTGAGTCCATACAGTTGTTGTTGTTTGGCGGCGATGTATGCGCTGAGACATGCTGAGTTGAGACTTTATTTGGCAGCCTTGTAAGTGCATCTAGTGCCCCCTAGTTGGTTTTGGAGTATTGACGACAAACGTGGTTGAGGGACTAACGTGTTTGTGAGAATTGCACAATAACCCAGGTAATAGTCCCTTACCAATTTTGTTTACCTTCCAGTGATGACCCCTAAAAATGTGTGAAGACATTGAAGACAATGGTGGCTCGTGAAGACATTCATGTGAAGATAATGACCTATGAAGACATTCAATGAAGACTATGGAATGCGAATACATAGTTTCTTTCGTAGTTCTTTTTTCTTCTCTCTTGAGTCATAGGAACCACCGTACTGTTAAGTGGGGTCCAAGTGAACATTGTCAGATGACTAATGTGATGCTCAACCAAAAATCCTATGTCTTCGAGCGAAGACAATGAGAGCAAATCTTATCCAGAATTGGATAAGTCAGCTTTGCTTGGACCTCAAGCTAAGTTACCGCGTGTGTTCAAAATTCGACCGTTGGACACGTGTCAGTTCCTTAGTGACCAAGGATCATTTCGGACATATCATGTTGGGTTGCCTCCTAGCTATAAATAGCCCACCCCTTACACCATAAATTGGTGGCTGCTCAGAGTTAGTGCACGGCTTTTGTCGTTTGAGAGCAACCTACCTCCGAAGCCTTTGAGAGAAAAGATCCTTGCGAGGACAAAGCCCAAAACACCCAGAGCCAAAGTGTGTTAGGCATCACTGAAGTCTTTCTGTATGTGTGATCTGAAGACTTGTTACACTTGAGGACTGTGTATCCTCCAGCCGGTTAGGCGTCACGTTCTGAGCATCCAAGAGTCATTGTGGATTGCCGGTGAACGAAGTCTGTGAAGGTTTGGAAGTCTACCTTGAAGACTTACCAGAGTGATTGGGTGAGGACTAGGTGTCCTTAGCTCAAGGGGAATAAGGTGAAGACACGGTCTCCAGAGTTCAATCTCAGCCTCCCTAACCAGATGTACAGTTGTCACAGCAACTGGAATAGGTCTACCAAATTTCCCTCGTCTCCAAGCTACTAGTTCTATCGTCCAACCCATTTACATTCCAGTTTGTCTTCGCGAAGTCATTGCCTACCTATCTGATTTGTGTAACTTCACTGTGTGAAGACTGTTCCCTGTTTAGCTTCATTCTGTCTTCCACTTTGATATATGTTACCTAGCTATCAATAGTCTTCGTACTTTCACTATACTGCTTACTTGACTATTGCTTGTCTAGTGTCATTTATCTTCCACTGCATATCGATTAGGTTCATTTCATTTGTCTATCTTCAAAAGATACCATGTTTTGAAGACTTTCATAAAAATCGCGTATTCACCCCCCTCTAGTCGATAACTTGCACTTTAAATTGGTACCAGAGCAAAGTGCTCCCTTGTTCTGTGTGATTCGGTTTAACCACCTGGAGTTTTAGCTATGTCGACTGCAGGGATAATCAAAGTCTCTGATGCGTGCCCAGTTTTCGATGGGACCGATTATCCCTACTGGAAGAATAAGATGCATATGCATCTTGAAGCTATCGACAATGATCTCTTATATGTCGTCAAGACAGGCGTTCCCAAGGCTGGTGAAGGTGTCACCCCTCCTAATGTCAAGAAATTCACTCAATTGGACTCGACCACCAAAAACATCATATGTGGTCATCTGACCAAAGGACAGTACGGTCGTGTGAGTGCACTGGATTCCACCAAGATGGTATGGGACTGGTTGTCCAAGGCCAATGAAGGGGTCTCAACACAGAGACACTCAAGGATTGACGTTCTTCGCAATCTCTCCAATTGCTTCAAGAGAAATGACAATGAAAAAGTCCAGCTTACATTTGATTGCCTCACTGATATCACCAATGAGCTTCATGCACTTGGCGCCTCTGAAATCACCAAGCATGAAGTTGTGAAGAAGCTATTGAGGTCTCTTGACAGCTCGTTTGACACCTTGGCATTGATGATTCAAGAATGACTTGACTTCAAAAGTCTTGATCCGTCTGACATACTTGAGAAGCTCAACACACATGAGTTCCAGCTAACTGAGAAGAGAGATAACTATGGCCTCAACTATGGTTGATCCAGAGCCTTGAAGGCAAAAGTTGTGTCCTCATCTGAACAAGACTCTGACTACAGTTCTGACGATCCTGAAGACATTGGCAGAGAACTAGCTATGCTTGTGAAAAAGTTTCAAAGGTTCTCAAGGAAGAAAAACTTCGGAAAGTCTTCAAGATCTGGCTCAAGAAACAATGAGGCTTCCTCTCGCGACTACAAGAAGAGAACATGCCACAAGTGCAAAAAGCCTGGCCACTACATATCTAAGTGTCCTCAGTGGGACACTGAATCCAAGAAAAAGAAGAAGAGCAAGGAATATGATTCTGACGATAAGAAGAAGAAGAAAACTTCAAAGTCTTCTTCCAAGTCTTCATCAAAGTCTTTGTCTTACAAGAAGAGTTCATCTGGCAAGGCTCGTGCGTTCATTGGCAAGGAAATGGATTCAGAGGAGGATTCTGCTTCTGAGGAGGGTGGAATCTGAGGAGGAGTTTGATTCTGGTGTGGCTAGCCTAGCTCTAGCCTCGGCATTTGTCTCCAAGTCCATCTTCAACACTAATGATATTGGTCACTCCGCCGTCGCCGAAGCAAATGATGAGGACGACTCTTCTCCAACCTATTGCTTAATGGCACGTGGATAAACTCACGCGATGCCTACTTTCAGACCTCCAGTGAAGATGACTCTGAATGTGAATCCAAACCCACATATAAAACCCTTGCTAAAATTGCAAATGAACAACAAAATTCTATGGAACATATCCAAAAATTGCTAGACAAAAGTGATGATCTATTGGACGCGGAAATGAATCGAACTCAGTCCTTAATTGAAGACATAAAAAATCTTCATGTTAAGTACACTGAGCTCCTTCTCGAGTACTCATGAAAAGCTCTCCTATGATTATCTTCAACGAAAGCATGAACTTGAGAAACTTAGAGCATCTCATGATGATCTTCAAAAGGAAAATGATTCACTACTCGCCCAACAGATTAGTTCTGCTCAGGAAGACTTTGTGCCACCTTGTCTAAAATGTCTTGAGCGTGACAATGTTGTCTCCATTGTTAAATGCTCTACTGCTTCTAAAGTTGTAATGTCTTCAACTATTGATGTGGTAACTAACCCCTCCACTGAGAAAACCACTGCTATTGCCGATGAGAGTGCTAGGTTGAAGACATTGCTTGAAATAGGTGTGTACAAAAGCCTCAAAGGGCATTAGACACGGTGCGATGTTCTCAAGAAACAGATTCTGAACCAAAACCCTAGGAAAGAGGGTGTTGGGTTCGAAAGGAAAATGAATGTTGATGGTTCTTACTGGAAGCCTGAGCAGTATCCCAAAACCACATGGGTTGATGCAAAGGGTCCACCAGTAGACCCATCCACCTTATCTGGCTTCACTTGTGCTAACCCTATTATCATTGATGAGTCATTTGACTCAAACTATAAACTATTCAAGGATCAAAACGGTAAAGTGTTTGCCAGGTTCATTGGAACTAACTGTAGGAATGGGTCACCTATGAAGAAGATCGGGATTCCGATTAGTCTTCTCGAAAAGATTCTCGTGAATGTCATCATGACATCACCTGAAAATAAGATCAACCCCAGACCAAATGCTTCATATGGTCCAAAGACATCATACAGACAAAGGACCTCACTGGGTCATTCTAATGCAAATGTTTTGCAGGGAGATTGTCATCATGCTCATGAATATGAGCATGTTTCTTCTAATCGCTTTGTTCATAAGACAAAGAACTTCTCTGCATATTCATATGAGTATTACTCTCCTCCTGCAAAGCTATTTGATAGGGCTCCCAAGCCAAAGTTCTTAGATGCTGCACTTAGACTTATTGCTTCTAAGCCACTCCTAAAGATGTTGGTGGTTAAGAAGAATTAACTTCTCTTGTAGGGAAAGGTCTCCAGCCGAAAATCAAAGACTTCGGACGCCAACGCTGGGGACCTAAAACAACTTGTGGGATGCAGTATTAAATGCCAAAATGGTCTTACCATGTATTTCGTCCGACGGTTTCTTGAGAAGCTTCCTATCATGCCTAACAAGGACCTTAACTTTGATAGCATGCTTGTTCGTCAAATTTTTATGCTTCACACTTCCTTTTGTGAAGACTATGCCGCTAACTGATCTATAGGGTACGACTTCGGAAGCCACTGAATGGATAATTGATAGTGGATGCACAAACCACATGACTGGTGATCGACGTCTTCTCATGGACTGAACCCTAGGTCCTTCTTCCAAAAGCCACATCACGTTTGCAAATACTGGTAAAAGCAAGGTATTGGGTCTTGGTAGAGTTGCTATCTCCAAGGATCAACACATGGACAAAGTGATGCTTGTTGAATCCCTTGGATACAACTTATTGTCAGTCTCTATGCTATGTGATCTGAACATGATTGTGATATTTGGAAAATATCATTGCCTTGTTGTTGTGGTGGGCGCACGGCAGATGCCAAGGGATGGCTAAAGATAGGAGGAGGCTCAGGGAATTGGTGGGCTCCAGAGGCGAGGTCAACATGAGCGAGCGTGGGACGCCAGACGTACCCAGGTTTAGGGCTCTCTGGAGAGATAACACCCCTAGTCCTGCCGAGTGTAGTTGATGTGTTTCAGTACGGAGTTGCTCCTTGAGCTGTATGGAGGATGGAGGAAGACAGGCCAAGGCTCAGGCTGCTTCTCCTTATGGTGTGTGTGACTACTGATGTTGCTATTAATTGCTTGCTTCGTCGTCCTGTATGCATGGGGGCTCTGGGGGGTTTTATAGGTCAAACCCCGAGGGTTACAATGATAATGTTACAAGGCCATGGGGCCAGGTTGTCATTGTCCGGGAAGCCGGCACTGGGACCTGTCGGGTACGGGGCTCGTCGGCTTCTCCGAGCACAGGACCCGCCGGGTACGGGGCATTGTTGGCCATCTTGTCGATCGTCGGGGAGTGGCTGGGCTGAGTCGGCTACAGTGGCACTTCGTCAGGTCGCCGCTTGTTTGCATCATTGGTGATGATGGTTGCACTGTTACCACGCCAGCCCTAGTCTATGGGTAGGTGGGGCATTGTTGCCATGCCCCGGCTAACCAGAGGCATGGGCGGGGCACTGTGGCCTCGGTCATCGGTAGATGGAGACTCGTCCCATCATATGGCTGGGATGGGATAGGAGCTGACCCGTGGCCGGGTTGAGGAACGCACCAAGGGTGGAGCTGGCTTGTTGCATAAGTCTTGATGTGCTGGGTCCGGCTGCCTTGAGCTGGTTGTTGGGGCCGAGTCAAGGGATCCGGCCGGGTGGGAGAGTCTGGCCGGGTCGAGGGACTTGGCCGGGTTGAGCGACCTGGCTAAGCGTGAGCTGGATTGAGGGGCGATGTTGGCCCCCGTCGTTTTTGAAAAGGATCCGGGTTCCGTTGCCTGCCTAGGGTTCATCCCCCCGAAAGTAGTCCCCGAAGCTATGAAGGTCTTCTATCTTAGGATGGGAGGGCCTTCGAAATTTCCCTTCCTTGGAGGCGAATTTGTGGCCACTGGGTCTAGCAACACCCACTGTGTGCCAACTTCCAGAAGCCGGATCGCGGCATCCCGGCAGCGGCGGGATACCAAGGATTCCATCGAATCTTGGGGCGACCTTTTGGTCTTCGCGCGGGTGCCACGTGGCGCTTGGAAGCCAGAGGGGCCTGACAGGCCACGCGCGCGACAGGACAGGGAGACACGCTAGGGCCTACGGCCGCGCGGCATCGGCCCACGCGCGTGGATTTATTGCGGCGTTCGCAAGTCAGTTGCCATTCTTGAGGCAGTTATTGCGCAGTACGTGCGTAGTAATTGCGGGGAAGTGGGAAAGGCGAGCGCAAACGATCCCACTCCCCCACGTTTAGAACAGTGGCTCATAAATTGGGGCGAGAAGGGGCAGTGAAAATCATTCTCGCTCGTGCCCCTGCCTTCTCCATCCTTCCTCTGCGTCTCGTGACCGTCGCGCACCGCTACGCCCGTTGCTTTGAGCAAAGCTTCGTTGCCATCTTCTTCCTTCTCTCTTCCGCGCTTCCGTCGACGGCGCTGCCGTCGGGCTCGTGGATGGACTCAACCATCACTCTTGACAACATCGCCTGCCTCCGCACCACCAGGCGCCTGCCGGGGGAGACGGAGGTCGCTGTGCGCTTGGCGCAGGGCGAGCGGGAGCCGCGTCTCGAGGGCGCGGAGTGCGTGGTGTTTTTCCCGCACTTCAAGCACGGGTTCGGGCTCCCTGCGAGCACCTTCTTCTGCGACTTCCTGGATTTCTTCGGGCTCCAACCCCATCATCTCAGCGCCGGCGCCATCATGCAGCTTTCAGGTTTCGTCATGCTCTGCGAGGGGTACCTTGGGGTCGAGCCTTTGATAGACCTCTGGGTGCGCCTCTTCTCCTTGAAGCAGCATGGGCCGAATGCCGGGATGTCCAAGTGCGGGGCCACCGTCATCTGCAAGCGGCCGGGCGCTAACAGCCCCAAGGTGCCGTCGGAGGAATCTGCCAAGAAGTAGCAAAATTCTTTCTTCTACGTCCGCAATCTTGGCGCGGACCGCATCAATTTGCCGCCATTCGTCAACTCGCCGCTGTGGGGGAAGCAGAACTGGGGGTACTACCCGAAGCGCCCGTCGCAGGTGGTGCTCAACCTGTGCGAGCGGGTGTCAGTGATGAAGGAGCAAGAAGGGCTCATCGGCACCGACCTCATCACCGCCTTCAATGTACGGCGAGTGTTGCCGCTGCAGCAGCGCAGCCACCTCATTGGTGAGATGACCGGTCTTGAGGACCCCGACCACATGTCGAACATGCGGTTGAGAGCGGACCAGGTCGCGCGCCGGTTCAATGACATCTCCAAGGCCAACCTGCAGGATGTCTGGCTGTTCGGGAAGGCTTCGTACAGCCGCGTGAACCCGGCACCGATGGTGAGTCCCTGGTCTCCGTATTTTGCTGTCGCCCATCTTCTCATTCGTCCAGACGTGAAGCGGGAGGTGCTTCTGAATGCCATCCAGCATCCTTACGACCGGGCACGGACGCAGGTGGTGCGTGTGGCCTCGGAGGAGCCTGATGCCCACGGCGGGGGGGGGGGGAGCTGCTACTTCTCGAGCTTGCGTTGTATTTCCTCAAAGAGGAAAGGGTGATGCAGCACAGTAGCGTAAGAATTTCCTCAGTTTTTGAGAACCAAGGTATCAATACAGTAAGAGACCACGTGCGAGTGCCTCGCACCTACACAAACAAATAAGAACTTCGCAGCCAACGCGATAAGGGGTTGTCAATCCCTTTACGGTCACTTACGAAAGTGAGATCTGATAGATAGTATAGTTTGATATTTTTGGTATTTTTGGATATAAGAACAGAAAGTAAAAGCGGAAAAGTAAAGTAGATTGTAGATTGAGAATAGACCCGAGGGCCATAGTTTTCTCTAGTGGCTACTCTCATGATAGCGGAATTCTATGGCGGGTAAACAAATTACTGTCGAGCAATTGATAGAAAAGCGAATACTTAAGAGACTATCTAGGCATGATCATTATATATAGGCATCACGTCCGAAACAAGTAGACCAAAACAATTCTGCGTCTAGTACTATTACTCCACACATCGACCGCTATCCAGCATGCATCTAGTGTATTGAGTTCATATGAACAGAGTAACGCCTTAAGCAAGATGACATGATGTAGAGGGATAAACTCAAGATATATGATGTAAACCCCATCTTTTTATCCTCGATGGCAACAATACAATATGTGCCTTGCTACCCATACTGTCACTGGGAAAGGACACCGCAAGATTGAACCCAAAGCCAAGCACTTCTCCCATTGCAAGAACTATAGATCTAGTAGGCCAAGCCAAACCAATAATTCAAAGAGACTTGCAAGGATATTAAAATCATACAGAAAGAGTTCAGAAAAGAACCAAATATTTCTCATAGATAATCTTGATCATAAACTTACAATTCATCGGATCTCGACAAACACACCGCAAAAAGAGATTACATCGAATAGATCTCCTCGAAGACCGAGGAGAACTTGGTATTGAGATCCAAAGAGAGAGAGAGAAGAAGCCATCTAGATACTTGCTATGGAACCGAAGGTCTGTGGTAAACTACTCACAACTCATGGTGAGGCGATGATGATGATGTAGAAGCACTCTGTGGTAGATCGCCCCTCTGGTGGAGCTCCGGAACAGGCCCCAAGATGGGATCTCACGGGAACAGAAGGTTGCGGCGGTGGAACTAGGGTTTTCCCTGCTGTTCTGATAGTTTCGGGGTACGTAGGTATATATAGGAGGAAGGAGGGCACCGGGGGCCAAACTTGGGGCCCACGAGGAAGGGGGCGCGCCCCCCACCCTCGTGGACCCCACGTGTGCCCTACTCTGTGGTTCTGAAGTCTCCCGTGCGTATTTTGCTCCATAAATATCTCTCCCGGAGTTTCATTCCATTTGGACGCCATTTGATATTCCTTTTCTGTAAAACCCTGAAATAGGCAAAAAACAGCAATCTGGACTGGGCCTTTGGGTTAATAGGTTAATCCCAAAAATAATATATAAGTGTATAACAAAGCCCATTAAACATCCAAAACATCATAAATAATAGCATGGAACCATCAAAAATTATAGATACGTTGGAGACGTATCAAGCATCCCCAAGCTTAATTCCTGTCCGTCCTCGAGTAGGTAAATGATAAAAACTGAATTTTTGATGTGGAATGCTAACCAACATAGTTTTCAATGTAATTCTCTTAATTGTGGCATGAACGTTCAGATCGAAAGATTCAAGACAAAAATCTATATTGACATAAGAAATAATAATACTTCAAGCATACTAACAAAGCAATCATGTCTTCTCAAAATACTATTGCTAAAGAAAGTTATCCCTACAAAATCATATAGTCTGGTATGCTCCCTCTTCATCACACAAAATATTCATATCATGCACAACCCCGGTTTCAGCCAAGCAATTGTTTTACACTTCAATTCTTTCAAACCTTTCAATTTTCACGTAATACATGAGCGTGAGCCATGGATATAGCACGATAAGTGGAATAGAATGGCGGTTGTGGAGAAGACAAAAGAGGAAGATAGTCTCACATCAACTAGGCGTATTAATGGGCTATGGAGATGCCCATCAATAGATATCAATGTGAGTGAGTAGGGATTGCCATGCAATGGATGCACTAGAGCTATAAGTGTATGAAAGCTTATCAAAAGAAACTAAGTGGGTGTGCATCCAACTTGCTTGCTCACGAAGACCTAGGGCATTTGAGGAAGCCCATCGTTGGAATATACAAGCCAAGTTCTATAATGAAAATTCCCACTAGTATATGAAAGTGACTAAACATGAGACTCTCTATCATGAAGAACATGGTGGTACTTTGAAGCACAAG
Organism: Secale cereale; assembly: GCA_902687465.1. Classification (NCBI taxonomy): domain Eukaryota; kingdom Viridiplantae; phylum Streptophyta; class Magnoliopsida; order Poales; family Poaceae; genus Secale; species Secale cereale. Next base: position 582,949,737 of record LR738712.1, read on the forward strand.
TGTGGAAAAAGATAGTAGCAATTGTCCCATTTTTTCTTTTCATTTTTTCCCCTTTTTCGGAGGGGCCTTTTCTTTTGTTCGGCCTTTCCTCACTTGGGACAATGCTCTAATAATGATGATCATCACACTTATATTGATTTACAACTAGATATTACAACTCGGTACTAGAACAAAGTATGACTCTATATGAATGCCTCCGGGATGTGCAATGAATCAAGAGTCACATGTATGAAGGATTATACATGGCGGCTTTGCCACAAATACGATGTCAACTACATGATCATGCATAGCAATATGACAATATGAAGTGTGTCATATGAACGGAATGGTGGAAAGTTGCATGGCAATATATCTCGGAATGGCTATGGAAATGCCATGATAGGTAGGTATGGTGGCTGTTTTGAGGAAGATATATGGTGGCTGTTTTGAGGAATATATATGGTGGCTGTTTTGAGGAAGATATATGGTGGCTGTATGGTACCGGTGGAAGTTGCGCGGTACAAGAGAGGCTAGCAATGGTGAAAGGGTGAGAGTGCGTATAATCCATGGACTCAACATTAGTCATAAGAACTCATATACTTATTGCAAAAATTTACGAGTCATCAAAACAAAGCAATCAACGCATGCTCCTAGAGGGGAGGTTGGTAGGAGTTAACCATCGCGCGCCCCCAACCTCCACACAAAGAATGACACTCTACAAATACCTCATGCTCTAACTTCGTCACATAGCGGTTCATCATACGTGCATGCTACGGGAATCACTAACTTTAACACAAGTATTTCTCAATTTCATAATAACTCCTCTAGCTTGACTCTAATATCACTATCCTCATATCTCAAAACAATTATCAAGCATCCAACTTCTCATCATATTCAATGCACTTAGTATGAAATTTTTACGACATCGATCTTGGATGCCTATCATGTGAAGGCTAGTTTTATAGCCAAAGCACATTACCATGCTGTTTTAATAGACTCTCAAAAGGATATAAGTGAAGCATGCGAGATCAACAATTTCTACTAAATATAATTACCACCGTGCTCTAAAAGATATAAATGAAGCACTAGAGCAAAAACTATTGAACTTAGAAGTATAAGTGAATCACATAGAATGTCCTAACAATTCCTAGGCCATATTTATCTCTCTAAAAAAGGTGTGTCGAGCAAGGATAATTGTGGCAAACTAACAAGCAAAGACTCAAATTATACATGACGCTCTAAGTAAAACACATATCATGTGGTGAATAAAAATATAGCTCCGAGTATAGTTACCGATATATGAAGACGAAAGAGGGGATGCCTTCAGGGTCATCCCCAAGCTTAGGCTTTTGGTTGTCCTTGAATTTTACCTTGGGGTGCCTTGGGCATCCCCAAGCTTAGGCTCTTGCCACTCTTTGTTCCATAGTCCATCAAAGCAATACTCAAAACTTGAAAACTTCACAACACAAAACTTAGACAAAAATCTCGTGAGCTCCGTTAGTATAAGAAAACAAACCACTACTCAAAGGTACTGTAATGAACTAATTCTTTGTTTATATTGGTGTTAAACCTACTGTATTCCAACTTTTATATGATTCATACTCCCCAATACTACTCATAGATTCATCAAAATAAGCAAACAATACACGAAAAATGGAATCTGTCAAAAACAGAACAATCTGTAGTAATCTGTAGCTTTCGCATACTTCTGTAACTCCAAAAAAATTGAAATAAATTGGTAAACGAGAGGAATGTGTCTATTAATCATCTGCAAAAAGAATCAACTAAATATCACGCTCCAGTAAAATCTGGTGACCATTCTAGCGAGCGCTAACGATTCTGTTTTTCACAGCAAGATCATATAAACTTCACACAAGTCTTCCCAAAGGTTCTACTTGGCACAGACACTAATTAAAACACAAAACCACATCTAACCAGAAGCTACATGCAATATTTATTCCTAAACAGAAGAAAAAACAAAAAAATATAATACTGGGTTGCCTCCCAACAAGCGCTATCGTTTTACGCCCCTAGCTAGGCACGATACATGGATAGATCTAGGTATTGCCATCTTTGGAAGGCAATCCATAAGTGGCTCTCATAATATATTCATATGGTAATTTGATTTTCTTTCTAGGAAAGTGTTCCATGCCTTTCCTTAATGGAAATTGGAATCTAATATTCCTTCCTTCATATCAATAATTGCACCATTCGTTCTAAGGAAAGGTCTACCAAGAATAATAGGACATGAAGGATTGCAATCTATATCAAGAACAATGAAATCTACGGGCACATAATTCCTATTGTCAACAATAAGAACATCATTAATCCTTCCCATAGGTTTCTTAATGGTAGAATCCGCAAGATGCAAATTTAAAGAACAATCATCAAGCTCATGGAAACCTAGCAAATCACACAAAGTTTTTGGGATAGTGGAGACACTTGCACCCAAATCACACAAAGCAAAGCATTCATGATCTTTAATTTTAATTTTAATAGCAGGTTCATACTCATCATAAAGCTTTCTAGGGATAGAAACTTCTAGATCAAGTTTTTCTTCCTAAGATTGCATCAAAGCATCAACTATGTGTTTGGTAAAAGCTTTATTTTGACTATAAGCATGCGGAGAGTTTAGTACGGATTGCAACAAGGAAATACAATCAATCAAAGGGCAATTATCATAATTGAATCCCTTGAAATCCAAAGTAGTGGGTTCATCACTATGCAAAGTTTTAATCTCCTCAATCCCACTTTTAACAATTTTAGCATCAAGATCTAAAAACTCCGAATCATTGGGACACAATTTAATAAAAGTAGACTCATCTCCAATCATATCTTTATCAAGATTCATACTAGAAAACAAGGATCTAATAGGAGACACATCAATAACTTTCAGATCTTCATCTTTATTTTCATGATATCTAGAAGAACACACTTTTATATAATTCTCTCTTTTGGCACGCATCCTAGCGGTCCTTTCTTTGCATTCATCAATGGAAATTCTCATGGCTTTGAGAGACTCATTGATATCATGCTTAGGTGGGATAGATCTAAGTTTCAAAGAATCAGCATCAAGAGTAATTCTATCCACACTTCTAGCCAATTCATCAATCTTAAGCAATTTTTCTTCAAGCAAAGCATTGAAATTCTTTTGCGAATTCATAAACTCCTTAACACTAGTTTCAAATTCAGAAGACATCTTTCCATAAGAGTTATTATAGGAATTACCATAATTATTAGAGGAACTACTAGGAAAAGGACTAGGATTAAAGTTTTCTCTATAAGCATTGTTACCAAAATTATTCCTACCAACAAAATTCACATCCAAAGATTTTTTATTATTTTCAATCAACGTGGATAAAGGCATATCATTAGGATCCAAAGAAGCACTCTTATGAGCAAATAATTTCATAAGTTCATCCATCTTTCCACTCAAAACACTAATCTCTTCAATAGCATGCACTTTTTACTAGTAGATCTTTCGGTGTGCCATTGAGAATAATTAACCATAATATTATCTAGGAGTTTGGTAGCTTCTCCTAAGGTAGTTTCCATGAAAGTGCCTCCTGCGGCCGAATCTAAAAGATTTCTAGAAGAAAAATTCAAGCCAGCATAAAAGTTTTGAATAATCATCCATAAGTTCAAACCATGTGTAGGGCAATTACGTATCATTAATTTCATTCTCTCCCAAGCTTGTGCAACATGCTCATGATCTAGTTGCTTAAAGTTCATAATATCGTTTCTAAGAGAGATGATCTTAGCAGGAGGGAAATATTTAGAGATAAAAGCATCTTTGCACTTATTCCACGAATCAATACTATTTCTAGGCAAAGAGGAAAACCAAGTTTTAGCACGATCTCTAAGCGAAAACGGAAATAACTTCAATTTAACAATATCGTTATCCATATCCCTTTTCTTTTGCACATCACACAAATCAACAAAGTTATTTAGATGGGTAGCGGCATCTTCACTTGGAAGGCCGGAAAATTGATCTTTCATGACAAGATTCAACAGTGCAACATTAATCTCACAAGATTTAGCATCGGTAATAGGAGCAATTAGAGTGCTAATAAAATCATTATTGTTGGTATTGGAGAAGTCACACATTTTTGTATTGTTCTGAGCCATAGTGACAAACAAGCAAGCCAACACACAAGCAAACAAGAAGCAAGCGAACGATAAACACATGGCAAAAAAAGGGCAAATAAAACGGCAAGGGTGAAGTGGGGGAGAGGAAAACGAGAGGCAAATAAATGTAATGTGAAGGATAAGGGTTTTTGATAGGTACTTGGTATATGACTTTTGCGTAAGCCTCCCCGGCAACGGCGCCAGAAATTCTTCTTGCTACTTCTCGAGCTTGCGTTGTATTCCCTCGAAGAGGAAAGGGTGATGCAGCACAGTAGCGTAAGTATTTCCCTCAGTTTTTGAGAACCAAGGTATCAATCCAGTAGGAGACCACGTGCGAGTACCTCGCACCTGCACAAACAAATAAGAACTTCACAGCCAACGCGATAAGGGGCTGTCAATCCCTTTACGATCACTTACGAAAGTGAGATCTGATAGATATGATAGTTTGATATTTTTGGTATTTTTGGATAAAAGAAGAGAAAGTAAAAGCGGAAAAGTAAAGTAGATTGTAGGTTGAGAATAGACCGGGGGCCATAGTTTTCTCTAGTGGCTTCTCTCATGATAGCGGAATTCTACGGCGGGTAAACAAATTACTGTCGAGCAATTGATAGAAAAGTGAATACTTATGAGACTGTCCAGGCATGATCATCATATATAGGCATCACGTCTAAAACAAGTAGACCGAAACGATTCTGCCTCTACTAGTATTACTCCACACATCGACCGCTATCTAGCAGGCATCTAGAGTATTAAGTTCATAAGAACAGAGTAACGCCTTAAGCAAAATGACATGATGTAGAGGGATAAACTCAAATAACATGATATAAACCCCATCTTTTTATCCTCAATGGCAATAATACAATATATGCCTTGCTGCCCCTACTATCACTGGGAAAGGACACCGCAAGATTGAACCCAAAGCCAAGCACTTCTCCCATTGCAAGAACTATAGATCTAGTAGGCCAAACCAAACCAATAATTCAAAGAGACTTGCATGGATATTATAATCATACATACAGAGTTCAGAAAAGAACCAAATATTTCTCATAGATAATCTTGATCATAAACCCACAATTCATCAGATCTCGACAAACACACGGCAAAAAGAGATTACATCGAGTAGATCTCCTCGAAGACCGAGGAGAACTTGGTATTGAGATCCAAAGAGAGAGAAGAAGCCATCTAGATACTAGCTATGGACCCGAAGGTCGGTGGTAAACTACTCACAACTCATGGTGAGGTGATGATGATGATGTAGAAGCACTCTGTGGTAGATCCCCCCTCCGGCGGAGCTCTAGAACAGGCCCCAAGATGGGATCTCACGGGAATAGAAGGTTGCGGCGGTGGAACTAGGGGTTTCTCTGTTGTTCTGATGGTTTCGGGGTACGTAGGTATATATAGGAGGAAGGAGGGCACCGGGGGCCAAACGTGGGTCCAACGAGGCAGGGGGTGCGCCCCCACCCTCGTGGACGCCACGTGTGCCCTACTCCGTGGTTCTCAAGTTTCCCGTGCGTATTTTGCTCCAAAAATATCTCTCCCAAAGTTTCATTCCGTTTGGACTCCATTTGATATTCCTTTTCTGTAAAACCCTGAAATAGGCAAAAAAAAAACAGCAATCTGGACTAGGCCTTTGGGTTAATAGGTTAGTCCCAAAAATAATATAAAAGTGTATAACAAAGCCAATTAAACATACAAAACATCATAAATAATAGCATGGAATAATAAAAAATTATAGATACGTTGAAGACGTATCAGGAGCGACCGCCGACGCCGGTGCGGAGCGTCGAGCGGGTGAGTTTGTATTTACTTCTTGAGTCGCCGGCCATGGGACGGCATTGCGGGTGTTGACGTGAATCATTGATGTAGCGGTGTCGGCTGGAGGAGGCGGCGGCGCAGCCAGAGCCGGGTCGTCTCCTAGGGCGCCGGCGGCGAGCCGGCCGCACGGGAAAGACAGCGTTGCGCCACGGGCCCCGGACGTGAAGCGTGCGGCTAGCCCGGCTGGGGGCGCGAAGCCGCCCGCCAAGAGGAGGCGCGGCGCTCCGCGGGAGAGGGCGGCGAGGCCGCCGTTCTGGTGTTGCCGGGGTGAGTTTCTTTCTCTCTTGAACCGAGTGGCCGAGAGGATCTGCTTGGCTCTTGCGTATTCATTTTGTCTTGGGTTTCAGGTCGCCGATCTCACAGGCACTGGAGGCGGCGGATGCCGCGTCCATCGAGGACGCCGCTTTCCGGAGGAGCCGGTCCGGCACCGTTGACCGGGACGAGGAGGAGGAGCGGGCGGATCCAGTCCTTGGTCTGGACCCGGCCGAGACCGAAGGCCAGGCCTAGCGGGCCCCGAACCGGGCCAAGGCGGAGCTGGAGGCAGCATCGACCTAGGCCTGGACTAGCGCCGCGACGGCGTGGGCGCGAGCCGTCGAGGAGCCGGCGTGGCCGGAGATGCCGGCGGGGACGAAGGTGGCGGTGACGGTCTTTGTGCCGTCGTTGGAGGGGGAGCATGGCCAAGGCGGCCGTGCGGATGTGATGGACCTCGACCGGGAGGTCATGGTCATCGGGGACGACACCCCGCCGCGGACCGACGCGATCGAGCGGGCGGGGGCCGACGGAGGCGGCGATGACGCCGTCTTGGAGGGGCGCCGCAGATGGCGCCGGAGAGGGTGGCTCGGATGTCATCGAGGGAGGCGTAGCCGGTGGTGGAGCCGCGGGCCACTCCGCCCACCGCACCATGGGTGGTGCCGAAGAGGGTACCGGCCGCAGGGGAGGCGGCCAGCGGGGAGCATGCTCTGTTTCTTAGGTCTGGGGGTCGCCGGGTCGTTGGGTCGCAGTCGTCGCAGAGAGGGGCCAGCGAGGTCTTCTTCAAGCCTCTGGCCCAGGAGGAGGCGGCGATGGCCGCCGTGAATCGGCGTCTGCAAGGGCGGGCGGACCGGATCCAGGCCTTCGCCCAGGCCAAGTTGGGGCAGACACGGGAGTTGGAGCACGCCGTGCTCGTGATTTTTCCTTGCTTTCTGCTTTGTGGGGGCGCGCCAGCGCACCCACTGGGTGTAGCCCCTGAGATTTGGGCCAACTGCGTAGCAGTTGGGTCGAATCTTAAATTGTTGTCTTGTGTTGATCGTTGCTTTCTGCAGCAACTGGACTCCTACCGGGTCAGTGTCTTCAACCGGCTCCTTGAGACGCACCGGCAGCTCAAGGAGCAGCTCGCTGCCAAGGAGGAGGAGCTCCGTGCTGCGGCAGGTACTTTTCTTGCGTGCTCTCGTCTTATTTTCTTGCGAATCTTAAAGTAGTACTTTGTTTTTGAATTGTTCTTCTGCAGTCGAGGTCCTGTCCTGGAGGGTCCGGCTAATTCGGGACGGCTTCCACTACGACCGGCTCATTGTCGATGCCAGTCGACTTGGGGATGAGGTGGAGCGGGCGGGGGCAGAGGCGACGGGAGCCCGGCGGGCGCTTGATGAAGCCAGCCGGCTGCAGGAATGGCTGGCGGGCGACAAGGGCCATTTTGAAGCTGAGGTGGAACGCCTCAAGGCGGAAGCCGCCAAGGTTTTGGAGGCGCAGTAGGCCCTTGCTGAGGCAGGCCTGCAACGCGGCAAGCTGGCCGACGACAAGGGTCAGCTCCAGGCCGAGGTGGAACGCCTGAAGGCGCTGGTGGCTGCGGCGGAGGAGACCCGGCAGGGGGAAACCCGGCGCCGCGAGGGGGCAGAGATGGCGGCCGAGGACAAGGATGCCGAGCTGAAAGCGGCCCTTGCCAAGGTGGCCGAACTGGAGAAGACGCTCCAGGAGTGTGACCGCACCATCGACTAGGAGCGGCGCAGTACGTTGCTCGAAGCGCAGGACCTGGAAGAGTCCTTCTCCGTTAAGTGCTTTTCTTGGGTCTTTTGCTGGGCTGGGGCCCCAACTTCTCTTTCTTAGTGACTTTCTTCTGATTTGCCTCCCTTCCTGACAGGGGCCTTCCCAGAGACGCGCCAGCTGGCGGAGGAGGTGGTCCGCTTTCAGCGCGACCCGCGGGGATTGTCGGCTCCGGGACTGACCCGCGGGTGGCCTGGACCTTCCCGGAGATCGTGGCCGCCGCCGAGGCCCGTCTACGAGTCTTGAGCGAGCAGATGGCACGGGTCTCCGAGTCCGGCGCGGCGATGATGGCGGCCCTCTGGCCGGGTTCCGTCGCGCCGAACAGCTTCTCGCGGCTGGCGCGATGGTTGGAGGCGGGGCCAGATCGGCTCCATGACTGGCGCGTTTCTGCCGCTCGTGCTGGCGCTCATATGGCGCTCAGGTTCGCGATGTCTTGGCATCCGGAGCTGTCGCTGGGCGCGTTGATGGGCCAGCGAGCAGGCTCGGGGAGCCATCTGTAGGTGGAGGCTGGCCGGATCGCTGCTCGGGCCAGCTACATAGCTGGGTTTGCCTTCCACAATGAGTTCCGGCCTAAGCGGACGGAAGTTGGCGGAGTCGTGTCTGCCGATGACTATGGCCTTCTTCTGGATGACCCGGAGGGCAGCTCCGAGGAGACAGGCGTCTATCGTGACGCGGGCACCGAGGAGGGAGACACCGGCACCTCGGCGGGCCCGGAGGCCGCCTAGGAGGATGCCTGAGGCTGCCTGTTTTTAACTTAGCAAAAAATTATGTTAGGTAGCAGGTCCACCCCACCCACTGGGGGTATCTGGGTGTAATGAATTCTCGCATTGGGCATGTTTGAATTTGAACTTGTAGTGTATGAATTTCATGAATGTTTGCACTCTTGCTTTTTGTCTTTTGAGCCATTTTCGTGTGTTTTTCCCCTCTCAGGCTTCCCCCGCGCGAGTCTGACGGCTGAGGCTCCGGTCCAGGACAAGGGGTTTGGCCTTTGAGAGGAGCGCGCGGTACTTGAGCTGTCGAAATGTTGAGTGCAAGCGTAACACCCACTGGGCCGGCTAGGGGCAATCCGGCGGAACCGGTTGGTGAGCAGCCGGTCGTGCGGCGGTGTTACAAGTGATGGGGTCGGGTCGATCAACCCGGCGGTATGTATGAAATTTGTGATGTCTGCGCTTTTTCTTTTCGTCTGATGAGCCGTTTTCTTGCGACTTT
>LR738712.1:582959034-583011988 GCA_902687465.1 Secale cereale
GGCCTCACTTCGATCCATTTGGTGAACTTGTCCACCGCCAACAGCCAATGCATCATGTCGCTTCGAGCAGTTTTGAAGGGCCTCTTCTCCTCGGAGAAACGTCGTAGGTGTTGGCGGACAGGCCTGACGTCCTTGTGGATGAGGACTTTTTGCTCGGCGTACTTCCTCGGGATACCTGGCATGTCCTTTGGGGTCCATGCGAAGATATCCAGATTCTCACGGAGGAAGTCGACGAGCTCGCCTTCCTATTTGCTGTCGAGGCAGGTGCCTACGACAACATACCTGCTGCAGCTGGGGTCTTCCGGGTTTAGCATCACTTTCTTGGTCTCCTTGGAGGGCTTGAATGAGGCCTCGTCGGCCGGCTCCTCGCCAGGATCGGCACGGCCGACACCTCGTTGGCTAGGGCGACGATCCGGTCGAGCTGGCGCCGCTCCTCGGCTATGACCAGCGACTCAGCCAGCTTGGCGTCGTCCTGGGCGCACTCCAGGGACTTGTTGTAGTCGCCGGTGACGGTGTTGAGGCCCTTTGGACCAGACAGCTTCATCTTTAGGTAGGCGTAGTGGGGGACAACCATAAACTTGGCGAGTGCGGCCCGGCCCAGCAGCGCGTGGTACACACTGGATAGTTCCACGACTTCAAACTAGATCGGCTCGCATCGGAAGTGGTTGCTGTTGCCGAACAGGACGTCGAGCCGAATTCGGCCGGTCGGAGAGCAGGAGAGGCCGGGAACGATGTCGTGGAAGATCGTCTGGGTCAACTCTAGGTCTTTGGCCTCGAGGCCGAGTTTGTTCATGGTGTCGCGGTAGAGGATGTTGATGCTGCTGTCGCAGTCGATGAATACCCGGGAGAACTTGCACGTGCGTTGAGGCGCGACAATGGTGGGGTTGAGGACGAGGGCGTAACCACCCGGGTTCGGCATGTCGGCCGGGTCATCCTCCCGTGTCCAGGTGACCGGACGCTCCGACTAGTGCATGTATTCTGGCTTGGCCGGGATGACGGTGTTCACCTCCTGCCGAAGGAGGCGCTCGCCGCGCTTGTCACCGTCGAGGCTAGTGAAGACGACGTAGGTCGCGTTCTGGGCCGGGTAGGCCTCGTTGCGCATCGCGCCGCCAGCCAAAGGTGGTGGTGAAGGCAGAGGCGGCCGCCCTGCTCCCGGAGCCAGGACCGGAGGAGGCGGGGCGTTGCCCCTCATGACGCGCTTGGTGATGGCGCACTACGGGAGCGTGCATGGACGGCCTTGCGCCGCTGTGGTGCTTGCAGGGAGCGTCGAGCATCTCCTCAAAGCTCATGGCGGGTTGCCATGTCGTCTTGCCGATCTGCCGGCATTTGGCGGCTGGATCGGTCGAGGGCGCCTGCTCGATGGCCGCGACGAGCCGGTTGTCGAAGCGCTCAGCCGGTTGATCGGCCTTGTGCTTGTTCTGCTGTTTGTGCTGCTGTCGGCTTCCTTCGCCGGCCGGCTTCGTAGGGGGAACCGGCTTTTCTTTGCCGGCTTCATCCAGCGCCACCTGGATCTTCATGGCAGAGTCGGCGTTAGCGTACTTGTCCGTCGTCACCATGAGCACGGCCATGGTGGCCGGCTCGGAGCATTAAAGCTTGTGCTTGAGGAGGGTGCCATCCCAGCCCCCATTGACGAAGTATTGGATCGCTTGGACTTCGTGGACGCCCTCGGAGCTGTTCTGGAGTTCGTTCTAGCGTGCGAGGTACTCCCGGACAGTTTTCGCCGGCCCCTGCACGCACATGGCGAGTTGGCTGGGACGGCCGGGCATCGGTAGGCTCCGGTGAAGTTGCATACGAAGGCTTGCTCGAAATCGAGCCACGTGTTAATGCTGCCCACCGGCAGACTGTTCAACCACGTGCGGGCTGATCCCTGGAGCATGACTGGCGCGTAGCGGATGGCGAGGCGGTGGCTGCCGCCGGTGATGCCGATGGCGGTGGTGTAGTCGGTGAGCCAGTCCTCCAGCTTCACAGTGCCGTTGTACTTGGGGGTGTCGCGGGGGGAGCGTGAACCCTTTAGAAAAGGGCTCGCTCCGGATGCGTGGGCCGAAGCACGCCGGCCCGACCGGACCCGTCTCCTCCAGCTCCTCGGAGAGGGAGAGTCGGTTAAGGCGGTGGCGGGCGTCGGTTTTCTTGATGGTGAGCGGGCCCAGCCGGTTAGTGACCGCACCACGGGGGGCCGGGTCGACCGCAGTCGGTTGTCGGACGGGCTGGAGGAGAGGGTCAATCCGGCGTTGGACTTCCGAGGGCAGCTCGTCGCCCAAGCCGCCGGCAGTCGCCTGGGCAGGGTTGCGCTGGGTCCGGGTGCAGCCAGAGTGCACCTCGTCGTGTGGTGAAGACGCCGTGTGCTGGTTGTCACCGGGTCCGGCAACGCAGGCGGAGCCGGATCTGGCCGGCTTGGCGAGCTAGTTTAGGCGGTCCAGCTGCGCGTTGGCCGTAGTCAGGAGGTCGTTCACCTTCTTGAGGCGATCCTGCAGCTCTTTGCCTGTGAGCTGCTCCAGGCCAACCGCGGCCGCTTGAGCGGCGCGCATGTTCTTCACGAGAGTCTCATAGACGAGAGGGAGGGCGCCGAGGGCGCGTCCGATCACTCCGCCCCGGGCCCGCATGTCGGCGACCCAGCTTGGCTCGGGCGCGGTAGGCGTAAAGATGTAGGCGGCGTAAAGCTGTAGGCGGCGTTGCGCTACAGCTGAGCAGAGTCGAGGCGATGCTGCGTGGCGGCGAGCGTCTCAATGAGGTCCAGCAAGCGCCGGCGGTCCTTGTCGGGGCGAGTCCGGGCCTCGGTGATGTTGAAGGCATCGATGTCGGTGCCGTTGGGAACACGGAGGCTCTGCATCATGGCGTGCAGCGGGTTGGGCGAGCCGGCCCGATCCGTCGCGGCCTTAGCTTTGGCGCCTTCCTTGCCACGCTTGATGAGGAGGAGGCGTTGGTCTAGGTGACGAAAACCTCCATGCAGAGGTCCATCGCTCCGGCGGGAATGTTGCTGTCGAGGGAGAGGGGAGAGTCAGAAAAGTCAAGTACCTCGCTGGGGTACTCGTCGGCCGTGGGCGCATCGTAGATGCGTAGCGCGACGAAGGATGCGGTGAGTGCATCGATGACGTCGTCCGCCAGCGCGACGGGCTCATTAGAGTCGGAGAGGAGCCCCGTCTGAAGCATGCTCCCGGCCAGGACCTCGAGCTGCCCCACGGTGGGTGCCAACTGCTACCTCTTGAGCTTGTGTTGTATTCCCTCGAAGAGGAAAGAGAGATGCAGCACAATAGCATAAGTATTTCCCTCAGTTTTTGAGAACCAAGGTATCAATCCAGTAGGAGACCACGCGCCAGTCCCTCGCACTTGCACAAACAAATAAGAACTTTGCAACAAACGAGATAAGGGGTTGTCAATCCCTTTACGATCACTTACGAGAGTGAGATCTGATAGAGATGATAGTTTACATTTTTGATATTTTTGGTTTAATAAAACAGCAATTAAAAGCGGTAAAAGTAAAGTAGATGTAGATTGATATGTTGAGAATAGACCCAGGGCCCATAGTTTTCTCTAGTGGCTTCTCTCATGATAGCGATATTCTAGGGCGGGTAAACAAATTACTGTCGAGCAATTGATAGAAAAGCGAATAATTATGAGACTATCTAGGCATGATCATTGTATATAGGCATCATGTCCGAGACAAGTAGACCGACTCCTGCCTGCATCTACTACTGTTACTGCACACATCGACCGCTATCCAGCATGCATCTAGTGTATTGAGTTCATACGAACAGAGTAACGCCTTAAGCAAGATGACATGATGTAGAGGGATAAACTCAAGCAATATGATGTAATCCGCATCTTTTTATCCTTGATGGAAACAATACAATACGTGCCTTGCTGCCCCTACTGACACTGGGAAAGGACACCGCAAGATTGAACCCAAAGCCAAGCACTTCTCCCATTGCAAGAACTATAGATCTAGTAGGCCAAACCAAACCAATAATTCGAAGATACTTGCAAGGATATTATGAGCACACATAAAAAGTTCAGAGAAGAACCAAATATCTTTCATAGATAACCTTGATCGTAAACTCACAATTCATCGGATCTCGACAAACACACCGCAAAAAGAGATTACATTGAATAGATCTCCTCGAAGACCGAGGAGAACTTTGTATTGAGATCCAGAGAGAGAGAGAAGAAGCCATCTAGATACTAGTTATTGACCCGAAGGTCTGTGGTAAACTACTCACAACTCATGGTGAGGCCGATGATGATGATGATAATGAAGGCCTCCGTGATGGATCCCCCTCCGGAACAGGCTCCAAGATGGGATCTCCACGGGAACAGAAGCTACGGCGGTGGAATTAGGGTTTTCTCTCTACATATGGAGTTTCTGGGGTACGTAGACTTATATAGGAAGAAGGAGGGCACTGGGGGCCACACGAGGGGGCCTCGAGGCAGGGGGCGTGCCCTGGGAAGGGAGGCGCGCCCCCCACCCTCGAGGGCCACCTCTGTGTCCCCTGACTTGGTCCTCAAGCTCCGCGTGCGTGATTTTCTCCAAAAATATCTCTCGCGAAGGTTTCATTCCGTTTGGACTCCGTTTGATATTCCTTTTCTGCAAAACCCTGAAATAGGCAAAAAAACAGCAATCTGGACTGGGCCTTTGGGTTAGTAGGTTAGTCCAAAAAATGATATAAAAGTGAATGATAAAGCCCATTAAACATACAAGACTTCATAAATAGTAGCATCGAACAATCAAAAATTATAGATACCTTGGAGACGTATCACCAACTGTCGTGGTGGGCGCACGGTAGATGCCAAGGGATGGCTAAAGATAGGAGGAGGCTCGAGGGCACTGGTGGGCTCCAGAGGCGAGGTCGGCATGAGCGAGCGTGGGATGCCAGACATACCCAGGTTTGGGGCTCTCCGGAGATATAACACCCCAAGTCCTGCCGAGTGTAGTTGATGTGTTTCAGTACAGAGTTGCTCCTTGAGTTGTATGGAGGATGGAGGAAGACAGGCCAAGGCTCAGGCTGCTTCTCCTTGTGGTGTGTGTGACTACTCATGTTGCTATTCATTGCTTGCTTCGTCGTCCTGTATGCCTGGGGGCTCCTGGGGGTTTTATGGGTCAACCCCTAGGGGTACAATGGTAATGTTACAAGGACATGCGGCCAGGTTGTCATTGTCCGGGAACCGGCAATGGGACCCACTGGGTACGGGGCTCGCCGGGTTCTCCGGGCGTGGGACCCGCCGGGTACACGGGCACTGTTGGTCGTCTTGTCGATCGCCAGGGAGTGGCCGGGCTGAGTTGGCTACAGTGGCGCTCCGCCAGGTCGCCGCTTGCTGGCATCATTGGTGATGATGGTTGCACTGTTGCCACGCCGGCCCTAGTCAGCGGGTAGGTGGGGCATTGTTGCCACGCCCCGGCTGACGAGAGGCATGGGCGGGGCACTGTTGCCTCGGTCATCGGTAGATGGAGACTCGTTATATCATACGACTGGGATGGGACGGGAGCTGACTCGTGGCCGGGTTGAGGAACGCGCCAAGGGTGGAGCTGGCTTGTTGGAGAAATCTTGATGTGCCAGGTCCGGATGCCTTGAGCTGGTTGTTGGGGCCGAGTCAAGGGATCCGTCCGGGTTGGAGAGTCTGGCCGGGTCGAGGGACTTGGTCGGGTTGAGTGACCTGGTCAAGCATGAGCCGGACTGAGGGGCGATGCTGGCCCCATCGTTTTTGGAAAGGATCCGAGATCCGTTGCCTGCCTGGGGTTCATCCCCCCGACACTTGTGCTTATGGAATCTAACAAACCTCTAGTCTTTGAAGGACATCGAAAAGTGATCTGTGTATGGTAGATTTCTCTGCAGGGCCACAACTCGCCATTTGTCTTCTTGCAAAAGCTTCAGAGTGTTGGCTTTGGCATCAAAGACTGGGTCATGCAGGCATGAGGAACCTGCATACTGTCAGGACCCCGATCCTAAGTCACACCGATCTAGCTGTAACACGTCATATCACTTTGCGGCCTCACGCACGGTAACCCCACTGGTGCCACCTTACCTGGCCCGGGACCGTTTGCGCATTTTGGCACACGTATATGACAGTGTCGCTAGCATCCATATGACAGAGAACCCGGGCCGACATGGTTAGTTATAAACCAAAAGTGGCGCTAAATTACAGAGACAGGCATCCATGACCCAGCAACGAACGTGTCAGTCATCAACGTATGAACCCAAGTCGTAGCAAGCTACATGGACTTAAAGGAACAACGCGTGACATTTCCCCTAAGGGACAGACACAGGAACGAAGAAGGACACATGCCGGCCAGCCTACGTGTTCCGAGCAGTAGCAAGCTACCAAGGCTCATTGGAATCACTAGGAGGCATTTCCCTGTAAGGTAGGCTACCAAAGGAAAACAACTAGGTGTCGGATCCCACACATACCAAGCATTTCAATCATACACGCAATATGCTCAATATGTGCAAATACAACATTGCATCACAACAGAACTCTATGACTCAAAGTACTTTATTTAAGAGGCTCCAAGAGCCATACATAACATATCCATACAGGTAGGGGTCACATGACCCAACACTCAAGTTATACAGTCATACAAGCACAAGCGGAAGCTACATGTCTGAGTACAGACAACTTAGAAAATAAAACAGGCTTGGTGTAGCCTGACTATCTACAAGGCCCTTCACAAGCTCCAGATCTCCGTCTGGGTGTCAAGCTACTCATCGACGTCAACGTCTATGTAGAACCCATCAGCAGGGGCAGGGTTCTCCTCTGCAACAGTTATTAAGCAAACATGAGTACAAAGGTACTCAGCAAGTCTTACCACAGAACCTATCATACATGCAGCATTATCAAAGGGGGTAGTGGAGTTCATAGCAGAAAGCTAGCTTTGACTCTTGGCTAACCTATACTACAACCCTCAACAAATTGCAAGATGTTATTACGAACATGAGTTCTCTATTCACCACAACAATACACTACCGAGGATCCTCTTCTGTCATCCTACGGAAGGGCCATCCACGGCACTCACACTTATCTTGAGGCTTTTAGTAGTATCCATCAACTTGTCTATGAACTGTAAGAGTATCCAAGTAGTCTGTACCGCGAACAACGGCTATTCGAATAGATTGGTAACCCTGCAGGGGTGTACTTCTTCACACATGTTTTCACCACTTAGCGTCTGCACACGATATGTGCTCGGTAGACTTCAAGCGAAAGCCGACGTGGGTGTAGACCACGACCTAACCAACCACTCAAGTCTCTCGTCCAGGTTTGTCGCCTATTTGGGTTCCATCCATGGGGAGATCCGGCCGGGGTGTCGCTCACGGCCCCAAACGATGTGTACAGGGTTCCCGAGTCACCAAACGGGCAACCGGTACACCGTGCCACGTACCTGTCGCATCACAGCCCACCCCGAGGGTCAGCGCTGTGCACGACCTCCAGTAAACTATAAACACCAGAAACTAGTTGCAACTCCTGGACAGAGAACATGACAGTCAATAAGTCGAGCGGGGTCATATTTCAGGGCCCAATGTGTGGTAGTAACTGTAACTTGAATCACACACACAGATCTCGGGTCCTAAGGACGATTCCAATGAAACAACCCTCCATGTACTCCTACATGGCCTTTCATCGATACCTTTACCAAGCGTATTCCACATTTCCTTCTCTTTATCGGTATGATCATTTCACTCTGATCCATCACCCAGATGAACCAGACCAGACACAACTCTAAGCATAGCAGGCAACATAAGTAAATAGCATGGTGGATCACACATCACATGGCTCAATGAACTCCTACACATGCTAGTGGGTTTCAACTATTTACTATGGCAATGACAGGTCATGCAAGGGAATAGGGTTCAACCACCGCAGCAAGTAGCAGTTCACACGCTGTTGCCTTAATGCAGTAAAAGAGAGCAGGAGCGAGAAGATTGGGTTTGTATCGGAATGATCAATGATTGCTTGCCTGACAAGGTAGTTGTCGGGTACTGCTCTTCAACTGGATACGCAGCAGTATCCTCGGGAGCAGGACCTAACACAGAGAATACTGACGATACAATTATTAAGCAAACAAATGCAATAATATGATGCATGCTCATGACATGGCAAGATGCATGTGTGTTGGCTAATGCAACTAAAACCAGAAGGGTTTGAGCCTATTTGAATCAAAGATTCAAATTGGCATTTTAGCTATTATTTAAATAAGTGCATTATCATGTTTTAATATATACAGCAAGGTTAACTTGCTCAAATATGCATGAAACTAGTGCCATTGGAAAGATTGGATTTTTCTGATCATTTTTCATATATAAATCTTTTCCATCTGAGCTACTGTTGAATTTATATGATTTTTTGAAGTTTAGGCATTTTCTGGAATTTCCTGAATTATTTTTAAATCTAAAAATCCCAAAAAAACCTTTACTGCGTCAGCATGACATCATGCTGACGTCAGCCAGTCAACAGGAGCTAGTCCAAGTCAAACATGACATGTGGGCCCGGCATGTCAGTGTCACAGCTAACTAACAAAGTTAATTAGAGTTAAACTAAAACTAAATAGCTGTCAGTGGGGTCTGGGCCCACGGGTCAGTGACTAAACTAATTAACTAGTTTAATTAACATTAACTTAATTAAAATAGCTAATTAGGGGAGGGGTGGCCCACGCGTCAGTGACCCAGGGGTGGTCAACCCCTCGGTCAAACAGGTCAAACCCGCCGGCGAAGTGACGCCGGCGAGGCCAGACACGGCGGCGTGCTTCGGAAAACGTCCACAGGGCTCGGTTCGAGTTGCGGTTGGGTGCGTTGGAAAGCCCTTGCCGTTGCGCGTCGGATGGTGGTGGTCGCCGGACCTGGGGTGGCCGGAGACGACGGCAACAAGCTCAACGGCGGCGACGGCAGTCGGGCGTGTGTGGAGATGCAGCTACGGTGGCCTAGGCGATGCGTGCGTAGTACCTAGCGCATCTACGTACTGCGGCGAGCAAGATGGACATGTGCCAGTGACCAAATGGTCACCGGAGCATCGCCGGCGGCGAGCACGGCAGCGGTGGTTTTCGGTGATCAACGGAGCGGCGGCTACACGACGCAAAAGAAGCGGAGAAGAGAGGGGTTCGGCGTAGAAGCTCACAGCGGTGCTAACGAGCTCGACGGAGAGGTCGGGGATGCTCTGCTGCTCCTAAATCGACGGCGAGGTGCTCCGGCGGTCCGAGGAAGGGGACGACGGCGCGAGGACGATGCAGGGCTCCCGGCGATCCGTGGCTCAGCGAGGAGGTAGAGGGCGTCGCAGCGAACCTTCTGGACACGCTCACGGGGCGAGGGGGAGGGTCTAGGTGCGGCAACGGCGAGCGGCGGCGACGAGCGGCTCGGTGGTGAGAGAGGAGAGCCAGGGGAAGGCGACGGAGACGAGGGGAAAGTGCGAGAGGGTTCGGGGCAGCTGCGTGGCGTCGCGGGGAGTCTTCCAGGGCGTCGGGGATGCAGGCAGGCAGCCTGGAGGTGGCCGGGCGCGTGCCGGCGCGCGGCGGCCACGCGCACTGCCGACTGGCGCGAGGAGGAAGGTGACAGAACGGGCTGGTGGGCTGGGCCGGCTTGCAAACAGTGCTGGGCTCAGGTAAGTGCTTTCTCTCTCTTTCTTTTTCCTATTTTCTTTTCTGTTTCATTTGTTTTGCAACTTTGTTTAATTAATAAAAATACCAGAACATTTTTATAACTCATGAAACTTGTCATGCCCACTGTATATAATATGAACAGTAGGGAACATTATAGTTTATGATTATTTGAGCATTTAAAATATTTCATAGCATTTAAATGCCCAAATTCAAATACCATATGATTTAATCCAGTGACCTTGGATGTCCTAGAAAATTGTGCACCATTTTTGGCAAAGGTTTGAGACCAAGGTAGAAATGATGAACATTTTTTAAGGGCATTTTGGGTACATTGGAAAATATTTTATCAAACCCTAGTTGTTAGAAGAGGGGTGCTGGGGTTTCTGTCATTCCCATTTCAAGTTTCTTTGATAAGTAAACATGATGCACACTCTAGCTAGTCCTAATGCAAGTGCTAACTAGGGATGTGACACATACTCTCACCAAGAAGAATCACGTTATAGGCATCGAGGGCGTCAAGTTCAAGAAAGATCATCTGTGTGGCGCTTGTGAAGCTGGGAAGATGACTAGGGCCAAGCATCCATCAAAGACAATCATGACTACATCACGTCCTTTCGAGCTGCTTCACATGGACTTATTTGGCCCTACTCACTACTCTACTCTCTCTACTACTGCTTGATTATATGGCTTCATGATCGTTGATGACTACTCTAGATATACTTGGGTGCATATAATCCTCTGTAATATTGAAGTGCATGATGTCTTCGGGCGATTCACAAATCGAGCCATGAACAACAATGGCATCAAGATCAAGCACATCAGAAGTGACAATGGAACTGAGTTCAAGAATACATGGCTCGATACTTATCTTGATACATTGGGTATCATGCATGAGTTCTCCCCTCCATACACTCCTTGGCAGAATGGTGTCATTGAGCGCAAGAATAGAACTCTCATTGAGATGGCACATACTATGCTCGATGAATACAAGACTCCAAGAAAGTTCTGGCCTGAAGCCATTGACACTGCATGTCACATCATCAACAGAGTTTATCTTCACAAGTTCTTCAAGAAAACATCCTATGAACTTCTGACCGATAAGAAGCCAAACATTAGCTATTTCAAAGTCTTCGGCGCTAGGTGCTGGATCAAAGATCCGCATCACACTTCCAAATTTGCACCAAAAGCACATGAAGGTTTCATGCTTGGTTACGAAAGGGACTCGCACACCTACCGAGTCTTCAACCTCTTTCACTATAAAGTGGTTGAAACTGTAGATGTGCGGTTTGATGAAACTAACGGCCCGCAAAGAGAGCACCTGTCATATGTGCTAGATGAAGCTTCTCCCAGTGAATCTATCAAGCAAATGGGTACAGGACAGATTATTCCCACCGAGGAACCAACTGAAGAGGAAATAATCATCTCTGCACCTCATCAACATGAAGACAATGCTCAGCCTGAAGCCAATCCTGAACAAGAAGTTAATCAACAGCGTGAGCAAAGTCTTCGCCTAGTTCATCCTTGATGGGGAACGTAGTATTTTAAAATTTTCCTACGATCACGCAAGATCTATCTACCATATGTATAGCAATGAGAGGGAAGAGTGTGTCTACGTACCCTCGTAGACCGGAAGCGGAAGCGTCAAGTGACGCGGTTGATGTAGTCGAACTTCTTCGCGATTCAACCGATCAAGCACCGAATGTACGGCACCTCCGCGTTCAGCACACGTTCAGCTTGATGACGTCCCACGAGCTCTTGATCCAGTTGAGCTTCACGGGAGAGTTTCGTCAGCACGACGGCGTGGTGACAGATATGATGTATTCACCGGCGCAGGGCTTCGCCTAAGCACTGCAACGGTATGACCGAGGTGTGTTTCTGTGGAGGGGGGCACCGCACACGGCTGGAACAATTCAACTTGTGTGTCTTTGGGTGCCCCCTGCCCCCGTATATAAAGGAGCAAGGGAGGAGGGCCGGCCGACCTCCTATGGTGCGGCTAGGGCAATCCTACTAGGAATAGAATTGCAATCCTATTCCTAGTAGGAGTCCATCAAGAAGGAAGAGAGGGAAAAGAAAAGAGGGAGAGGTGGCGCCACCCCAATCCTAGTCCAACTAGGATCCCTAGGTGGGGCGCCGGCCAGCCTCTATGGGCTGCCTCTCTCTTTTCCTTAAGGCCCACTATGGACCATCCCCCCTCGTAGGGGGTTCCGGTAACCTCCTCCGGCAATCCAGTTAAATCCGAAACTTTTCCGGAACACTTCCGGTGTCCGAATATAGTCGTCCAATATATCAATCTTTATGTCTTGGACATTCCGAGACTCCTCTTCATGTCCGTGATCTCATCCGGGACTCCGAACTACCTTCGGTACATCAAAACTCATAAACTCATAATACCGATCGTCATCAAACGTTAAGCGTGCGGACCCTACGGGTTCGAGAACTATGTAGACATGACCGAGACTCATCTCCGGTCAATAACCAATAGCGGAACCTGGATGTTCATATTGGCTCCTACATATTCTACGAAGATCTTTTATCGGTCAAAACCGCATAACAACATACGTTGTTCCTTTTGTCATCGGTATGTTACTTGCCCGAGATTCGATCGTCGGTATCTCCATACCTAGTTCAATCTCGTTACCGGCAAGTCTCTTTACTCGTTCCGTAACACATCATCTCGTAACTAACTCATTAGTCTTTTTGCTTGCAAGGCTTATTGTGATGTGTGTTACCGAGAGGGCCCAGAGATACCTCTCCGACACTCGGAGTGACAAATCCTAATCTTGATCTATGCCAACACCACGAATACTTTTGGAGACACCTGTAGAGCATCTTTATGATCACCCAGTTACGTTGTGACGTTTGATAGCACACAAGGTGTTCCTAAGGTATTCGGGAGTTACATAATCTCATAGTCATAGGAACATGTATAAGTCATGAAGAAAGCAATAGCAGTAAAACTAAACGATCAAAGTGTTATGCTAACGGATGGGTCTTGTCCATCACATCATTCTCCTAATGATGTGATCCCGTTGATCAAATGACAACTCATGTCTATGGCTAGGAAACATAACCATCTTTGATCAATGAGCTAGTCTAGTAGAGGCATACTAGGGACATACTGTTTTGTCTATGTATCCACACATGTACTAAGTTTCCGGTTAATACAATTCTAGCATGAATAAAAGACAATTATCATGATATAAGGAAATACAAATAACATCTTTATTATTGCCTCTAGGGCATATTTCCTTCAGTCTCCCACTTGAACTAAAGTCAATAATCTAGATTACAAAGTGATGATCCTCACACCCATGGAGTCCTGGTGTTGATCATGTTTTGTCCATGGAAGAGGCTTAGTCAACAGGTCTGCAACATTCAGATCCGTATGTATTTTGCAAATCTCTATGTCTCCCTCCTTGACTAGATCGCGGATGGAATTGAAGCGTCTTTTGATGTGCTTTGTTCTCTTGTGAAACCTGGATTCCTTCGCCAAGGCTATTGCTCCAGTGTTGTCACAAAAGATTTTCATTGGACCCGATGCACTAGGTACTACACCTAGATCGGATATGAACTCCTTCATCCAGACTCCTTCATTTGCTGCTTCCGAAGCAGCTATGTATTCCGCTTCACACGTAGATCCCGCCACGACGCTCTGCTTGGAACTGCACCAACTGACACCTCCACCGTTCAATAAAAATACATATCCGGTTTGTGACTTAGAGTCATCCGAATCAGTGTCAAAGCTAGAATCGACGTAACCGTTTACGACGAGCTCTTTGTCACCTCCATACACGAGAAACATATCCTTTGTCCTTTTCAGGTACTTCAGGATGTTCTTGACCGCTGTCCAGTGATCCACTCCTAGATTACTTTGGTACCTCCCTGCTAGACTTATAGCAAGGCACACATCAGGTCTGGTACACAGCATTGCATACATGATAGATCCTATGGCTGAGGCATAGGGAATGACTTTCATTTTCTCTCTATCTTCTGCAGTGGTCGGGCATTGAGTCTTACTCAACTTCATACCTTGTAATACAGTCAAGAACCCTTTCTTTGACTGATCCATTTTGAACTTCTTCAAAATCTTATCAAGGTATGTGCTTTGTGAAAGTCCAATTAAGCGTCTTGATCTATCTCTATAGATCTTGATGCCTAATATATAAGCAGCTTCACCGAGGTCTTTCATTGAAAAATTCTTATTCAAGTATCCTTTTATGCTATCCAGAAATTCTATATCATTTCCAATCAACAATATGTCATCCACATATAATATTAGAAATGCTATAGAGCTCCCACTCACTTTCTTGTAAATATAGGCTTCTCCAAAAGTCTGTATAAAACCATAAGCTTTGATCACCTCATCAAAGCGTATATTCCAACTCCGAGATGCTTGCACCAGTCCATAGATGGATCGTTGGAGCTTGCATACTTTGTTAGCATCTTTTGGATCGACAAAACCTTCTGGTTGCATCATATACAACTCTTCTTTGAGATATCCATTCAGGAATGCGGTTTTGACATCCATTTGCCAGATTTCATAATCATAAAATGCGGCAATTGCTAACATGATTCGGACAGACTTAAGCATCGCTACAGGTGAGAAAGTCTCATCGTAGTCAACTCCTTGAACTTGTCGAAACCCTTTCGCAACAAGTCGAGCTTTGTAAACAGTAACATTACCGTCTGCGTCGGTCTTCCTCTTGAAGATCCATTTATTTTCGATGGCCTGCCGATCATCGGGCAAGTCAACCAAAGTCCATACTTTGTTCTCATACATGGATCCCATCTCAGATTTCATGGCCTCAAGCCATTTTGCGGAATCTGGGCTCATCATCGCTTCCTCATAGTTCGTAGGTTCATCATGGTCCAGTAACATGATTTCCAGAACTGGGTTGCCGTACCACTCTGGTGCAGAACGTACTCTGGTTGATCTACGACGTTCAGCAGAAACTTGATCTGAAGTTTCATGATCATCATCATTAACTTCATCACTGATTGGTGTAGGAATCACTGGAACAATTTTCTGTGATGTACTACTTTCCAATTCAGGAGAAGGTACAATTACCTCATCAAGTTCCACTTTCCTCCCACTCACTTCTTTCGAGAGAAACTCCTTCTCTAGAAAGGATCCATTCTTAGCAACGAATAACTTGCCTTCGGATCTGTGATAGAAGGTGTACCCAACAGTCTCTTTTGGGTATCCTATGAAGACACATTTCTCCGACTTGGGTTCGAGCTTATCAGGTTGAAGCTTTTTCACATAAGCATCACAGCCCCAAACTTTAAGAAACGACAACTTTGGTTTCTTGCCAAACCATAGTTCATAAGGTGTCGTATCAACGGATTTAGATGGTGCCCTATTTAACGTGAATGCAGCTGTCTCTAAAGCATAACCCCAAAACGATAGTGGTAAATCTGTAAGAGACATCATAGATCGTACCATATCCAATAAAGTACGGTTACGACGTTCGGACACACCATTACGTTGTGGTGTTCCGGGTGGCGTGAGTTGTGAAACTATTCACATTGTTTCAAATGAAGACCAAACTCGCAACTCAAATATTCTCCTCCACGATCAGATCGTAGAAACTTTATTTTCTTGTTACGATGATTCTCTACTTCACTCTGAAATTCTTTGAACTTTTCAAATGTTTCAGACTTGTGCTTCATTAAGTAGATATACCCATATCTGCTCAAATCATCAGTGAAGGTCAGAAAATAACGGTACCGCCGTGAGCTTCAACACTCATTGGCCTACATACATCGGTATGTGTGATTTCCAACAAATCTGTTGCTCGCTCCATAGTTCCGGAGAACGGAGTTTTAGTCATCTTGCCCATGAGGCATGGTTCGCAAGCATCAAGTGATTCATAATCAAGTGATTCCAAAAGTCCATCACTATGGAGTTTCTTCATGCGCTTTACACCAATATGACCTAAACGGCAGTGCCACAAATAAGTTGCACTATCATTATTAACCTTGCATCTTTTGGTTTCAATATTATGAATATGTGTATCACTACAATCGAGATCCAATAAGAATAGACCACTCCTCAAGGGTGCATGACCATAAAAGATATTATTCATAACAATAGAACAACCATTATTCTCTGATTTAAATGAATAACCGTCTCGCAATGAACAAGATCCAGATATAATGTTCATTCTCAACGCTGGCACCAAATAACAATTATTTAGGTCTAAAACTAATCCCAAAGGTAGATGTAGAGGTAGCGTGCCGACGGTGATCACATCGACTTTGGAACCGTTTCCCACGCGCATCGTCACCTCGTCCTTAGCCAATCTTCGTTTAATCCGTAGTCCCTGTTTCGAGTTACAAATATTAGCAACCGAACCGGTATCAAATACCCAGGTACTACTACGAGCATTAGTAAGGTACACATCAATAACATGTATATCACATATACCTTTGTTCACCTTGCCATCCTTCTTATCCGCCAAATACTTGGGGCAGTTCCGCTTCCAGTGTCCAGTCCCCTTGCAGTAGAAGCACTCAGTTTCAGGCTTGGCTCCAGACTTGGGTTTCTTCGTGGAAGTAGCAACTGTCTTGCTATTCTTCTTGAAGTTCCCCTTCTTTCCCTTGCCCTTTTTCTTGAAACTAGTGGTCTTGTTAACCATCAACACTTGATGCTCCTTTTTGATTTCTACCTCCGCAGCCTTGAGCATAGCGAAGAGCTCGGGAATTGTCTTTTGCATCCCTTGCATATTATAGTTCATCACGAAGCTTTTATAGCTTGGTGGCAGTGATTGAAGAACTCTATCAATAACACTATCCTCGTCAACTTTGCAACCAAGTTGAGTCATATGATTGTATTACCCAGACATTCTGAGCAAGTGTTCACTGATAGAACTATTCTCCTCCATCTTGCAGCTGTAGAACTTATTGGAAATCTCATATTTCTCAATCCGGGCATTTGCTTGAAATATTAACTTCAACTCCTGGAACATCTCATATGGTCCATGACGTTCAAAACGTCGTTGAAGTCCCTGTTCTAAGCCGTAAAGCATGGCACACTGAACTATCGTGTAGTCATCAGACCGCGATTGCCAGACGTTCAAAGCGTCTACATTAGCGGGAGGGGGCTTGTCACCTAGCGGTGCTTCAAGGACATAATTCTTCTGTGCAGCAATGAGGATAATCCTCAGGTTACGGACCCAGTCCGTGTAATTGCTACCATCATCTTTCAACTTAGCTTTCTCTAGGAATGCATTAAAATTCAAAGGAACGGTAGCACGGGCCATTGATCTACAACAACATAGATATGCAAAAACTATCAGGACTAAGTTCATGATAAGTTAAAGTTCAATTTAATCATATTAAGGAACTCCCACTTATATAGACATCCCTCCGGTCATCTAAATGATCACGTGATCCAAATCAACTAAACCATGTCTGATCATCACGTGAGATGGAGTAGTTTCAATGGTGAACATCTTATGTTGATCATATTTACTATATGATTCACGCTTGACCTTTCGGTCTCCAGTGTTCCGAGGCCATATCTGCATATGCCAGGCTCGTCAAGTTTAACCCGAGTATTCTGCGTGTGCAAAAACTGGCTTACACCCGTTGTATTTGAACGTAGAGCTTATCACACCCGATCATCACGTGGTGTCTCGGCACACGAACTTTCGCAACGGTGCATACTCAGGGAGAACACTTATACCTTGAAATTTAGTAAGGGATCATCTTATAATGCTACTGTCGTTCTAAGCAAAATAAGAAGCATAATAAGATAAACATCACATGTAATCAAAATATGTGACATGATATGGCCATCATCATCTTGTGCTTTTGATCTCCATCTCCAAAGCACCGTCATGATCACCTTCGTCACCGGCGCGACACCTTGATCTCCATCGTAGCATCGTTGTCGTCTTGCCAACTATTGCTTCTACGACTATCGCTACCGCTTAGTGATAAAGTAAAGCAATTACATGGCGATTGCATTTCATACAATAAAGCGACAACCATATGGCTCCTGCCAGTTGCCGATAACATTACAAAACATGATCATCTCATACAAAACCGTATAACTCATCATGTCTTGACCATATCACTTCACAACATGCCCTGCAAAAACAAGTTAGACGTCCTCTACTTTGTTGTTGCAAGTTTTTACGTGGCTGCTACGGGCTTAGCAAGAACCGTTCTTACCTACGCATATAAAACCACAACGATGTTTCGTCAAGTATGTGCTGTTTTAACCTTCACAAGGACCGGGCGTAGCCACACTTGATTCAGCTAAAGTGAGAGAGACAGACACCCGCCAGTCACCTTTAAGCAACGAGTGCTCGTAACGGTGAAACCAGTCTCGCGTAAGCGTACGCGTAATGTCGGTCCGGGCCACTTCATCTCACAATACCACCGAAGCAAAGTATGACATGCTGGTAAGCAGTATGACTAGTATCGCCCACAACTCATTGTGTTCTACTCGTGCATATCATGTACGCATAGACCTGGCTCATGATGCCACTGATGGGGAACGTAGTATTTTAAAATTTTCCTACGATCACGCAAGATCTATCTACCAGATGTATAGCAACGAGAGGGAAGAGTGTGTCTACGTACCCTCGTAGACCGGAAGCGGAAGCATCAAGTGACGCGGTTGATGTAGTCGAACTTCTTCGCGATTCAACCGATCAAGCACCGAACGTACGGCACCTCCGCGTTCAGCACACGTTCAGCTTGATGACGTCCCACGAGCTCTTGATCCAGTTGAGCTTCACGGGAGAGTTTCGTCAGCACGACGGCGTGGTGACGGATATGATGTATTCACCGGCGCAGGGCTTCGCCTAAGCACTGCAACGGTATGACCGAGGTGTGTTTCTGTGGAGGGGGGCACCGCACACGGCTGGAACAATTCAACTTGTGTGTCTTTGGGTGCCCCCCTGCCCCCGTATATAAAGGAGCAAGGGAGGAGGGTCGGCCGGCCTCCTATGGTGCGGCTAGGGCAATCCTACTAGGAATAGGATTGCAATCCTATTCCTAGTAGGAGTCCATCAAGAAGGAAGAGAGGGAAAAGAAAAGAGGGAGAGGTGGCGCCACCCCTATCCTAGTCCAACTAGGATCCCTAGGTGGGGCGCCGGCTAGCCTCTATGGGCTGCCTCTCTCTTTTCCTTAAGGCCCACTATGGACCATCCCCCCTCGTAGGGGGTTCCGGTAACCCCCTCCGGCAATCCAGTTAAATCCGAAACTTTTCCGGAACACTTCCGGTGTCCGAATATAGTCGTCCAATATATCAATCTTTATTTCTCGGACATTCCGAGACTCCTCGTCATGTCCGTGATCTCATCCGGGACTCCGAACTACCTTCGGTACATCAAAACTCATAAACTCATAATACCGATCGTCATCAAACGTTAAGCGTGCGGACCCTACGGGTTCGAGAACTATGTAGACATGACCGAGACTCATCTCCGGTCAATAACCAATAGCGGAACCTGGATGTTCATATTGGCTCCTACATATTCTACGAAGATCTTTTATCGGTCAAAACCGCATAACAACATATGTTGTTCCTTTTGTCATCGGTATGTTACTTGCCCGAGATTCGATCGTCGGTATCTCCATACCTAGTTCAATCTCGTTACCGGCAAGTCTCTTTACTCGTTCCATAACACATCATCTCGTGACTAACTCATTAGTCTTTTTGATTGCAAGGCTTATTGTGATGTGTGTTACCGAGAGGGCCCAGAGATACCTCTCCGACACTCGGAGTGACAAATCCTAATCTTGATCTATGCCAACACCATGAATACTTTCGGAGACACCTGTAGAGCATCTTTATGATCACCCAGTTACGTTGTGACGTTTGATAGCACACAAGGTGTTCCTACAGTACTCGGGAGTTACATAATCTCATAGTCATAGGAACATGTATAAGTCATGAAGAAAGCAATAGCAGTAAAACTAAACGATCAAAGTGCTATGCTAACGGATGGGTCTTGTCCATCACATCATTCTCCTAATGATGTGATTTGTTTATCAAATGACAACTCATGTCTATGGCTAGGAAACATAACCATCTTTGATCAATGAGCTAGTCTAGTAGAGGCATACTAGGGACATACTGTTTTGTCTATGTATCCACACATGTACTAAGTTTCCGGTTAATACAATTCTAGCATGAATAAAAGACAATTATCATGATATAAGGAAATACAAATAACATCTTTATTATTGCCTCTAGGGCATATTTCCTTCAATCCTGGGGTAGCTAATGAAGTACACGTGGAAAATATTCTTGATAACCACAATGCAACTGGTCCCCTCACTCGTTCAAAAGCAACTCAGCTAGCCAACTTTTGTGGATACTCTGCATTCGTTTCAATATCTAAACCCAAGAAAGTTGATGAAGCCTTTATGGAACTTGAATGGATTCAAGCAATGCAAGAAGAGCTCCAACAATTTGAGCTAAATAATG
The DNA here is from genome assembly GCA_902687465.1 of Secale cereale. Lineage (NCBI taxonomy): Eukaryota > Viridiplantae > Streptophyta > Magnoliopsida > Poales > Poaceae > Secale > Secale cereale. The sequence goes on from LR738712.1 coordinate 582,979,059, forward strand.
TATGGGACCTAGTTAAGCGTCCAGATCCATGGAAGCATAACATCATTGGCACCAAATGGATCTATCGCAACAAACAAGATGAGCATGGTCAAGTTGTCAAAACCAAGGCTCATCTAGTTGCTCAAGGTTATACTCAAGTTGAAGGAATTGAGTTCAATGAAACCTTTGCTCCGATGGCTAGTCTTGAAGCCATTCGCATACTGCTAGCCTATGCCAATCACCATAACATATTTTTGTATCAAATGGATGTGAAGAGTGCCTTTCTGAATGGCAAAATTGAAGAAGTGTATGTTGCACAACATCCTGGCTTTGAAGACCCAAAGCATCCTGACATGGTTTAGAAGCACCTCGAGCTTGGTATGACACACTCAAAGACTTCTTGAAAAGCAAAGGCTTCAAACCGGGTTCACTAGATCCCACACTCTTCACAAAGACATATGATGGTGAATTGTTCGTATGCCAAATCTATGTGGATGACATTATCTTTGGATGCACTGACAAAAGATACAGTGATGAGTTTGGATACATGATGCAAGAGCAATATCAGATGTCCATGATGGGTGAGCTGAAGTTCTTCCATGGACTCCAAATTCATCAGCATAAGAATGGCATCTTTATATCTCAAGAGAAATACCTCAAAGATTGCCTGAAGAAGTTTGGAACGCAAGATTGTAAAGGGTACACCAGGCCAATGCCAACCAAAGGTCAATTGGGCTCCGACGTCAATGGTAAATAGTTCGATCAAAAGGTATACCGCTCCATGATTGGTTCTTTACTCTACTTATGTGCATCTAGGCCTGATATAATGCTTAGTAATTGCATGTGTGCCCGATTCCAAGCAGCACCAAAGGAATCACACCACCTCGCCGTGAAGCCAATTCTTCAATACTTGGCTCACACCCCAACACTAGGATTATGGTATCCCAAGGGCTCTATATTTGATCTAGTTGGATTCTCGGATGCTGACTATGCTGGTGACAAAGTTGATCGCAAGTCCACATCTGGCACATGTCACTTTCATGGACGATCTCTTGTCTGTTGGTCTTCAAAGAAGCAGAACTCAGTGTCTCTCTCCACTGCTGAAGCTGAATACATTGCTGCTGGATCTTGTTGCGCTCAAATCCTATGGATGAAGCAAACTCTCAAGGACTATGGCATCAACATGGTGAAGGTTCCTCTCTTCTGTGATAATGAGAGTGCCATCAAGATTCCTCATGATCTTGTTCAGCACTCGAAGACAAAGCACATTGAGATTCGTCAGCACTTTCTCAGGGATCATGTGATCAAGAAGGACATTGAGATTATACATGTCAACACTGAAGTGCAATTGGCAGATATCTTCACTAAGCCCTTGGATGAGAAAAGGTTTTGCAAGCTGCGGTGTGAGCTAAATATCTCGAATGCCATGTAATGGGACACACATCCTAACGCTTATGCATTTTGATGACTTAGATGTGCAACACACGAAGTAACGTATGTCTTCAACTCATGAATACATACACTCTAAGTGTGAATACATTAATGTGGAATTCGACTTTGGAGCACCACAATAATTGTGCACCGTGTCCTGGTCTAATACTTCCTATACGGTGGGTAACGCCACCACCAAACTTTCTTGAAGATTTTCTGTTGGCCTCATTACCGCTTTATCTTCATACTTGGTTTGTCTTCAGCATCATTTTGACTTCAAGGTTTATCTTCACAATGTTGTTTGGCTTCTCTGATATAGATATATATGTGTTATGTCCTCTACAACATTCACTTATAGCTATGTCTTCAGATTTTTTTGGAACTAAGTGCATGTGATCGGACCCTAACCCTCTCTATGCTTATCTCCCCAACTCTCTCTATCTCTTCATATGCATTCTGTTGACACATGTCAAATGTCTTCACTGTGTCCTTGTCAGCTGAAGATATAGAGACACACAATTAAATCTGTTTTCAATGCCTTATCCTTTTTGCCTGAAAACCGAAGAAGCCGGAACGTCCATCCGACAAACCAGGCGTGCGCGAGGTTGTGGCTCAGTTCTGCATAAGTTGCATGCTCACCACATGTCCTTCATATGTGAACCACCAGGGGAATTTGCGTAATTGCATCGCGCCACCCTCTCTCCTTATAAATACTCCACCCGCGCGGTCATAATCTCTTCTCCCGCTGCTACTTCTCGAGCTTGCGTTGTATTCCCTCGAAGAGGACAGGGAGATGCAGCACATTAGCGTAAGTATTTCCCTCAGTTTTTGAGAACCAAGGTATCAACCCAGTAGGAGACCACGCGTGAGTCCCTCGCACCTGCACAAACAAATAAGAACTTCGCAGCCAACGTGATAAGGGGTTGTCAATCCCTTTACGGTCACTTACGAAAGTGAGATCTGATAGAGATGATAGTTTATATTTTTGGTATTTTCGTTTATAAGAATAGAAAATAAAAACGATAAAAGTAAAGTAGATGTAGATTGATATGTTGAGAATAGACCCGGGGGCCATAGTGTTCTCTAGTGGCTTCTCTCATGATAGCGATATTCTACGGCGGGTAAACAAATTACTGTCGAGCAATTGATAGAAAAGCGAATAATTATGAGACTATCTAGGCATGATCATTGTATATAGGCATCATGTCCGAGACAAGTAGACCGAAACGATTCTGCATCCGCTACTATTACTCCACACATCGACTGCTATCCAACATGCATCTAGTGTATTGAGTTCATAAGAACAGAGTAACGCTTTAAGCAAGATGACATGATGTAGAGGGATAAACTCAAGCAATATGATATAAACCCCATATTTTTATCCTCGGTGTCAACAATACAATACGTGCCTTGCTGCCCCTACTGTCACTGGGAAAGGACACCGCAAGATTGAACCCAAAGCCAAGCACTTCTCCCATTGCAAGAACTATAGATCTAGTAGGCCAAACCAAACCAATAATTCGAAGAGACTTGCAAGGATATTATGAGCACACATAAAAAGTTCAGAGAAGAACCAAATATTTCTCGTAAATAATCTTGATCATAAACTCAAAATTCATCGGATCTCAACAAACATACCGCAAAAAGAGATTACATCGAATAGATCTCCTCGAAGACTGAGGAGAACTTTGTATTGAGATCCAAAGAGAGAGAAGAAACCATCTAGATACTAGCTATGGACCCAAACGTCTGTGGTAAACTACTCACAACTCATGGTGAGGGCGATGATGATGATGAAGAAGAAGAACTCCGTGATGGATTCCCCTTCGGCGGAGCTCCGGAACAGGCTCCAAGATGGGATCTCACGGGAACAGAAGGTTACGGTGGTGGAATTAGGGTTTTCTCTTTGTTGTTGATGGTTTCGGGGTACGTAGACTTATATAGGAGGAAGGAGGACACCGGGAGGTTCTCGGGGGGCCCACAAGGCAGGGGCGCGCCCTGGGAAGGGGGGCGCGCCCCCCACCCTCGTGGACACCCCGAGGCTCCCCTGGCGTGGTTCTCAAGTCCCCCGTGCGTGATTTTCTCCAAAAATATCTCTCACGAAGGTTTCATTCCATTGGGACTCCGTTTGATATTCTTTTTCTGCAAAACCCTGAAACAGGCAAAAAACAGCAATCTGGACTGGGCCTTTGGGTTAGTAGGATAGACCCAAAAATGATATAAAAGTGAAAGATAAAGCCCATTAAACATCCAAGACTTCATAAATAATAGCATGGAACAATCAAAAATTATAGATACGTTGGAGACGTATCAAGCACCCCCAAGCTTAATTCCTGCTCGTCCTCGAGTAGGTAAATGATAAAGAAAGAATTTTTGATGTGGAATGCTAACCAACATACTTTTCAATGTAATTCTCTTAATTGTGGCATGAATGTTCAGATCTGAGAGATTCAAGATAAAAGTCTATATTGACATAAGAAATAATAATACTTCAAGCAGACTAACAAAGCAATCATGTCTTCTCAAAATACTATGGCTAAAGAAAGTTATCCCTACAAAATCATATAGTCTGGCTATGCTCCCTCTTCATCACATAAAATATTCATATCATGCACCACCCCGATTTCAGCCAAGCACTTGTTTTCATACTCTATCTTTTCAAACCTTTCAATTTTCACGCAATACATGAGCGTGAGCCATGGACATAGCACTATGGGTGGAATAGAGGTAGTTGTGGAGAAGACAAAAAGGAGGGAGATAGTCTCACATCGACTAAGCGTATCAACGGGCTATGGAGATGCCCATCAATATATATCAATGTGAGTGAGTTGGGATTGCCATGCAATGGATGCACTAGAGCTAAATATGAATGAAAGCTCAACAAAAGAAACTAGTGGGTGTGCACCCAACTTGCTTGCTCACGAAGACCTAGGGCATTTGAGGAAGCCCATCGTTGAAATATACAAGCCAAGTTCTATAATGAAAATTCCCACTAGCATATAAAGTGACTAAACATGAGACTCTCTACAATGAAGAACATGGTGCTACTTTGAAGCACAAGTGTGGAAAAAAAGATAGTAGCAATTGTCCCTTTTTCTTTTACTTTTTTTGGGCCATTCTTTTTTTCTTTGGCCTTTCTTTTTTTTGTGGAGGGGCTTTATCTATTTAGCCTTTACTCCCATGGGACAATGCTCTAATAATGATGATCATCACACTTTCATTACAACTCGATACTACAACAAAGTATGACTCTATATGAATGCCTCCGGCGGTGTACCAGTATGTGCAATGAAACAAGACTGACATGTATGAAAAGTTATGCATGGTGGCTTTGTCATAAATACGATGTCAACTACATGATCATGCATGGCAATATGACAATATGATGCGTGTCATATGAACGGAACGGTGGAAAGTTGCATGGCAATATATCTCGGAATGGCTATGGAAATGCCATGATAGGTAGGTATGGTGGCTGTTTCGAGGAATAATATGGTGGTTGTTTTGAGGAAGGATATATAGTGGGTTTACGGTACCGGTGAAAGTTGCGCGGTACAAGAGAGGCTAGCAATGGTGGAAGGGTGAGAGTGTTTATAATCCATGGACTCAAACATTAGTCATAAGAACTCATATACTTATTGCAAAAATCTACGAGTCATCAAAAAAAAAAGCAATCTACGCATGCTCCTAGGGGGGATGTTGGTAGGAGTTAATCGTCGCGCGCCCCCGACCTCCACACAAAGGTTGACACTTTACAAATACCTCATGCTCTAACTTCGTCACATAGCGGTTCACCATACGTGCATGATACGGGAATCACTAACCTTAACACAAGTATTTCTCAATTTCATAATAACTCCACTAGCATGAATCTAATATCACTATCCTCATATCTCAAAACAATTATCAAGCATCCAACATCTCATTCTATTCAATACACTTAGTGTGAATTTTTTTACTACATTGACATTGGATGTCTATCATGTGAAGACTAGTTTTATTTGCCTAAACACATTACCATGTTGTTTTAATAGACTATAAAATAGATATAAGTGAAGCCTGAGAGTTCAGCAATTTCTACAAAATATAACCTCCGCCGTGCTCTAAAAGATATAAGTGAAGCACTAGAGCAAAAACTATTCAACTCAAAAGATATAAGTGAAGCACATAGAGTGTTCTAACAATTCCTAGGCCATTTTTAACTCTCTCAAATAGGTGTGTCCAGAAAGGATGATTGTGACAAACTAACAAGCAAAGACTCAAATTATACAAGACGCTCCAAGCAAAATACATATCATGTGGTGAATAAAAATATAGCGCCAAGTATATTTACCGATGGATGAAGACGAAAGAGGGGATGCCTTCCCGGGGCATCCCCAAGCTTAGGCTTTTGATTATCCTTGAATTTTACTTGGGGTGCCATGGTCATCCCCAAGCTTAGGCCTTTGCTACTCTTTGTTCCATAGTCCATCAAAACAATACTCAAAACTTGAAAACTTCACAACACAAAACTTAGACAGAAATTTCTCGTGAGCTCCGTTAGTATAAGAAAACAAATCACTACTCAAAGGTACTGCAATTAATTAATTCTTTGTTTATATTGGTTTTAAACCTACTGTATTCCAACTTCTCTATGATTCATACCTCTAAATATTACTCATAGATGCATTGAAATAAGCAAACAACACAGGAAAAATAGATTATGTCAAACAGTCTATAGTAATCTGCAGGTTTCGCATACTTCTGTAACTAAAAAAATTCAAACTAAATTTATAAATTTGAGTAATTTTTCTATTAATCATCTGCAAAAAGAATCAACTAAATAGCACGCTCCAGTAAAATCTGACGACCATTCTAGTGAGAACTAACGATTCTGTTTTTCATAGCAAGATCACATAAACTTCACACGCTTCTTCCCAAAGGTTCTACTTGGCACAAACACTAAACAAAACATGAAACCACATCTAAACAGAGGCTAGATGCAATATTTATTCCCTAACAGCAAAAAAAACAAAAAATATATAAAATTGGGTTGCCTCCCAACAAGCGCTATCATTTTACGCCCCTAGCTAGGCATGATACAAGATAAATATAGGTATTGCCATCTTTCGAAGGCAATCCATAAGTGGCTCTCATAATAGATTCATAAGGTAATTTGATTTTCTTTCTCGGAAATTGTTCCATGCCTTTCCTTGATGGAAATTGGAATCTAATATTTCCTTCCTTCATATCAATAATTGCACCAATCGTTCTAAGGAAAGGTCTACCAAGAATAATAGGACATGAAGGATTGCAATCCATATCAAGAACAATGAAATCCACGGGCACATAATTCTTATTGGCAACAATAAGAACATCATTAATCCTTCCCATAGGTTTCTTAATGGTGGAATCCGCAAAATGCAAATTTAAAGAACAATCATCAAGTTCATGGAACCCTAGCAAATCACACAAAGTTTTTGGGATAGTGGAGACGCTTGCACCAAAATCACACAAAGCATAACATTCATGATCTTTTATTTTTATTTTAATAGTAGGTTCCCACTCATCATAAAGCTTTCTAGGGATAGAAACTTCTAACTCAAGTTTTTCTTCATAAGATTGCATCAAAGCATCAACTATATGTTTGTTGAAAGCTTTATTTTGACTATAAGCATGCGGGGAATTTAGTATGGATTGCAACAAGGAAATACACTCAGTCAAAGAGCAATTATCATAATTTAATCCCTTGAAATCCAAAGTAGTGCGTTCGTCACTATGCAAAGTTTTAATCTCTTCACTCCCACTTTTAACAATTATAGCATCAAGATCTAAAAACTCCGAATCATTGGGACACCTTAAAGCAGAATCATCTCCAATCCTATCTTCATCAAAATTTATACTAGAAAACAAGGATCTAATAGGAGACACATCGATAACTTTCAGATCTTCATCTTGATTTTCATGATAACTAGAAGAACACGCTTTAATATAATCCTCTCTTTTAGCACGCATCCTAGCGGTTCTTTCTTTGCATTCATCAATGGAAATTCTCATAGCTTTCAAAGACTCATTGATATCATGCTTAGGTGGGATAGATCTAAGTTTTAAAGAATCAACATCAAGAGTAATTCTATCCACACTTCTAGCCAATTCATCAACCTTAAGCAATTTCTCTTCAAGCATAACATTGAAATTCTTTTGCGAGATCATAAACTCCTTAACACTAGTTTCAAATTCAGAAGGCATCTTTCCATAAGAGTTGTTGTAGGAATTACCATAATTATTAGAGGAATTACTAGGAAAAGGTCTAGGATTAAAATTGAAGGAAATATGCCCTAGAGGCAATAATAAAGTTGTTATTTATATTTCCTTATATCATGATAAATGTTTATTATTCATGCTAGAATTGTATTAACCGGAAACTTAGTACATGTGTGAATACATAGACAAAACAGAGTGTCCCTAGTATGCCTCTACTAGACTAGCTCATTGATCAAAGATGGTTATGTTTCCTAACCATAGACATGAGTTGTCATTTGACCAACGGTATCACATCATTAGGAGAATGATGTGATGGACAAGACCCATCCGTTAGCATAGCACTATGATCGTTTAGTTTTACTGCTATTGCTTTCTTCATGACTTATACATGTTCCTATGACTATGAGATTATGCAACTCCCGAATACCGTAGGAACACCTTGTGTGCTATCAAACGTCACAACGTAACTGGGTGATCATAAAGATGCTCTACAGGTGTCTCCGAAAGTATTCGTGCTGTTGGCATAGATCAAGATTAGGATTTGTCACTCCGAGTGTCGGAGAGGTATCTCTGGGCCCTCTCGGTAACACACATCACAATAAGCCTTGCAAGCAAAAGACTAATAAGTTAGTCACGAGATGATGTGTTACGGAACGAGTAAAGAGACTTGCCGATAACGAGATTGAACTAGGTATGGAGATACCGACGATCGAATCTCGGACAAGTAACATACCGATGACAAAAGGAACAACGTATGTTGTTATGCGGTTTGACCGATAAAGATCTTCGTAGAATATGTAGGAACCAATATGAGCATCCAGGTTCCGCTATTGGTTATTGACCGGAGATGAGTCTCGGTCATGTCTACATAGTTCTCGAACCCGTAGGGTCCGCACGCTTAACGTTTGATGACGATCGGTATTATGAGTTTATGAGTTTTGATGTACCGAAGGTAGTTCGGAGTCCCGGATGAGATCACGTACATGACGAGGAGTCTCGGAATGTCCAAGACATAAAGATTGATATATTGGACGACTATATTCGGACACCGGAAGTGTTCCGGAAAAGTTTCGGATTTAACTGGATTGCCGGAGGGGGTTACCGGAACCCCCCACGAGGGGGGATGGTCCATAGTGGGCCTTGAAGGAAAGGAGAGAGGCAGCCCATAGAGGCTGGCCGGCGCCCCACCAGGGGATCCTAGTTGGACTAGGATTGGGGGGCGCCACCTCTTCCTCTTTTCATTTCCCTCTCTTCCTTCTTGGTGGACTCCTACTAAGAATAGGATTGCAATCCTATTCCTAGTAGGATTGCCCTAGCCGCACCATAGGAGGCCGGCCAGCCCTCCTCCCTTGCTCCTTTATATACGGGGGTAGGGGGGCACCCAAAGACACACAAGTTGAATTGTTCCAGCCGTGTGCGGTGCCCCCCTCCACAGAAACATACCTCGGTCATACCGTTGCAGTGCTTAAGTGAAGCCCTGCGCCGGTAAATACATCATATCCGTCACCACGCCGTCGTGCTGACGAAACTCTCCCGTGAAGCTCAACTGGATCAAGAGCTCGTGGGACGTCATCAAGCTGAACGTGTGCTGAACGCGGAGGTGCCGTACGTTCGGTGCTTGATCGGTTGAATCGCGAAGAAGTTCGACTACATCAACCGCGTCACTTGACGCTTCCGCTTCCGGTCTACGAGGGTACGTAGACACACTCTTCCCTCTCGTTGCTATGCATCTGGTAGATAGATCTTGCGTGATCGTAGGAAAATTTTAAAATACTACGTTACCCAACAGTGGTATCAGAGCCAGGTCTATGCGTAGATGATATGCACGAGTAGAACACAATGAGTTGTGGGCGATACTAGTCATACTGCTTACCAGCATGTCATACTTTGCTTCGGCGGTATTGTGAGATGAAGCGGCCCGGACCGACCTTACGCGTACGCTTACGCGAGACTGGTTTCACCGTTACGAGCACTCGTTGCTTAAAGGTGACTGGCGGGTGTCTGTCTCTCTCACTTTAGCTGAATCAAGTGTGGCTACGCCCGGTCCTTGTGAAGGTTAAAACAGCACATACTTAACGAAACATCGTTGTGGTTTTGTATGCGTAGGTAAGAACGGTTCTTACTAAGCCCGTAGCAGCCACGTAAAACTTGCAACAACAAAGTAGAGGACGTCTAACTTGTTTTTGCAGGGCATGTTGTGATGTGATATGGTCAAGACATGATGATTTATACGGTTTTTGTATGAGATGATCATGTTTTGTAATGTTATCGGCAACTGGCAGGAGCCATATGGTTGTCGCTTTATTGTATGAAATGCAATCGCCATGTAATTGCTTTACTTCATCGCTAAGCGGTAGCGATAGTCGTAGAAGCAATAGTTGGCGAGACGACAACGATGCTACGATGGAGATCAAGGTGTCGCGCCGGTGACGAAGGTGATCATGACGGTGCTTTGGAGATGGAGATCAAAAGCACAAGATGATGATGGCCATATCATGTCACATATTTTGATTGCATGTGATGTTTGTCTTATTATGCTTCTTATTTTGCTTAGAACGACGGTAGCATTATAAGATGATCCCTTACTAAATTTCAAGGTATAAGTGTTCTCCCTGAGTATGCACCGTTGCGAAAGTTCGTCGTGCCGAGACACCACGTGATGATCGGGTGTGATAAGCTCTACATTCAAATACAACGGGTGTAAGCCAGTTTTGCACACGCAGAATACTCGGGTTAAACTTGACGAGCCTAGCATATGCAGATATGGCCTCGGAACACTGGAGACCGAAAGGTCGAGCATGAATCATATAGTAGATATGATCAACATAAGATGTTCACCATTGAAACTACTCCATCTCACGTGATGATCGGACATGGTTTAGTTGATTTGGATCACGTGATCATTTAGATGACCGGAGGGATGTCTATCTAAGTGGGAGTTCTTAAGTAATATGATTAATTGAACTTTAATTTATCATGAACTTAGTCCTGGTAGTATTAGCATATCTATGTTGTAGATCAATAGCTCGCGATGTTGCTCCACGTTTATTTATTTTTATATGTTCCTAGAGAAAACCAAGTTGAAAGATGTTAGTAGCAATGATGCGGAATTGTTCCGTGATCTGAGGATTATCCTCATTGCTGCACAGAAGAATTATGTCCTTGATGCACCGCTAGGTGACAGACCTATTGCAGGAGCAGATGTAGACGTTATGAACGTTTTGACAAAAGCTCGATATGATGACTACTTGATAGTTTAGTGCACCATACTTTACGGCTTATAACCGGGACTTCAAAAACGTTTTGAAACACCACGGAGCATATGAGATGTTCCAAGAGTTGAAATTAGTATTTCATACTCATGCCCGTGTCGAGAGGTATAAGACCTCTGACAGTACTTTGCCTACAAGATGGAGGAGAATAGCTCAACCAGTGAGCATGTGCTCAGATTGTCTGGGTAGTACAATTGCTTGAATCAAGTGGGAGTTAATCTTCCAGATAAGATAGTAATTGACAAAGTTCTCTAGACACTATCACCAAGTTAGTAGAACTTCGTGATGAACTATAATATGTAAGGGATGACGAAAGTAATTCCCGAGCTCTTCACGATGCTGAAATCGGCGAAGGTAGAAATCAAGAAAGAGCATCAAGTGTTGATGGTTAACCAGACCACTTGTTTCAAGTAAAGGGCAAAGGGATATAAGGGGAACTTCAAGAAGAATGACAAGCAAGTTTTCACTCCCGTGAAGAAACCCAAAGCTAAACTCAAGCCTGAAACTAAGTGCTTCTACTGCAAAGGAAATGGTCACTAGAAGTGGAACTGACCTAGATATTTGGCGGATAAGAAGGATGGCAAAGTGAACAAAGGTATATTTGATATACAGATTATTGATGTGTATTTTACTAGTGTTCATAGCAACCCCTCGGTATTTGATATTGGTTCAGTTGCTAAAGAGTAGTAACTCGAAATGGGAGTTGCATAATGAACAGAAACTAGTTAAAGGATGAAGTGACGATGTCTATTGGAAGTAGTTCCAAGATTGATATGATCATCATCGCACACTCCCTATACTTTCGGGATTAGTATTGAACCTAAATAAGTGTTATTTGGTGTTTGTGTTGAGCATGAATATGATTTGATCATGTTTATTGCAATACGGTTATTCATGTAAGTTAGAGAATAATTGTTGTTCTGTTTACATGAATAAAACCTTCTATGGTCATACACCCAATGAAAATGGTTTGTTGGATCTCGATCGTGTGATACACATATTCATAATATTGAAGCCAAAAGATGCAAGGTTAATAATGATAGTGCAACTTATTTGTGGCACTGCCGTTTAGGTCATATTGGTGTAAAGTGCATGAAGAAACTCCATAGTGATGGACTTTTTGAATCACTTGATTATGAATCACTTGGTGCTTGCAAACCATGCCTCATGGGCAAGATGACTAAAACTCCGTTCTCCGCAACCGTGGAGCGAGCAACAGAGTTGTTGGAAATCATACATACTGATGTATGCGGACCAATGAGTGTTGAAGCTCGCGGCAGGTATCGTTATTTTCTGACCTTCACTGATGATTTGAGCAGATATGGGTATATCTACTTAATGAAGCACAAGTCTGAAACATTTAAAAAGTTCAAATAATTTCAGAGTGAAGTGGAGAATCATCGTAACAAGAAAATAAGAGTTTCTACGATATGATCGTAGAGGTAAAATATTTGAGTTAGCGAGTTTGGCCTTCAATAAAAACAATGTGAAATAGTTTCACTACTCACGCCACCTGGAACACCACAGTGTAATGGTGTGTCCGAACATCATAACCGTACTTTATTAGATATGGTGTGATCGATGATGTCTCTTACCGATCTACCACTATCGCTTTTGGGGTTATGCATTAGAGACAGCTACATTCACGTTAAATAGGGCACCATCTAAATCCGTGGAGATGACACCGTATGAACTGTGGTTTGACGAGAAACCTAAGCTGTCATTTCTTTAAGTTTGGGACTGCGATGCTTATGTGAAAAAGTTTCAACATGATAAGCTCGAACCCAATTCGGAGAAGTAAATCTTCATAGGATACCCAAAAAGAAACTGTTGGGTACACCTTCTATCACAGATCCTAAGGCAAGGTCTTTGTTGCTAAGAGTGGATCCTTTCTAGAGAAGGAGTTTCTCTCGAAAGAAGTGAGTGGGAGGAAAGTAGAACTTGATGAGGTAATTGTACCTTCTCCTGAATTGGAAGGTAGTACATCACAGAAACTCGTTCCAGTGATTCCTACACCAATTAGTGAGGAAGCTAATGATGATGATCATGAAACTTCAGATCAAGTTTCTGCTGAACTTCGTAGATCAACCAGAGTTCGTTCCGCACCAGAGTGGTACGGCAACCCAGTTCTGGAAGTCATGTTACTAGACCATGATGAACCTACGAACTATGAGGAAGTGATGATGAGCCCAGATTCCGCAAAATGGCTTGAGACCATGAAATCTGAGATGGGATCCATGTATTAGAACAAAGTATGGACTTTGGTTGACTTGCCCGATGATCGGCAAGCCATCGAAAATAAATGGATCTTCAAGAGGAAGACCGACGCAAACGGTAATGTTACTGTTTACAAAGCTCGACTTGTTGCGAAAGGGTTTCGACAAGTTCAAGGAGTTGACTACGATGAGACTTTCTCACCCGTAGCGATGCTTAAGTCTGTCCGAATCATGTTAGTAATTGCCGTATTTTGTGAAATCTGGCAAATGGATAACAAAACTGCATTCTTTAATGGATTTATTAAAGAAGACTTGTATATGATGCAACCAGAAGATTTTGTCAATCCTAAAGGTGCTAACAAAATGTGCAAGCTCCAGCGATCCATCTATGGACTGGTGCAAGCATCTCGGAGTTGGAATATACGCTTTGATAAGTTGATCAAAGCATATAGATTTATACAGACTTGCGGTGAAGCCTGTATTTACAAGAAGTGAGAGGGAGCACTACAACCTTTCTGATAAGTATATGTGAATGACATATTGTCAATCGGAAATGATGTAGAATTTTCTGGAAAGCATAAAGGAGTGTTTGAAAGGAGTTTTTCAAAGAAAGACCTTGGTGAAGCTGCTTACATATTGGGCATCAAGATCTATAGAGATAGATCAAGACGCTTGATAAGACTTTCGATGAGTACATACCTTGATAAAATTTTGAAGTAGTTCAAAATGGATCAGTCAAAGAAGGAGTTCTTGCCTGACTTGTAAGGTGTGAAGTTGAGTAAGACTCAAAGCCAGACCACGGCAGAAAAATATAGAGAGAATGAAAGTCATTCCCTATGCCTCAGCCATAGGTTCTATAAAGTATGCCATGCTGTGTACAAAACACGTTGTGTACCTTGCCATGAGTTTGACAGGGAGGTACAATAGTGATCCAGGAGTAGATCACTGTACAGCGGTCAAAATTATCCTTAGTAATTGGATGACTAAGGAAATATTTCTCGATTATGGAGGTGATAAAGAGTTCGTCGTAAAGGGTTACGCCGATGCAAGCTTTGACACTAAATCCAGATGACTCTAAGTATCAATCTGGATGCGTATTGAAAGTGGGAGCAATTATCTAGAGTAGCTCCATGCAGAGCATTGTAGACATAGAAATTTGCGAAATACATACGGATCTGAATGTGACACACCCGTTGACTAAACTTCTCTCACAAGCAAAACATGATCACACCTTATTACTCTTGGGTATTAATCACATAGCGATGTGAACTAGATTATTGACTCTAGTAAACCCTTTGGGTGTTGGTCACATGGTGATGTGAACTATGGGTGTTATTCACATAACGATGTGAACTATCGGTATTAAATCACATGGCGATGTGAGCTAGATTATTGACTCTAGTGCAAGTGGGAGACTGAAGGAAATATGCCCTAGAGGCAATAATAAAGTTGTTGTTTATATTTCCTTATATCATGATAAATGTTTATTATTCATGCTAGAATTGTATTAACCGGAAACTTAGTACATGTGTGAATACATAGACAAAACAGAGTGTCCCTAGTATGCCTCTACTAGACTAGCTCATTGATCAAAGATGGTTATGTTTCCTAACCATAGACATGAGTTGTCATTTGACCAACGGTATCACATCATTAGGAGAATGATGTGATGGACAAGACCCATCCGCTAGCATAGCACTATGATCGTTTAGTTTTACTGCTATTGCTTTCTTCATGACTTATACATGTTCCTATGACTATGAGATTATGCAACTCCCGAATACCGTAGGAACACCTTGTGTGCTATCAAACGTCACAACGTAACTGGGTGATCATAAAGATGCTCTACAGGTGTCTCCGAAAGTATTCGTGGTGTTGGCATAGATCAAGATTAGGATTTGTCACTCCGAGTGTCGGAGAGGTATCTCTGGGCCCTCTCGGTAACACACATCACAATAAGCCTTGCAAGCAAAAGACTAATAAGTTAGTCACGAGATGATGTGTTACGGAACGAGTAAAGAGACTTGCCGATAACGAGATTGAACTAGGTATGGAGATACCGACGATCGAATCTCGGACAAGTAACATATCGATGACAAAAGGAACAACGTATGTTGTTATGCGGTTTGACCGATAAAGATCTTCGTAGAATATGTAGGAACCAATATGAGCATCCAGGTTCCGCTATTGGTTATTGACCGGAGATGAGTCTCGGTCATGTCTACATAGTTCTCGAACCCGTAGGGTCCGCACGCTTAACGTTTGATGACGATCGGTATTATGAGTTTATGAGTTTTGATGTACCGAAGGTAGTTCGGAGTCCCGGATGAGATCACGGACATGACGAGGAGTCTCGGAATGTCCAAGACATAAAGATTGATATATTGGACGACTATATTCGGACACCGGAAGTGTTCCGGAAAAGTTTCGGATTTAACTGGATTGTCGGAGGGGGTTACCGGAACCCCCCACGAGGGGGGATGGTCCATAGTGGGCCTTGAAGGAAAGGAGAGAGGCAGCCCATAGAGGCTGGCCGGCGCCCCACCAGGGGATCCTAGTTGGACTAGGATTGGGGGGCGCCACCTCTTCCTCTTTTCCTTTCCCTCTCTTCCTTCTTGGTGGACTCCTACTAAGAATAGGATTGCAATCCTATTCCTAGTAGGATTGCCCTAGCCGCACCATAGGAGGCCGGCCAGCCCTCCTCCCTTGCTCCTTTATATACGGGGGCAGGGGGGCACCCAAAGACACACAAGTTGAATTGTTCCAGCCGTGTGCGGTGCCCCCCTCCACAGAAACACACCTCGGTCATACCGTTGCAGTGCTTAAGCGAAGCCCTGCGCCGGTAAATACATCATATCCGTCACCACGCCGTCGTGCTGACGAAACTCTCCCGTGAAGCTCAACTGGATCAAGAGCTCGTGGGACGTCATCAAGCTGAACGTGTGCTGAACGCGGAGGTGCCGTACGTTCGGTGCTTGATCGGTTGAATCGCGAAGAAGTTCGACTACATCAACCGCGTCACTTGACGCTTCCGCTTCCGGTCTACGAGGGTACGTAGACACACTCTTCCCTCTTGTTGCTATGCATCTGGTAGATAGATCTTGCGTGATCGTAGGAAAATTTTAAAATACTACGTTACCCAACAAAAATTACCTCTATAAGCATTGTTACCAAAATTATTCCTACCAACAAAATTCACATCCAAAGATTCATTGTTATTTTCAATCAAAGTGGACAAAGGCATATCATTAGGATCAGAAGAAGCACTCTTAGCAGCAAACAATTTCATAAGTTCATCCATCTTTCCACTGAAAACACTAATTTCTTCGATAGCATGCACTTTTTTACAAGTAGATCTTTCAATGTGCCATTGAGAATAATTAACCATAATATTATCTAGGAGTTTGGTAGCTTTTCCTAAGGTAGTTTCCATGAAAGTGCCTCCTGCGGCCGAATCTAAAAGATTTCTAGAAGCAAAATTCAAGCCAGCATAAAAGTTCTGAATAATCATCCATAGATTCAAACCATGTGTAGGGCAATTACGTATCATCAATTTCATTCTCTCCCAAGCTTGTGCAACATGCTCATGATCTAGTTGCTTAAAATTCATAATATCGTTTCTAAGAGAGATGATCTTAGCAGGAGGGAAATACTTAGAGATAAAAGCATCTTTGCACTTATTCCACGAATCAATATTATTTCTAGGCAAAGGGGAAAACCAAGTTTTAGCACGATCTCTAAGTGAAAACGGAAATAGCTTCAATTTAGCAATATCGTTATCTGTATCCCTTTTCTTCTGCATATCACACAAATCAACAAAGTTGTTCAGATGGGTAGCGGCATCTTCACTAGGAAGGCTGGAGAATTGATCTTTCATGACAAGATTCAACAAAGCAGCATTGATCTGAGCCATAGTGACAAGCAAGCAATCCAACACACACAAGCAAACAAGAAGCAAGCGATCGATAAACACACGGCAGAAGAAGGGCAAATAAAACGGCAAGGGTGAAGTGGGGAAGAGGAAAACGAGAGGCAAATAAATGTAATGCGAAGGATAAGGGTTTGTGATAGGTACTTGGTATATGACTTTTGCGTAAGCCTCCCCGGCAACGGTGCCAGAAATTCTTCTTGCAACTTCTCGAGCTTGCGTTGTATTCCCTCGAAGAGGAAAGAGAGATGCAGCACTATAGCGTAAGTATTTCCCTCAGTTTTTGGGAACCAAGGTATCAATCCAGTAGGAGACCACGCGTGAGTCCATCGCACCTGCACGAACAAATAAGAACTTCGCAGCCAACGCGATAAGGGGTTGTCAATCCCTTTACGATCACTTACGAAAGTGAGATCTGATAGAGATGATAGTTTATATTTTTGGTATTTTCGTTTATAAGAACAGAAAATAAAAGCGATAAAAGTAAAGTAGATGTAGATTGATATGTTGAGAATAGACCCGGGGGCCATAGTGTTCTCTAGTGGCTTCTCTCATGATAGCGATATTCTACGGCATGTAAACAAATTACTGTCGAGCAATTGATAGAAAAGCGAATAATTATGAGACTATCTAGGCATGATCATTGTATATAGGCATCACGTCCGAGACAAGTAGACCGAAATGATTATGCATCTACTACTATTACTCCACACATCGACCGCTATCCAGCATGCATCTAGTGTATTGATTTCATAAGAACAGAGTAACGCTTTAAGCAAGATGACATGATGTAGAGGGATAAACTCAAGCAATATGATATAAACCCCATCTTTTTATCCTAAATGGCAATAATACAATACGTGCCTTGCTACCCCTACTGTCACTAGGAAAGGACACGGCAAGATTGAACCCAAAGCCAAGCACTTCTCCCATTGCAAGAACTATAGATATAGTAGGCCAAACCAAACCAATAATTCGAAGAGACTTGCAAGGATATTATGAGCACACATAAAAAGTTCATAGAAGAACCAAATATTTCTCGTAAATAATCTTGATCATAAACTCACAATTTATCGGATCTCGACAAACATACCGCAAAAAGAGATTACATCGAATAGATCTCCTCGAAGACCGAGGAGGACTTTGTATTGAGATCTAGAGAGAGAGAAGAAGCCATCTAGATACTAGCTATGGACCCGAAGGTCTGTGGTAAACTACTCACAACTCATGGTGAGGGCGATGATGATGATGAAGAAGAAGAACTTCGTGATGGATCCCCCTCCGGTGGAGCTCCGGAACAGGCTCCAAGATGGGATCTCACGGGAACAGAAGGTTACGACGGTGGAATTATGGTTTTCTCTCTGTTGCTGATGGTTTCGGGGTACTTAGACTTATATAGGAGGAAGGAGGACACCGGGGGGGTGCTCGGGGGGCCCACGAGGAAGGGGGCGCGCCCTGGGAAGGGGGGGGGGGCCCCCCACCCTCGTGGACACCCCGAGGCTCCCCTAACGTGGTTCTCAAGTCCCCCGTGCGTGATTTTCTCCAAAAATATCGCTCGTGAAGGTTTCATTCCGTTTGGACTCCGTTTGATATTCTTTTTCTGCAAAACCCTGAAATAGGCAAAAAAACAGCAATCTGGGTTGGGCCTTTGGGTTAGTAGGTTAGTCCCAAAAATGATATAAAAGTGAAAGATAAAGCCCATTAAATTTCCAAGACTTCATAAATAATAGCATGGAACAATCAAAAATTATAGATACGTTGGATACGTATCACCCACCTCACGCCATCTCGCTCAAACTCTAGCGCCTCCGCTAGCTCCAGTCAATGCCGGAGACAAAGCGCTTAGCTGTTGCGACTTCTTCGATGCCGTCTTCTCGCCGGCCGCGGACCTCGTCTTCTTCGCCGCCGCCGTAGGTGTCTTCCACCACCAGGTTAGGGCACGGAAGATCGATCTGCTCGGCATCCATCTCGACCCGTCTAGAAGTTCATCTGTGTGGTAAATAAATCTCTCTTTTTACCGTTGTTTTGATCCTCTGAAACCATGTAAATTCACCACAAGTGGTTTCTGTCCTTCTAAAAGTAGTTTCCTTATGTATCCTCCTCTCATATCATGCAAGTATATTCACTTATGCCTCATTACTAGTTAGATTCCTCACTTGTACCTATTCTTGGATTCATACAAATCTGGAACCAACTCACTCCATATAAGTAAATGTCTTCGCACTATGAGGTCAATGTCTTCAAACTGGTTTATCTTCAAAATCTTCTGAGAATGCATATGAGATCTCCCCCTTCCCTCGCATCTCTAATGTTGTCACATGTACATGTCCTTGGGAGAATCCCTTGGTTCTCATAGTCTGCATTCATTTGTAGAATTCTTATAGCGTCACATTGTGAAGCCAGTTCATGTTTGTCCAGTCGTCAGAAGACCAACAGTTTTGTGAAGCCCTTATGTCTGAATCCAATGGCTTTTGAGAAATGGTCAAACAAGGGTGGAAGACAGAGACGTACTGACACTGCCAAAGATCTTCCTCCTGATCTCTTCATGATATACAAGTCTGATCTGAAAGAAACCTATGGAGAACGCAAATCTCGAATCCAATGGATTCGAAGATATTGGGCAGAACAATGGTTTCTATATCGCTTCGTGACTCCTGAATATGCAACCAAGAATGCTATACGCCATCCATGGAGTGATGACGTCTACAAGAAGCTTCAGCCCAAAAACATGTCTGAAGCCATCGCCAAAAATTTCTATCCTTGCATGGTTAGAGGACCTATGCCTGAACATGCTGACCCATTTAGTCTTCGACGGTGTCATGATGATGAGTTGTTTGAAGAAAACTACAAGTTTGCCAAGAACTCTGCAACGCAGAACAAGAAGGAATTTGGCATCAACTTCAATCCTGGTCCAACTCGGCCTCAGTTTGATGGAACTCGTGAAGCAAATAAAAATCGAGTTGGCACCTTCAATGGCCTTGATGGATTGCTCTCCCACATTGCTGCCCAAAGGGTGACTGTGGAGGATGTTGCTGAAGATGTTCCTGAGCCTGTGAAGCCAAAGAAGAAGACAGAGGTTTCTAAACTTTATGCCGCTCCAAAAGCTTCAAGTGTGAAGCCTTTGAAAATTGTACCTCCTGAATCAAGTGTGCAGTCTGAGGACCATTCTCGCATCTCACAGAGGTCCAAGCAGCTCGTGAAGCCATCCAGTCAAGGGCTCACTCCTAGCAGCATTCTATGCAATAACAATGATATTATAGATATGTCCAGTGATGAAGATCTTGCTGATGACGCCCTTGAGATGCTTATCAAGAGCAAGCAACAGGCTGAAATCTTCAATGATTTGCCTCTCTTTGATGTCGATATCATCCACAATTTCATTGATGAGTGGTTTGAAGATACATCACTATCTCTTGATAATCTTCAACTGCCTATTGATATCAGTGTGACTTTTCAAGGATACATTGCACAAGAACTGACCATTTCTCAAATGGTCATTGAGCAGAAGAACAAGATTGATCATGAAAAGGCTCTGTTCAAGAAGCATATGGCAAATCTCAGTGCTCAAGAAGTTAAAAACTTCAAGACTATGATGGCAGATCTCAAGGCTGAATTTGCCAAGCACCGTGATGTTGCAAGAGGCTCAAGGGAACGTCTCAAGCACTATGCTGAGAAATGTGTCCAGGCCCATAATGACGTCGTAAAGAGGAAAGCTCTTGGCCGTCCAGGTATTGACCCCAAGCTGGCCGCCAAGAAGCTAAAGAAGAAGAAGAAGAAGCATGCTGCTGAAGACACTGAAGCTCCAAGGCAGGAGAGACCAAGCATTGTCTTCCCTGCCAGTATGACTGGCTCGAAGCCAAAGGTCCGGTCAGTAGCTTCCGAACAAAAGAAGACTAGGCAGGATGAAGCTGAAGCCAAGAAGAGAAAGCATCTTGATGCTACTCATGTTGCTCCTTCCAAGAAGAAGCAGAAGACAAAAGCTTCAAAGGCTTCACGTAAGCCTCGCGTCTCCTCCCAAGAACCTCTGGTTGTTGAACCTATCTCAGTTGCCCTGCCTGCCTCCTCCAACCGTGATCGTTGTCTTGTTGTGCATGAGCCTGCTTCCACAGAGGCTCATCAGTCTGAAGATATTCCAGCTGCTGACTCTCCCGCAGCTGAAGACATTGGTCATGATGACAATATTGTTGATGATGAATTCCTTCCTCAACTCGAGCCCCAACAAGTTCCATCGCCTGCTCACACGAGCAGTGAACTCATTAGCATTGGTGGTCCTGATACGTCTCCAACGTATCCATATTTTATGAAGTATTCATGCCATGTTTATAACAATTTTATATGGTTTCGATATGATTTGCATGGAACTAACCCGGACTGACACTATTTTCAGCAGAACTACTATGTTGTTGTTTTTTGTGTAGAAATGAAAGTTCTCCAAGTGAGTTGAAACTTTTTGATTAGTTTTTTGGAACAAAAGAGGCCCCCGAAGTTTCGTGGAAGGACCAGAAGGTGAAGGAGTAGGGCACAAGACACCGGGGCGCGCCTGGGCCCTTGCCCGTGCCCCGGTGGGTTGTGCTCACCTCGAGGCCCATCCGGACGTGAGACCGACGCCAAAAATTCCTATAAATACAAAAACCATCAGAAATAACCCTAGATCAAAAGTTCCGCCACCGCAGGCCTTTGTAGACACTGAAAACCAATCTAGACACTTTCTGGTACTCTGTCGGAGGGGGAAATCATCATCGGCGGCCATCTTCATCATCCCGGCGGCCACCATGATGAGGAGGGAGTAGTCCACCCTCGGGTTGAGGGTATGTACCAGTAGCTATGTGTTTAATTTCTCTCTCTCTCTCTCTCTCTCTCTCTCTCTCTCTCGTGTTCTTGATGGCACGATCTTGATGTATCGGGGGCTTTGTTCATATAGTTGGATCATATGGTGTTTTCCCCTCTCTATCTCGTGATGAATTGAGTTTTCCCTTTGAGATTTCTTTGGATTGAATACTTTTATGGATTTGAGAACACTTGATATATGTCTTGCAATTGAATACTCGTGGTGACAATGGGGTATCATATTGATCCACTTGATATATGTTTTGGTACTCAACTTGCGGAGTCCCGCGGTGATATTGGGGTAATCTATGCATAGGGGTTGATGCATGTTCTTGTCTTTGTTTCTCCGGTAGAAATCTTGGGGCACTCTTCGAGGTTCTTTGTGTTGGATTGAGTATTACAAATCTGAATATGTTTTGGTGTTATCTTAGTATGAACTCTTGATAGATCGATTGGGAAGGATAACTTTGTGTTATCTTAGTACGAACTCTTGAAAGATCGATCGGAAAAGATAACCTTGTGTTATTCTAGTACAAACTCTTGAATAGATCGATCGGAAAGGGTAACTTTGTGTTACTTTAGTATGAACTCTTGGAAAGATTGATCGGAAAGAATAACTTTGAGGTGGTTTCATACCCCACCAACAATTTCTTCTTATGTTCTTCGCTAGATAGGAACTTTGGAGTTATTCTTCATCGCACGTTGAGGGGTGGTTATATGATCCAATTATATTAGCACTGTTGAGATATTGCACTAGCGAAAGTACGGACCCTAGGCCTTGTTTCTAAGCATTGCAATACCGTTCGTGCTCCGTTTTTATCAATCGCTACCTTGCTATTTTTTTTATTGTTCACACTACAAAAACTTATATCTACTATCCATATTACACTTGTATCACCATCTCTTCGCCGAACTAGTGCACCTATACAATTTGCAATTGTATTTGGTGTGTTGGGGACACAAGAGACTTTTTATTATTTGGTTGCAGGGTTGTTTGAGAGAGACCGTCTTCATCCTACACCTCCTATGGATTGATAAACCTTAGGTCATCCACTTGAGGGGAAATTGCTACTGTCCAACAAAACTCTGCGCTTGGAGGCCCAACACGTGTCTACAAGAATAAAGTTGCATAGTAGACATCAAGCTCTTTTCTGGCGCCGTTGGCGGGGAGGTGAGTGCTTGAAGGTATATCTTTAGATCTTGCAATCGAATCTTTTAGTTTCTAGTTTTATCACTAGTTTGGTTTATAAAAAGAAAACAAAAATGGAATTGAGGTTGGATCATATTATTGATCATCTTTATAATATCTTTCTTGAAAATGATGGATCGGAATATTGTGCTCAATTGTTAGAAGAAGAAGTCAATAAAATGTTTGGCTCAAAGTATTTGAATGATGAGCATGATTGCAATGTTGTTGGTATGAACTCTTTAAATATCCATGATGCTAATGATATGCAAGGATACAAGCTTGGGGATGCTATGTTTGATGAAGATGATATTTTTAGTCCCCCAAGTTTTGATGAGAAAATTTATTATGATGGTAGCATGCCTCCTATTTATAATGATTATATTCATGAAAGTGGATTTGGAGAGGTCGTGACTTTATTTAGTGATGAATCCACTACTTTGGAGGATGTTTCAATTGACTATGATAACAAAGTTGCTATGTATGATGACTATGGTGATGACATGTCTGCTATATTGAATATTGATAACCATGAAACTTGTCATCATGATTTTAATTTTCAATCTCATGATAGTTATTTTGTTGAGTTTGCTCCCACCATTATTCATGAGAATAAATTTGCTTATGTTGAGAGTAGCAAAATTTCTATGCTTTTGCATCATGAAAAGAATGATTCATGTGATGGCCATATCATTGAATTCATTCATGATGCTACTGAAAATTATTATGAGGGAGGAACTTATGCTTGTAGGAATTACAATAATATCAAGTTTCCTCTCTATGTGTTGACAATCTTGAAGTTTTGCCTTCCTATGCTAGTTGATTCTTGCTCCCATAAATTGTTTGCTCACAAATTCCCTATGCATAGGAAGTGGGTTAGACTCAAATGTGCTAGTCATATTCTTCATGATGCTCTCTTTGTGTTTCAACTTTTATCTTCTTTGTGAGCATCATTGAAATCATCATGCCTAGCTAAAAGGCATTAAAGAAAAGTGCTTGTTGGGAGACAACCCAACACTTATACCTACTTTTTTTGTGTGTTCACATGATTATGCTACTGTAGTAATCATGTTTTATAGCTTTTGTTTCAATAAAGTGCCAAGCAAAGCCTTAGGATCATGTTGGGTGTTAGTAGATTTGATCTTGCTGAAAAACAGAACCTTTTGCGCTCACGAGAAAAATTCTCATTTTTAACAGAAGAGTGATTTTAAGTTGATTCTTTTTGCAGAAGTTTAATATACAAATTTTTCACATTATCATATTTTTTTAAAGATTTTTAGAGTTGCAGAAGTATGGTGAATGTTCGGATCATTACAGACTGTTCCGTTTTTGACAGATTCTGTTTTCAATGCATAGTTTGCTTGTTTTATAGTTTCTATGGCTTATATTAATCAATATAAATTGTAGAAATGATATGCTACATTAAGCATTGTGTGAGAACAATTATGAATCTTGACTTTGACAGTACCCAAAGTGAATGATTTGTATTATCATACTAACCCATCTCACGAAGTTTTGTTAAGTTTTGTGTGATTGAAGTTTTCAGGTTTTGGGTGAGATGTCAATTTGAGGAGAATAAGGAGTGACAATACCCTAAGCTTGGGGATGCCCAAGGCACCCCAAGGTATTATTCAAAGAATATCCAAGCAACTAAGCTTGGGGATGCCCCGGAAGGCATCCCCTCTTTCTTCTCCAACATTATCGGTAACCTCAATTGGAGCTATGTTTTCATTCGTCACATGATATGTGTTTTGCTTGGAGCGTCATTTTTTGTTGTTAGCATTTTCTAGATAGTATTTAGAATATTTTTTTGCATATTTTATTTCAATAAAAGTGTCAAGGATAGCCTTTACCATGCTTATTTTGCAAGTCTATACGCTGCTAATTGAAACAGAAAGTTTTCTATCATTGTCTAAATTCTTCGGGATAGTCAGAACGTGATAAAATCTTGAATTTTTTCCAAAATCAGCATGAATTAGTTCTCTATAACGTGGTAATTGTTTCAAAAAATTTAGAGCTAGGGAAGTATGAGAACAATTCAACTCTTTACAAACGGTACTGTTTTGGCAGATTGTTGTTATGTTTGCATATTTTTGCTTGTTTAATCATTCTATTTGAGGATAGGAGTATTAAATATGCAGAGGCATTTAGTATACAATTTTGAATAATAATTTTAGTGATTTGCTACAGTAGATGATGATAAGGTTATTGTTTTATACTAACTTATCTCACGAGTTCTTGTTGAGTTTTGTGTGGATGAACCTTTTGAGATTTAGGAAAACCGTGATATGAGAAGAATTAAGGAGACACAAAAGCTCAAGCTTGGGGATGCCCCAAGCACCCCAAGATAATATTTCAAGAAGTCTCAAGCACCTAAGCTTGGGGATGCCCCAGTAGGCATCCCACCTTTCTTCATCAACAATTATCGGTTATTATCGGTTGATCCTAAGTTTTTGCTTTTTTCACATGAAATGTGCTATTCTTGAAATGTCATTTTATTTTGTTTGCTTGTTGTTTTAATAAAATACTTAGATATAAAAGTTTTTAAATAAAATAGAACCCCAAATAGTTGTCGGAAAAGCTAGATAAGCGGCATTTACATCCCGTCAAAGAAGCTCTTTTCTAACACCGTTGCTCTAGTGCTTCACTTATATCTTTTTTAGCACGGTGTGCTTTAGTATTTTTGAAGAAAATCTTTCATGCTTCACCTAGATTAATTTGAGAGAAATAAATATTATGCTCATGATCTTCATTTATATCTTTTTGGAGTAGCTTTTCATTTACTCTTGTGCTTCACTTATATCCTATGAGTAAATTCTTGAATAAATTGAATGTCATGAAGTTGAAATCATATCATGCCTAGTGGTAGCTTCACATTGGGGTTTAGATAGTGAAATCTTTTGAGGTTTGACAATCACAATATTGGTCATACAAGCAATTCACGAATAAGTAGTATAAGGAAGAGAACTTTCACATGCAAATACACTATCGTGGAAATCTTTTGTGATTGTGAGCCCCCATCAAAATATTATATGCCAAAATTGTTGACGTTGGATAAGGAAGACAACATAATGGTTTATGTTTGTTCATATTCACATAGAAGTTATATTGTCATAGATCCTTCAACATGTGGTGCTTGCCCCCCATCTTTGCTAGCCAAAAATTCTGCACCAAGTAGAGATACTACTTGTCCATCCAAAAACCCTTAAACCCAAATCTTATCTTCAAGAGTCCACCATACCTACCTAAGGATTGAGCAAGATCCTTCAAGTAAGTTGTCATCAGTGCAAAAAGGCAATAAAAATTGCTTCTAAAAGTGTTAGATCATTTAGTGTAAGGGAAAATTGAGCGTTGTACGAACTTGTGATGGCAAAGTAATAAAAGCGGCGAACTGCATAATAACGGTTGCTATCATAAGGGGCAATATAACGTGACGTTCCTTTGCATTAAGGGATTGAGCATACAAAAAAATAAGCGCATGGCAACCTCTGCTTCCCTCTGCGAAGGGCCTATCTTTTACTTGTCAGCATTTACTTTTATGCAAAGAGTCAAAGTTTTTCTCTCTATTCCTTTTTATTTTTTCTCCTTTGGCAAGCATCATGTGGTGGGGAAAGATCTAGGCACATATGTCCAGCTGGATATGGGTAGCATGGGTTATTATTGTTGACATCACCCAAAGGTGAATTTGTTCGGAGGCGAAATTACAAGCCCCTATCTTTCTATGTGTCTGGTTGAAACGTTTTGCTCATGTGTATGTGGTGAGTGTTAGCAATCATAGAAGACTATATGATGGTTGAGTATGTGGAGCTCTTACTTAAACTATGTTGAATAAGTTCGATTACGATTGCTTGGTGACTGAGAATATAGGTTGTTGAGTTTCAAGAGAATTCATTGTTTGAACCTGAACATGTGAATTGGTTTCTACTTTAAATATGAGAAATTTTATAAGAAAGATTCGTTGTTATGATGCTAGGAAAAGTGATTGAAATTATCATTGATCAAACTTGTGCACTTTGCTAGCATTCACGCTTCATAAAGTATATCTTTTATCATTTACCTACTCGGGGACGAGTAGGAATTAAGCTTGGGCAGATACGTCTCCAACGTATCTATAATTTATTAAGTATTCATGCCATGTTTATAACAATTTTATATGGTTTTGGTATGATTTGCATGGAACTAACCTGGACTGACGCTATTTTCAGCAGAACTACCCTGGTGTTGTTTTTTGTGTAGAAATGAAAGTTCTCCAAATGAGCTGAAACTTTTTGACTATTTTTTTGGAACGAAAGAGGCCCCTGAAGCTTCGTGGAAGGACCAGAAGGTGAAGGAGTAGGGCACAAGACACCGGGGCGCGCCGGGGCCCTTCCCCGTGCCTCGGTGGGTTGTGCTCACCTCGAGGCCCATCCGGACGTGAGACCGACGCCAAAAATTCCTATAAATACAAAAATCATCAGAAATAACCCTAGATCAGAAGTTCCGCCGTCGCAGGCCTCTGTAGCCATTGAAAACCAATCTAGACCCTTTCTGGTACTCTGCCGGAGGGGGGCATCATCACCGGCGGCCATCTTCATCATCTCGGCGGCCACCATGATGAGGAGGGAGTAGTCCACCCTTGGGGCTGAGGGTATGTACCACTAACTATTTGTTTAATCTCTCTCTCTCTCTCTCTCTCTCGTGTTCTTGATGGCACGATCTTGATGTATCGGGGACTTTGTTAATATAGGTGGATCATATAGTTATTTCCCCTCTCTATCTTGAATTGAGTTTTCCCTTTGAGATTTCTTTGGATTGAATACTTTTATTGATTTGGGAACACTCGATATATGTCTTGCAATTGAATACTCATGGTGACAATGGGGTATCATATTGATCCATTTGATATATGTTTTGGCACTCAACTTGCGGATTCCCGCGGTGATATTAGGGTAATCTATGCACATGGGTTGATGGACGTTCTTGTCTTTGTTTCTCCAGTAGAAATCTTGGGGCACTCTTCGAGGTTCTTTGTGTTGGATTGAGTATTACAAATCTGAATATGTTTTGGTGTGATCTTAGTACGGACTCTTGATAGATCAATCGGGAAGGATAACTTTGTGTTATCTTATTACGAACTCTTGAAAGACCGATCGGAAAAGATAACCTTGTGTTATTCTTGTACGAACTCTTGGATAGATCGATCGGAAAGGGTAACTTTGTGTTACTTTAGTACGAACTCTTGGAAAGATTGATCGGAAAGAATAACTTTGAGGTGGTTTCGTACCCCACCAACAATTTCTTCTTATGTACTCCGCTAGGTTGGAACTTTGGAGTGATTCTTCATCACACGTTGAGGGGTGGTTATATGATCCAATAATATTAGCACTGTTGAGAGATTGCACTAGCGAAAGTACGAACCCTAGGCCTTGTTTCTAAGCATTTCAATACCGTTCGTGCTCCATTTTTATCAATTGCTACCTTGCGGTTTTTTATTGTTCACACTACAAAAACTCATATCTACTATCCATATTACACTTGTATCACCATCTCTTCGCCGAACTAGTGCACCTATACAATTTACCATTGTATTTAGTGCGTTGGGGACACAAGAGACTTTTTATTATTTGGTTGCAGGGTTGTTTGAGAGAGACCTTCTTCATCCTACACCTCCTACGGATTGATAAACCTTAGGTCATCCATTTGAGGGAAAATTGCTACTGTCCTACAAAACTCTGCGCTTGGAGGCACAACACGTGTCTACAAGAATAAAGTTGCATAGTAGACACCAGGTCCCACGACGCCAATTGCTCAATATGAATATTGGGAAGAGCAACACCCAAACACCCCCTTCATGAAGTTATTCCCCGCACTCCACCGTCTCTTGTCACCACTCCGGTGTTGGAGACTCCAAAAGATACACCTGAAGATTACATGGAGCAGAACAATCCATTGCCAGTGGCGCCGCCCAAGTTCCGTAGGCTTCGCAAAGGCCTCGGGCCTCAGGTCTCCATGTCCAGCATTCGTGAAGATGATGTGGAAAACTCAAGCTCAGTAGCACGTCAAGTGTTCCTTGAAGCCATCCCTTCAACGTCTGCTCAAGTATCTGAATCCAAAGCGGCTGAAGATATTTCGGCTGCATCAGCCGATGAAGAGAAAGAAGAAGAACGTGAAGCCACTCCTCCTGCTGCTGACACTGTTGTGCAAGATGACATGCCCGTTGTGCAACAACCGCCTCTCCAAGAAGCCACCGATGCTGAAGCAACTATGGCTGCTCCTCAAACTACTAGTGAAGCCAGTGACACAGTCATGGCTGAAGACAATATGCAGCATGAAGTCATTGCTGCTGCTGAAGTAAATGTTCCTCCCCATGTGCCTCACACCATGGCCCAGGCCTATAATCGTGACGGAGAGCTCGTTACTATCAGGTGGCCAACGCTGACACCTCCCACTGCTCCAAGACCACAATATGACTATCGTGTGGAGCAAAGGCCTCAGACACAGAAGCCTAAGCCGAGAATGCCAAGGCTTCCCACCACTGTAACTACCCAGGGTTCCTTTAGTGTGAGAAGCTTCAGGGAGCACAAAACATTCTTTGATTCTGACAAGAACCCATACAAGAAGCCCAAGATAACCTCTGATAGGTTCTGGAGCTACCAGCAACGTAGCTACTACTCATGCATTCTATACAATCAAGACCGGATTTTTCCTCACCAACGTCTGGGCTGCTCCCATTCGTAACTGCAAAAGAGCATTGGAATGAAGAGCTTCTCCTTCAGTTCTATGCTACACTTCGTATCAGAGGCTGCAACAGGGATCCGAAGACATGGATCCTCGAGTGGATGACAGGTGACATTCATCATGAAGCCAAAGCTCAAACACTTCTCGACCTTACTTCCCTGCCCACACCTGGTGAGTTATTCGAACCAGGTTGTACGCTGAATTAGAATGAACTACAAAGCATCTTCAAGAAGCCTGAGCCAAACATGAGTCAAATGCTCAGTATGATGAAGCCATTGCCTCTGGATGTTGAATATCCAAAGGAATTTCTCGTCAAGGACCTCGAGTATCTGCCTCGCACCATCTACCATATTCTGAGGCGTACTCTGTGGCCAATCAAGGGACACCCTTCTGAAGCCAAACTGGAAGGCGCCATGAAGACTCTGATATTCTACATCTTCAGTGGCATCAGATTCAGTGCTCATGACTTTTGCATTCGTCAATTGGCTGCCTTCGGTATTGATCTGTTTGGCCTCAAGTTCTATGCTCCATGGGTTATGCGGCTCATTAAGCTTCACTCCACTATCAACTACCAAGCTTCAGCATGCAATCATGTCGTATTTCCGCCTGAGGTTGATATGTATCATGAAGCCATTTATCCTGGGCCTGACAAGGAACCACTTCAACTGCTCAATACTGACCATCACAGTTTCTCTCAGCATGTTGCAAGTGTTCATGTGCCCAATGCTGCTACCATTGCTTATCCTCTGGCTGGAAATTTGCGCCTCCCTCAGCGCGCCAATACTGAAGCTACCGCCAACACAGTTGTACCAAGGCCCAAGAAGCATTCTCGTGTCCTAAATGACAGAGAGCTTCTTGTGTCTCTTCACCAAAAACATGATAGGCATCATGATTGGTTGAAGCGCCAGATGCAAAGTCTTCTCACGGATATGAATCGCATTCGCAACCTGGCAACCAAAAACTCCTTCGTTGCACATGAAGCCTGTCGGCGGTCCTGGAAGAGTCTCACCTTACTCTGCTCTAAAGATGATCTTCAAGCAGATGGCTTCACCGAGCGCTTCAAGTTTGACTCCAAGCCACCACAATATGCGAGTTGGCGTCATACTCCATCAATTGAAGACTCTGAATATTCATCTTCGCCTGTAACTATTGTTGCTCGTGTCATCGATGAAGAAGACGACGCCACTTCTCCAACAATAGCTTCACTTCATCACGACTCTGCGCCAGGCCCGTCTGCACCGCCCAACTCCAACGTCGACCCGGCTGCCCCAGCATCTTCACCACCTGAGAACGCATAGATACTCTATGTCTTCAAACCTTTTTGGTCCTTACTGGAAAAAGGGGGAGAAACATATGAGTTGATAGTATTCAATCGGGTCCATATATGGGTCGGGTGCTTTATTATTTTTTGCTAAGTGCTTACAACTCTCGTTTTGAAACATTTGGCTCTTTGAGTTGTAACACTTAAACTTGGTGGTCGTGTGCTACATTTGATGCTATTTCTTCTGCATGGTTAAATATCTATCCTATGTGCATGAAGTCATTCAGCAGACGCCTATTTTTCATTATGCATATCATTATCTTCACTACATATGCGTATGCATGATGGATTGTCTTCATAAGATTGAGGGAGATCTCCACAAAGCAAAACCTGCCATGTGCCTTTGCATTCAAAAGAAAATCTACTATATGCACATCTTCAGGGGGAGCCCTCTCATCTCATGAAGCCAATGACTGTGTTATGTAAATTTCACATATTTTATCCCCGTTGAAAACTTCAACCAGTTTGTCATCAATCACCAAAAAGGGGAAGATTGTAAGTGCATCTAGTACCCCTAGTTGGTTTTGAAGTATTGACGACAAACGTGGTTAAGGGACTAACGTGTTTGTGAGAATTGCAGGATAACACATGTAATAGTCCCTTACTGATTCGGTTTACCTTCCAGAGATGACCCCTAAAAATGTGTGAAGACATTAAAGACAATGGTGGCTCATGAAGACATTCACGTGAAGATAATGACCTATGAAGACATTCAATGAAGACTATGGAATGTGAATACATAGTTTCTTTCGTAGTTCTTTTTTCTTCTCTCTTGAGTCATAGGAACCACCATACTGTTAAGTGGGGTCCAAGTGAACATTGTCAGATGACTAATGTGATGCTCAACCAAAAATCCTATGTCTTCGAGCGAAGACAATGGGAGCAAATCTTATCCAGAATTGGATAAGTCAGCTTTGCTTGGACCTCAAGCTAAGTTGTCGCGTGTGTTCAAAATCCGACCGTTGGACACGTGTCAGTTCCTTAGTGACCAAGGATCATTTCGGACATATCATGTTGGGTTGCCTCCTGGCTATAAATAGCCCACCCCTTACACCATAAATTGGTGGCTGCTCAGAGTTAGTGCACGGCTTTTGTCGTTTGAGAGCAACCCACCTCTGAAGCCTTTGAGAGAAAAGATACTTGCGAGGACAAATCCCAAAACACCCAGAGCCAAAAAGTGTTAGGCATCACTGAAGTCTTTCTGTATGTGTGATCTGAAGACTTGTTACACTTGAAGACTGTGTATCCTCCAGCCGGTTAGGCGTCACGTTCTGAGCATCCAAGAGTCATTGTGGATTGCCGGTGAACAAAGTCTGTAAAGGTTTGGAAGTCTACCTTGAAGACTTACCAGAGTGATTGGGTGAGGACTAGGTGTCCTTAGCTCAAGGGGAATAAGGTGAAGACACGGTCTTCAGAGTTCAATCTCAGCCTCCCTAACCAGACGTACAATTGTCACAGCAACTAGAACTGGTCTACCAAATTTCCCTCGTCTCCAAGCTACTGGTTCTATCTTCCAACCCATTTACATTCCAGTTTGTCTTCGTGAAGTCATTGCCTACCTATCTGATCTGTGTGACTTCACTGTGTGAAGACTGTTCCCTGTTTAGCTTCATTCTGTCTTCCACTTTGATACATGTTACCTAGCTATCAATAGTCTTCGTACTTTCACTATGCTGCTTACTTGACTATTGCTTGTCTAGTGTCGTTTATCTTCCACTGCATATCGATTAGGTTCATTTCATCTGTCTATCTTCAAAAGATATCATGTTTTGAAGACTTTCAAACAAATCGCCTATTCACCCCCCCCCCC
>LR738712.1:583012075-583088607 GCA_902687465.1 Secale cereale
CCCCCCCCCCCTCTAGTCGGTAACTTGCACTTTCAAGCCTGCATGTGTTTATACATGCTGAACAATTTCGAATTTGGATTATTATTTTTTTGAATGATGAACAAAGTTGAATAAGCATGAACAAAAATGTAAACATATTTTGAAATTCTAGAGTTGGTCTGGTGGGTGGGGACGAGGGTCAGGGCAGCATGGCGGCCTCCATGCACCCAATCTGGGGAGCATGAGATGGGCATGACTGAGGGCCTTTTTATGCATCAGCTGAGCATAGCCTAGGTGAGCCCATGCAGCTTACCAAACAAGCAAAAGTGAATCGGATTGGAAACTTTTGCCTTGATACACCCTCTATGCACCCTCAAACACACCATGTGTGTATGACAGGTGCAGTAAGTGACCGAAGTTGCGTCCCAGAAGAGAGGAAGGTCATGCGTGGGAGGGAGGAGCGAGGATAAAAGATGGGCCAAAATAGGCCCAGTTACAAGGGCTGTAGTGAATGTTTGATGGGTTTTTTTTATCCTTTTTGAAAGTAGTGAATGTTTGATTTTATCCATAAAAAAAATTGTGAACATTTGCTGCAGGTTTGTTGTTTCCATGTTGCGCGTGACTGGATTCCATTGCATGCGCCATTGATGCATAGATGCATGATGCGATGGCTGAAATATAAAAAATATGCGTTTTCTTGAACCGTGGAAAATATTCATATCTCATTCTGTTCGTTGCTCACAAAAATGCTTCGAAAATGACCCTTTGTTTCGGTTTTTCCCATCCACGAATGTATTATTTCTAAGTAATCAATAAAGCTCATGATTTGCAAAAGAAAGACCCACTGACCGGACGCGTCCTTTCCTTGTGTCCACATCGAATGAAACAACCACTTTCATCCTTTATTTCATTTGAACCAAGTACGTATGTATTTACAAAGAAAAAAAACATGATCGGACGGCACACGACATGTGAGAGCCGAATGCAGCAAGGTTGGAGATGACCCGACAACGTCGGTAACGCAGGGCGGGTCCGATCTCCAACGTCATGCATAGGATCATATACATCTCCCCTAAGCTAACTACAGAGAGCACCACAGCACGCAGCAATGTTATCGCAGGCTGAGGTTAAAGGTAAACAAACAGAGAGGAAAACGACGCTCCATGCCGTATGAAGAAGAAGAAGAAGCGGGGGAGGCGCGAGGCAGGAAACCGTTGGCGGCCTCTCGTCTTCAACTCCGGCAACCTGTGGTCGATGGATCTATCACTTGGACAACAATCAGCGCCCTGCTTCAGGTGGACGGAAAGCCATCATGCTATGATCTCATCCGGCAAGGCCACGAACCGCGTTCGCTTCTGAAACACCACAGAAAAAAGAGTCACAGGAGAAGATGTCAGCAAAAGCGACGGGTAAATTCGTTTCAACCAATTGCTAATCTGTTTACGCATCAGGGGACGACAAGGATAGGCAAGATTTGCAAGATCTGAACCTCAGGTACATGAAAGTACAGGGTGAAGCCAACAATGATTTACTTTTGTGAGAACAATGAAAGGAAAATTGTAATGTAAAGTTCTGCCGATGTAATATCCCTTATCTTCGAGCGAGAAAAACTGGCACAGGTAGAAAACGATTGCTAAATGGTGTCATGGTGATAAGATTAACTTCAAAGATAATAGTTTTTTTTTTTTTTGAGGGAGAGACCGTAGAACTTCAAAGTTATAGTTACCCGCAAAAAAAAAATACACTTAACATCTTCAATGAGATATTTATCATGCCATCATCTAACGGTCGCCTGCTGCTGCCTAAACTACTTTAACGGTTAGGATTTGCTGGTTTGACTTTGAGGTGCTCAACAATAAATTTAATTGAACCAGTACGTTGACAGTACATTAGTGACGATGACCGGAAAGAATCGGCCCAAAGGTACCGGATCAAGCAACTTGTCATGTTATGATCCATCAAAATTTCTCCATCTGGACACTTGGTCAGAGATGTGACTCTCGGCAGAATAATAGTTTCTTCTGCTACCACAGAATAATAGTTCAGGCACTTTTAATGTTTTGAAACGATGATTTAAGATCATCTCGGGTACGCAGGCATAGACTTTCCACGGATCTGACTGTAGATCAGATCTGTAGTTATTAGAAATGTGGAAGGAACGTCAGACTGGCTGCTATATATGCTGAATCCGCAGATAAAAGACTCTTCCATATAATGAAACTCAACAGTTTTAGGTTGAAGATTGAACAGAGCTATTGCTGACTTCCTGTGCTAAAATATCTTTTGACAACATTGAGGTTCACAGAACTCGTTCTGAAACTTCAGCATGCGAAACATTTTCCAAGGTAGATCTATGACAACTATGCCTCATCCGCAGCCAGAAAATGAGAATTGTCTCATACCTCCAGATATTCAAGTACGAGTATGACAAGCAACTGTATTTTGCATCATCACTCAAACCAGTCAAATCCTAGAATTCATCGCAGACAAATAACTAACGTGGTAACGTGTCAGGAGAAACCTCAAACACGCCACTCAATACTTAAGACACATCTGCATCGGCCGGAAATACTGGTCACACCATTAACAGCTCCAAATCGTTTCCCATTGGACACGTAGGGATCCAGTGGCGTATCAGTATTTTCATGTTTTGACAGTCCATAACAAGACATATAATATATAATATATATATATATAGTGTTCCTATTCATCACCCAGGGTGTAGAATATGTTATTCTTCACCCGAGGTAATCCTATGATCATTTCATAAATAAATTACATTTGAAATACAAATAGTTACATTTGTATTGATTTACTGCATAAAATTTGGCATAACAAGCAAAATATATGTCAAAAATTGTATTTTATATACATTTTACACTATATTTTTACATTTGTAATTTTACATAACATAAAATATTTTTTACGATGATTATATGTTTTTTTACATTCTCTTTTTATGTCTAAAATAAGACAAAATTTACGAAACGTAAAATTACGGTGCATAGATGTTAAAATAGAGGTGGGTGAAGAATAACTATTCCTCACCCAGGGTGACGGATAGCCAATCCCATATATATATATAGGGATTGCGTGTCATGATTTACTTAGATTATAATGGTATATATGAATTAGTCAAAGATAAATTTCATACGAAATTTTATTGGGTGATAAACTGTGCGATCCATTTATCTGCTTTACATAAACTATATATTGTTAATATATTACTGTATTTGATAAATTGTGTTGGTCGAAATAAACAGTGTGGTAGTAATACATGCTTTTGGGTGAAAGTCTCCGCATTATTTTCTTGACCGGGCAATAAGACAACACCGTTGCTTGAAAGTATTGAATTCATGCTCCAGTGAACTCATCCACAAGTCCGAACGGATGAAAAAAGGTGAGCAATATGTTTTAACAAAAAGACAAAAAATTGTTTCTCTTCCCATGAAATTCTTTTTTTTTTTTGAAATGCAGGTGAACGAAAAGCAATACAAAAGGACCAATTTATTTTTTTGAAACTGGGCAATTTTTTTGAAACTGGGCAAAAAAGGACCAATTTATACAGTGATTATTTTTGTATTGCAATCAAGTTATTTGATTCAGAAAAGCTTTTCTGCGCGTATTTGATTCAGACCTTAATAGCATGGTTCTATCAAAATAGTAAAGATAGTAATATTTTTTAATAAAAAGTAAAAAAGTTTGAAAGAAGCAGTGCATTACCTCCTTCCGGCTGGCCTTGACGTCCCCTGATGCATACTCCGGCGTGCGGGGTAGAGTGGACCACCTATCCGGCGTCTTCACCGTCTCTGCGCCCCTCTCCGGCGTGGGCATCATGAACCTGGCACCCCACTCGGGCGTTACGGCGAACCTGGGACTCCGTTCTGGGGTCTGCGCGAACCTGCCAGCGCCCCAGTCCGGCGTCGGCACGAACCGCGGGCTCCTCTCTGGCGTCTGTGCGCCCCAGTCCGCGGTCGGCAGGAACCGCGGGCTCCGCTCCGGCGTCACAGCGCCGTTCCCACCGTTGGCGGCGCAGAGCTGCATGATCTTAGCGGCCGCCTCGGCGGCGTCCCGGCTCTCGCCCATGAGCTTGGCGAGCTGCGCCTTGGGCAGGCGCATCCTGAGCTGGACCGGCCCGCCCTCGGAGGCGGCGGACATCGGGGAGGCCGGCGCGGTCGGGAAGGAGAGGTCGGAGGTGGAGCGGCGCGTGAGCATGAGCGACTCGAGCCTCTCGCGCGCGCCGACGTGGAGCGCGCCGGACCAGGCGCGGCGCGGGGGCACGGTGGGGCGGGGCAGCGCGACGAGGAAGTAGAGCCGGCCCGGCCGGAGCAGCGCGTCGTTCTCGAGCGGGCGCGCGCGCACGCCGAGCAGCTTGACCTGCTCCGACTCGAGCAGCTGGAAGCCCGGGTGGTCGCGCAGCACGGCGCCGGCGTACGCCGGCGGCTTCACCCGGAACGCGGTGCCGTCCAGCTGCATCACCTTGGCGCCCTTACGCCGGCCGCCGATGCTGTTGCCCATTGCCTGCCGGCTGCTGCTCCTTGCTCCCACGCTACGCACTCCTCGCGGTGGCGGCTGCGTTTTCTCTCGTCTTTTGGCTTTTGCCGTCTCCTCCTCGGCTCGTCTACTCTTCACTTGGTGAGGCGGGGCGTGGGTTCGGTTGCGCGCGCGGTTCTTCGCGGCGTTTGTGCGTGTGGGGTGTGGCCGTGTGGGGATTTAAAACGGGCAGGGAAAGGTTTGGGAGTCAAAGTTTGTGGAGAGTTCACGCGAGTAGTACTATTAAGCTTGACGTGGACTGGAACTACGAGTATTACAGTATTATTTTCCTTGCTTGGGCGTCTACAAAGCTTAGCCAGCCGACCAGCATTAGCACAGTGGAAGTAGAAGCGGGGAGGTTAAAGTCGGTTCCAGTGCATGCATGTCTAATTAACTATGAGTGAAGGATGAAAACACGTTTTTGACCGTCCAATTAAGCTCGCAGTTCCAGAATCAGAGCAAAAACTTTACTTCGAGCGAAGCAAAACTTAGCTACTGGTCTGAACACCTCGGTTATTTTAGAGCGCCAAAGGGCAGGTTTGCTTCGGCCGCGCAGAGTCGAGGAAGCATGCTGCAGACGTAGAAATTAAATTATCCATGTACTTTGTCTACAAAACTGACTTGGTGCCTAATCTGGTGTGGGGAGACAAGAGGCTTCAATTACCACGAGCAGCCTTTGTGGCACAGCTTCTTCTTCTTTCCCAGTATCAGATCACATCATATTTACCGTGCTAGCAAACGTAACGAGCTCGACCAGTCGAAGAGCTCGCCGAAATCGGCCGGCCGCCGTGCTGTCTCGTGGCCAACTTTGCATGCACCGTTCGCCTTCATTTTTAAACCCCTTGACGTTGATCTTGCACCTGTAACCATTAACCTCCATTTGTATTAAGTGGGTTCGTACGTGGCCTGGTCTCTTTGTTCTCGAAGCCATGGCACTCCAGCAGCAACCACGCGGGTGCCGTACCGCCGGACTCGCCACGGCGGACGCCCCGGGTCCAGATGGTGCGTCCTTCACGGCACAGCTCGGTGCAATTACGGTCTTCCTTTTGGCGCCCGTCACGGCACGGGATCGGAATCGGATCGAGGAATGTCCTGCGGCCGGCGGCGGTGAGGTCAACCGGCCGCATCGTATTAATGCGGCTAGCCTTAGCCGCGGGCGCTCTGCCAGTCCGTTTCGCGGGATTGGGTGCCGGGAGGAGTCCGGTGAGCCACGGCAACTCGTCGTGTCGCGTTGTGGATCTGCACGCAGACGGACGGGCGCGGCCGCTGTCGCCTGTGGGGACTGAAGGCGAGGGCGGGCACATGCCCTGCTTCTGTGCATGCATGTTCGAATCGACCTTGTGTACGTGTTCCGTCGTGAAATATGTACGTGGTCGTTTTCTCACACTGTTAGATGTTCTAAGCGCCTGGGTCAGTTTTCTACAGTGTTAATGATCTGCAAAATGAACACTTAGGTATAACGTTACAGATCAATTACCTGAAAAAATTGCAGCTGTGTGAATATTTTTCTTGTAAAAGATGCTACGGTGACCAAGAAAAAATATCAGGGTACTGCGAAATGAACTCACTGTATGCTGCTAAGGGCATGTACAATGGTTCTAGCTTAAGGATGCCACGTAAGATAAATGATGAGGTGGAGGAGAGAGAAACCATAAGAGAAGGCTTGTCTTAGCTTATTTAAACAAAGACAAGAGATGATAGCTTAGCACAATTTGTCTCACCATGTTTTTAGGAATAACTAATTATTGAAGATAAGGCTAAGAGATGACCCATTGTAGACTTGTTTTTTTGTCATCTCTAATTTACATGCAAAACTTAAGATAAGACTATCTTAGCAACCATTGTACATGCCCTAAGAGCATCTCCAACATGCGCCCAAAAAGAGCAAAATTAACAGATTTGACCTCAACGCGAAAACATCTCACAAACTAAACCATTTTTAAAAATATTTCACACTGCTGACCCTTTTGTGCAGCGCCCAACAGCAAGGCGCTGCACTCTACTGTGCAGCTCCTTACAGCTAGGCACTGCACAGTGTAGTGCAGCTCCTAACTGTTAGGCGCTGCACAGTGTGGCGTCTAAGTGTTAGGCGTTGCACAGTAGAGTGCAGCGCCTTAATATCAGGCGCTGCACATTAGGGTCATCGGAGTGAAATATTTTCAGACAAAGTTTAGTTTGTGAAATAGTTTTGTTTCGAGGTCAAATTTACGTCCAAAAAAGCTCCGCGCGCTAAAAAGTTGTTTTTTGGGGTGCCGAATAGCTTCAACAGAAGCTGTATAATTATGCGCACGCTAAAAAAATTTGGGCAAGCACCGAAAAACGCCATCGCGCGCACCATATTTTAGGCTCTGGATTGAGCACGCTTCACAATTTACACTGCGCGCTTTTTTAGGCGCGCGTTTTTGGACATTTGCTAAAACAATGTTGGTCTCGGCACATAAAAATGCTACAGTGGCGCGCTTTAAATTTTATTGACTGCGAATTTCTTGTGCGGTCGTTAGAGATGCTCTAACCAGCCGTACTGTAGCTCGTTAGACTAGCAAACGTTGTTAGACAATGTATGCCTACTCTGGACCGAACTAGGCAGCAAGGAAGAACGAGTCTCTCTCTTGCCACCAAATGTGTCACGGCCGTGCGAGACTCATGACCTACCATTCCATATACTAGGTGCAAACGTAGACCACATGCGTTCCCTTTCCAGGATCCTGACTTGGTATCCTACATGACATATGCTCGATCGTCACGACGCACCTTCCTTCTTTCCGGCGGAAGCTAGCAAAGAAGAACCAGAACATGGCCGATATCTGATACTCCATGCATGCATGCATGATGTTGTTTCTGCTGCGGTCGTTGGGCTTATCTGCATACGGTTCGTGCTCATCAGGGAATCTGCAACGGCATCCACCCAATGTAAAAGGCTAAAAGCCAAGTATTGGTTTCGGCTCTGTTTTGTATCGATCTCGTCGTTTTCGACGGTTGCACCTGCAGAGACGTCTCCCCGGAGCGGAGAGAGCGCCGTACACTGTCCGCTTCTTGTCCTTTCTATTCTGATCAGGGCCCATTCGCGCTATCCATCCATCGACAAGCCGGCGCCATGGTGTGTATATGCACCTGCGGCTATGGTTGCTGTCATCCCGTTGCTGCTGTCTACGGTCATGTTCATGGAGAGGTGCGTAGGTGGCATGCTCCTCCAGTTTCAGCGGCTGAGTGTTAATTTTGGACTCATACGTGCAGTAGCTATAACGACGACTTTGGGGCAGGGATGTGAAGGACTGAACGTGCATCCGGCACATGCGTGCGGGTGTGAGATGCGACACGCCTTTGCCGCGCAGGTCAGCTGGGTGGGCGGCGGTGGCCGCGACGGCCTGGCCAATCAATCGGCCGGCGGTCGCGGTTGTCGTTGGTGCCGCGCGAAGGCAGCCAAGTCGCAGGGCAAGTAGGTGTCCACGGGAACGTGGCGCGCGGCAGGGCAGGGCTGCGGTGTGATCGGGTGAACCACGCGCGCGGCAGGGCTCGCCGACAAAGCCAACTAGCCAAGCCGATGATTTTCGCCGCATTCTGACCGCGCCGGTGGTACTGGCATGCACCGCGCGCTGTGTCTAGGTGTCGACGGACGACGGTGATGCTGTATGATTGCTCGGCAAAGGTTGAAATTGGGCTGCTGCCTGCGGAACAACCGTCCGGGCGGAGGCATATGGGCATATGGCTGGCTGGTGCGGGAAGCGGCCGGGGTTGTTGCGGGGAGCGTCAAAACTCCGTACCCCTGCAGGTCATGTTTCGTTGGCCTGAACGCCAAATACAGTACTACGAAGCAGACAGTTTGTATTCCACTGGGGATGCACGTTGCCCTGCGAAATGCATTGAGA
This sequence comes from Secale cereale, assembly GCA_902687465.1. Classification (NCBI taxonomy): domain Eukaryota; kingdom Viridiplantae; phylum Streptophyta; class Magnoliopsida; order Poales; family Poaceae; genus Secale; species Secale cereale. The sequence goes on from LR738712.1 coordinate 583,020,454, forward strand.
TCTCTGGCTCGCTTGTTGGTGCGTTTGCTATCGTGAAGGGTCATGCCGTATGTGTCCGTATGTGTGGTCCTGCTACATGTTTTGCGTACGATCCACGTAAAGTTCCGGCTAATGGTATTCCCAACGCTGACCTTAAAATAAACTCGTATTCCCTCCGTCCCTAAATAACTGTCTCAACTTTATACTAACTTTAAAGTAAAGTTATACTAAGGTCAAGACATTTATTTTGACACGGATGGAATACTACAGACATGGAAGCGGTTCGGACGCCCTTAAAGCCATTGGTTTGCGTTTGGTTACAGAAAATACGGACATCTCGACCGTCTCGTGGACTAATGGATATCACTTTGAATGATAAAATACGCTCAGTCCAGACGGTTGTGAGCGGTTTAAAGGTTTGTGTTAAAGATGCCCGAATGAAACTTATTCATGAGCAGATCCTGCTTAACTTCTCTTTTTGCATATGAGGTAAAAAGGTAAAAGTAAGTCAAACCCACTACTCCCTCCGTCTAGGTGAGTAAGTCATCTTACGAAAACCAAATAATCCCAAAACACTTAGGCACGATACATTAACTTTCATCTCGTTTTTTGTTTCTTGGCATAAAGAAAGGAATCAACCAATAAGAGATATGGGATATGTCTGCTTTTAATGACTTGAGGCTACCAAACACGACATGCAGTGGTCAATTCATTGCATGCAATGCTATTAATTAGCAAATAGACATTAACTTCTCTTGTTTTCCACTCTACCTTGGTCACGATGCACAACCTAAGATGACTTATTCACCTAGACGGAGGGAGTACTTAACACGATCAACGAGTCAGATTTATTATACTCTTATCTCTTATGTGAAAAGAGAAGGTAAGAGGACGCATGTTAAAAAACCTCCTTAATCATTACTTTCTGTTGTTTTAAAGATTTATGTTTTCAGTTCCGAGAAAAATAGATTTATTTGTTCAACACATCTACTTTTGAAGATGTGAGTGGATTTTTATTTTCTTTTTACAAAAAGGGACTGGGATCTATGATAAAGGTTTATCAGAAGTACAAAACACCTTAAACACAATAAAAATTACGTAGAGGTCTAGACCACCGAACGACCAATGTCGCCGCTAGAACGAGTTGCTGACGCGTCATCATCGCCTTTCCACACTGGAGCCAACCCGACCTTATCGATGACAATGGAAAAGTCGTCGTGTACGTGTGTCATGTGTCCCTAAGAACCAACACCCCGGAGCCGCAGTCGTCACAATCAAACCCTTGAACCGATCTGAAGAACATGACACGACGAGAAAACCCCAACCTCGCCGCTCCGAGAAGCTGAAAGGAATCTATGTCAAAACTTCGTCTAATCTGACCCGGTGGACGAAACTGAGAAGGATCGGAGCCCGAAAGAATAACTCGAAGAAGAAACATCATCATCCGTCCGAACGGGGCCACTGCGAGGATCAAAACCCTAGCATATCTACTAGTCAAAGCCGCGGCACCAGGTAACCCCGCCCCGCCACCGGCCGCCAGAGCAACCCGCGGAGGGGAGGCTAATCCACGGGCTTGTCGGCGAAGATTGAGTTACACTAGTTGCCTTGTGAGATGGGAATGAAAGACATAAACGATCTATTTTCGTATCTTTTTTTTACACACATTACACTCATATTGTCATAAGGCCATTTCGGTTGTAACGGTCTTCACTTGTTTCTTTATTTTTGAAATTCAACTCGGGTATTTATAAGGTTTATTTTTGTCAGTTAGACAAAACACTAAGATTGTTCTGGTTAACTGGTTTCTTTCTTGCGGTGATCCTAAGCCGAAAACCGTCGTACGAAAGAAGCTGTGCAATGTTAGTGTTTGTTATTGTAATCAGGGTTATATAAATAGTTAGTCTTATAAATACGGTGTATAATCAGTTTGATTAAGGTCACTGCACTCATCTAACTCTAAGGAGGTGTTTGTTTTGAGGAGTGGTAATGTAAGCGTAAAGAGAATCAACTTACAGGCTGTAATAGCTCTGTAATGGAAAAGTCAAAACTTGTTTGGTTTGGCACTGTAACGGAAATAGGTCGATATAATAGATCAAGAAACAGATCATCACCATATAATTGATGGGCAGGTGGACTAGTAACCCAATTACCCAAATCTCATAAGATATGCAGAAGAAGCTTGATGGAGGAGGAAGAGGAGGCATGGAAATCTGGACACGATCCTTGCTTCTCCATGTGGGCTGCTTCAACGTTTCATCCTCGTCGGCATCAACAGAGCTCCGATGAAGGTCGGCGTCTTCAATGGCTGGGTGAGGAGGGGCTGTGGTGCCGCTGGGCGAGGAGGAGGGAGTCGATCATGGTGCTGCTAAAGGATGAAGAGGGGATCACGGGGAGCAGGAGGGAGTCGATCATGGTGGTGCTGAAAGAGGAGGAGGGGATCGGTGAGGCGGCGGCGCTCAGGGAGGAGAGGATCGTGCGGGAAGAGGAGGGGTAACGCAACCAATACTGTGGGAAGGTGAGCGGTATCGATGGATTATTGGACGCAGGAAGCCCATTACGGTGTACACATACCAAACACCTGTAATGTTTTTCGTTTACGGTGTAAACAGGTAACGGGCATAAATTCACGAAACAAACACCTTCTTAGGCCAACTCCACCGCGCGACCCCAAACGGACGTCCGGTTTGGCCGAATTTTGTCCCTTTGGGGCGCCGATTGGTTCGACCGTGTCCGCGTTGGTCCGATGGGTCGTGGGTGCGCCCAACGCGCGGCCGCACCCCAAAACCTGTCCGGGGTGGACGTCAATAAAAAAATTTAAAAACTTAAATGAAATGACTAAAAAAGTAAATAAATTTAGTTAAAAAAACATAAAACATATATATAGGGGTTACGGTCACAAAACGGCCCAGTTTATCAGTCCACTAAAACGGTCCAGTTTGTAATTAACATAAAACAAAACAAAAAAAGCCTCCGCACGCTCCTGCCGCGCCCGTCGACGCCGTGGCCGACGCCGTCTTCACTGGCCGCCGGTGTCGTCGTCGTCGCTGATCAGGTCGACGTAGGCCGGCGGCGTCCAGAGGTGGGCCGGCGGTGCGTGGTAGACGGGGGCGGGCTGGACGACGGGAGGTGCCCGCACCACCTCCTCCCGTGGCGACGCCTCCCGCTTCGGTGACCGCGGCGGCGTCGGGCGCCAGTTCACGTCCACGGCGTCGGCCATCTCGTCTGCCGTGCACGACCAGCCCCACCCCTGGCCCACCAGGGCCGGGTGGAACGCGGCCACCGGCGGCTCCTCCACCACCTCCTCCTTCGCCACCATCTCGAGCTCGGGGATGGCGACCTCGCCGGCGGCGGAGCGGGCCATCATCTCCTCGAGGCCCTCTCACCGGCGCTCGTCGTGCGTGCGCATGGAGTCCTCCATGACGCGCGCAACGATACGGGCCTCCTCCTCCTCCGTCATGCGAGGAGGTTGTGGTGGCGACGATGGAGACGGCGAAGGCGACGGCGTGGGCGTGACGCCGCGCACCCGCCTACGCCCGCGCTCCTGGGGAGCAGGCGCTGCGCACTCCTGTCGTGGCCTCCACGGCCCCGTCGAGGTGCCGGCAAAGAACGAAGCGCGCATGAAGTCGTGGTCGTCACGAAACCAGGTGTCCCAGAGCCCGGAGTCGGGGCGTACCTGGGGTCGTAGAAGAGGTCGTCGGGGAGGAGGCGGCGGCGGTGCTCGATCTCCTCGTCACGCGCACGGCCGCTCGTCGGGACCGGCGGGATCGGGACCCGGTCGGCGGAGAGATGCCAGTTATTGGGGAGATGGACGTCGCTTCAGGGGAGCGGCGTCCTCGTCTCCCAATAACGGAGGCACACCGACGCGCGGATGTAATGCCGGTCGCGCTCGCCGACGGACGTGGGCGCGATGAAGAAGGCGGGTGGCGCGGGGGCCCGGCGTGGTGGCGATGGCGACACGGGCTCCTCTTTCTTCACCGAGCCACGACGGCGTCCCGACGAGGAACCAGCCTCGCGGTTGTGCTTGCCTTTGCGGCCCTAGTTCCAGAGGCCCATGGCTGCGGGCGGCCGGCCGGCGAGTTCTTGGCTAGGGTTTGGGAGCAGGCGCTGTCGGGTTTCGAGGAGGCCGCGGGTGGCGTGGGGCAGTGTGGACGACGACCCGTCCACGCTTCCCACTTAAAGAAGGACGGCGACCGTTCGACGTGCGGATGACAGGTGGGCCCGTCCGCTCGTGCGCATTGATGTGGGCGGGTGGGAGGTAGGTGGTCGCCTGCCATGCGGTCCCGACGCGGACGAGTCGCGCGTCCGTTTGGTGTCCGTCGCGACCTAAACCCGGCGCAAGTTTGCGCTCGAAATGGATCAGTCCGGACACAAAACGGACAAGATGGGTTCGGGTCGTCGCGCGCTGGGCCGCCTCTTTTATCCGTTTTACCCCAAACAGACGGGGCCGGACATGATAGGGTCGTACGGTGGAGTTGGCCTTAGTACGGGAGCTATATTTTTTGAGAGACGACGCGCTGCCAACTTCTTCACGAGAAAGAATCCAGTGGCCGGGAGCGTGCAGATATGCTGCATCCCCTCCGAACCGATAGGCTCCATTTTGTCCGTTTCAGTCGAGGCTCGCGGAGAGCATGACCTTCATCCCGCTGTCCACAGCTTCCCCTGACGCACACGTACCTACCAACACTATCGATCAGCGTGCCAGATTGCTAGAAAAACACATCTGCTCTGTCACTCATCTACTACTACTACTAGTAACACTGACGTAGAGCGTAACCGTCGAATTATTCCCTTGCGTCGACGCAGCCGGCAGGCTCCACACGTATAAAACTAGCTCTGCTGACCACACTGGAGCACACTGCACACATGACACATGGCCACCTTTGCCTCTCCCCTTTGATCGCTGTCCAGAGAGGAAGCATCGGCCGCGACGGCGACGGGACGGGAAACGAACATGCTGCCGCAGGAGACATGTACACTACACAACAACCGGAGAGCAGCTGCAAAAAATCTCGCTTCTTCCACACGTACGTTGCAGAAGCGTAGTAGTACGTTGTCTTTTCTTGGTCGATCGCCCGTGATGCGCGGAGCGAATGGCTCCATGGATTAAGAGCCTAATCAAGGAGAGCCATTGACGAAAGTGGGCTACGCAAGTGGAGCCACATTAGGATGGCTTGCGTTGCATTGCATCCATGGAAAGAAAGGAAGATTGTATTGTGTTGTGAAGACTGAAGAGTGTCAGATTTATGGTACTCCATATATATATGCACTAAGGCCAACTCCAACGCACGATCCTAAATGAACGTCGTCCGTTTTGTTCGCTTTTCATCAGTTTGGGCCAAGAAAATGGATACGACCGTCCGCTTGCGATCGTGCGGCCATTGGTGTGCTCAACCAGCACGGCTCACCCCAAACCGTCCATATTTTTTGCTCTTCCATTTGTGGCCCATAAAAACCTAGATAAACTTGCAAAAAATTCGAAAACATAAATATAAACATTAACGTCCACACGTCCGTAGTACCGAAGTTCAACACAGTTTATTACTAAACTAAAACTTAAAAAGCAAAAAGTAAACTAGATAAAATGGTCCGTTGCCTGTGGCCACCGTCGTCTCCAGGAGCCCCCGTCCTATTCGTTGTCGCCGCCGATGAGGTCGACGTAGGCAGGTGCCTGCCAAAGGTGGGCTGGCGGCCCTTGCGAGACCGGAGACGCCGCACGCGCCTGCACCACCTCCTCCCGTGGCTCCTGCTCCTGCTCTGGTTACCGCGGTGGCGAGGCTAACCATGGGCCGACACCCACTGAGTCGGCCATCTCAGGCGCAGTGCACGACCAGCTCCACCGTTGGCCCACCAGACGAGAGTTCCACGCGGCGATGGCCGACTGATCCACCACCTGCTCATGCACCTCCTCCTTGACGTTGAGGTCCAGCTCCTGGATGGCCACATCGCCGGCCGCATAGAGGTCCATCTGGGTTTCTAGGCCCTCCCATTGCCGCTCGTCCTACATGTTCATGGAGTCCTCCATGACCCGTCGCATGAGCTCGGCCTCCTCCTCCTCGGTCATGGGAGGTGGCAGTGGTGGGGACGGGACGGAGATGGCGATGTTGTGATGCCGAGCACACGCCTGCAGCCGCGTGCTGTCAGCACGAGCCAGACGAGGACGACATGCAAAAAAGGATCACCGCCGCAGGTCGTGCACGTTCGGAGCCACGTATCCCATAGCGGTGAATCCATGGTGTCGGGGATATACCCCGCGGCGTAAACCGGCCGGAAGTATAACCCGGCCGGACTTAGCGACTCATGGGTGACCCAGTGAGCGGGCTAGAGGAACGACAAGACCCGGTGGCCCAGAAGGCGGTTTATGGAAGGCCGGTTCATGTTATGGTGGGCCGCTTTATGAAGAAAGCACAAGGAATATTCTCCTACTAAGGAAGCAAGACTAGGACTCCACTTGTAATAGAGTAATCCTAATCCTACTAGGACTAGTCATGTAACCCGCCCCTTCAACACATATAAGGAGGGGCAGGGCTCCCCAAAGAGGAACAAGACAAGCAACAACAAACAATTTCTAGGGTTAGACACAAGAAGGAGAGCCGGCTTATGCGACGGCTCCATGAGGGTCATAATGAGATCTAGCTCAAACAGCATGAAGGGCTATTACCGGTTGATGTTACCCGGGGCCTGAAGCTGTCTAAATCCTTGTCTTGCGTTGCGTCTCTCGATTCCGCTCAACCCCTCTCAAGCTACTACATAGATGCGTTGGCCTCACGACTAAGTCCTCACCCTAGGACATCTGCCGTGACAATTTCACGACAGTTGGCGCCCACCGTGGGGCTCGCGCACGGTTGATGACCCTCAACCGTAAGGGATCTATTGCAGCGTTTTTGATAAGTAAGAGTGTCGAACCCAACGAGGAGCAGAAGGTATTGATAAGCGATTCTGAGCAAGAAATTACTGCAAGCACTGAAAGATAACTTTTAGGGGTTTTCTTGGTATAAGCGACAGGAAGGTAAAAGCAAGTAATGTAAAAGGTACTGATAGTAACAGGTGGCCCAATCCTTTCTTAACAAAGGAGAGGCTTAGCAACTGAACTTATAAAGACTAAAGCGTTCTTGAGGACACACGGGAGAGGTAGTCATGTGCTTTCGCCATATTCCGTATCGATACTATGTTATGTGTTGATAAGTGTTGAGTGGGTGGATCTATGCTAGTGCACTCTCTAGACTACGATGAATGCACTCTTATGATTAAACACCTTGCAAGCATCCGCAAATACAAGGTAGAATTTAAGGCAAAAGCCTAACCATAGCAATACGATCGAGGATCCATTATTCCCTTATGCAAAAGCGTGCGAACTGGGGTTCAGGTTTCTGTCACTCCGGCAACCCACCATAAGCATTCTTTATACACAATGTATTCTCCTAGGTCCTTAATAAGGCGAAGTGTTGGGTGTTCGACTCACACAACACCACTAGTAGAATGACAACACAACTTAAGTATCAAACAACACATATTACTTCAACAGCATATGACTACTAACAACAAGACTTTCCCCATGTCCTCAAGAACTAAGGTAACTACTCACAAGACATAAAAGAGATCATGATCAGTGGGGATAAATATGTGATAAACAATCTGGACATAATAATATTTCTCCAACAAAACTCAATAGCATTCACCACAAAGTAGTAATCAACACCGATGGAGTAGAGAGGACAGGTAGTACGAGTTACAACACGAGTTGCGATGGTAAGATGAGATTTGGATGAAGATGGAGATGGTGCTGGTGTTGGGGATGATGTTGATGATGATCTCGATGATGCCCGTGACGATGGTGATGACGATGGCGACGATCTCCCCTTCCGGGAGGTGATCTCCCCGGCGGAATCTGCCCGCCGGAGATGCCCTTTTCTTCTCTGTAGGTTTCCGCCTCGGAGCGGCGGCGGAACTCCGTAAAAAGTCTCGTCCCTAGGGCTTTCGGAGAACGGAGAACATATATGCAAAAGGGGGCATCCGGAGGTGGGCCAGGGGCTCCAGGCGCCCCCCCCCCGGCGCGGCCAGGGGGGGCGCCCCCAGGCCGCCTGGGCACCCTGTGGCCCCCCTCTGGCTCCCCTTTTGCGTGTCTTCGTTATTCGTATGAAAAATACCTTCCGTCAATTTTCAGGTAATTTGGAGGTATTCTTCTTCAGCAACTCAGCATCCACTTTTTCCTGCTGAATCCTGCGTCTGCTGTTCCGGCATCGGAAAGTTGCAAACTGTGTAAAATAGACCAAAACAACATAAGAACATCATCATAACGTGAAATATATCAATGAATAGGGATAAATTATGATATAAAATAGTGATGCATTTTGGACGTATCAACACCCCCAAGCTTAGACCTCGCTTGTCCCCAAGCGAATATGAACTCGGTAAACCTGTCCACAAGTTTAGAGAGTGAAGTGTCGATAAATAGAATACGGACAAGAAGCATCATAGTTTCTTTACCAACTCAAATATCCTCAACAGCAATCTTCAATTCATAAAGTCCTTATAAAAGAGTGATAACACTTAGATTCAAAAGTAGGGCTAAGGAAACTCATTATATCATGGCAAACATGTCCTTTGGTCAAAGAACAACAAATAGTTTTAACTTTTGCTCTTATATTTTGATGGGATTAATTGAAGCTTTTTGAAATAACATGTTAATAGGCAAGAAGTGAAAGTGTTAACACAAAGGAAGATATTTGCCTTAGCCGGGCATGACAAACAACTTACTTATCGAATGATAATGTCAACAAGGATATGATATGACAAATCTTAATGCAGCTTTATGTGAATGCATCCTTATCAACATCAAACGTCTGCTCTCTTTTGAGAAATAGAAGGAAGTAGAAACAACTGACTCAGCTTAAAATTAAAAGATAGGCCCTGCTCTAGGGTAGTAGGGAAAACTCATGTGCTATCCTCAAATCAAACAGAATGAAAACAAGTTTTGAGAGATGCATGATTTGTCAACGAATGCTAATAGATAACTCAATTTCTTCTTGAACTGGACAAGTTTCGAGGAACGGCTCCCGTTCGAGGACGATAACATCCTCTTATTCTCCTTTGTTTATCACTGCCAAAGTTTTCTGATTTCTCATGAACAAAGCGTGAAGGAGGGTTTGTTTGTTATATTATTTTAAGTCGGGCGCACTCTTTGGCAGTTCCTTCTCGTATTATGGGTTTGCACATCAGACATGCAATCCCGGGGTGAAGCTTGTCCATCTCAAGAAGACTATGAATTAGCTATTACTTCCTCATGAGCTAAAACAGAGGCACAAAATAAAAGATTTTGAACATTTAAGGATAACACATAAATTATATACTTTAGGAAGTGGTATTGGAATACCACGAGTAGGTAGGTATGGTGGAATCATATGGAAGGTATTGGCTTAAGGGTATGGATGCACAAGCAGAATTCCGCTTAGTACAGAGTTAGGCTAGCAAAGGTTTTGAGAGAGCAGACAACTGATGATGACTAAGATGCAAAGCAATATAAAGCATGAACATTGAAATAAGCATAACACATCAGGTTGTCTTCCTTGTCAACATAACACTTCAAGCATAATAACATAAAGGTTTTGGCTATGTTGATACTTTAAGAAAATCATGCTTGTTGTTATGACCAAAGCTATGTTTGCCAAGATTAAATAAAGTTTTCGCAGCCATACCTGACATAAGGTCAATACTTCCAATAAGAATCATCATATAAGGTCGATTGCGTGAAGAGAATACCGAGTGCAGCAAAAGGAACCAATAAACTTCTCATTAATATTCCATCATAGACGACTCCACACTCGCGGATACAATTCTTCACCAAAGGAGTGATAGACCTCAATGCACACACCTATCTCATATAATAACCTCCCTAGACATGATACGACTCTACTTGACTCTAAAAGACAAAAGGTAAAGATAAAGATATCGGGCACTCCCCCAAGCTTGGAACAAGCCAAGGGAATGCCATTACCCCAGGAGAATTCACTCATCATTCTTGTTGGCATTGATCAAGTAGTCCTTGGCGAAACGCTTCCATGGAAGGGGTTCTCCAGTCTCATATGAGAAGCTCGTCTCCTGGATCCTACATTCAGCACCCAAACCCATGCGCAGAAACCTTAGTTCATACTCACAGTTCTGGTTATGTAGATCATTAATTTGCCCTTGGAGCTCTATAATTCTTTCTTCAGACGCGGTGATTCTTTCCCACATCTCCTTCATCTCCTTCAGGAAGTAGTTCTTCAGCTCGTTGGTGATGTCAAAGTTAGCTTCAACACCACGCTCGATCATCTTCTTGTACTCGAAGACTTCTTGCTCCACTTCTTCCAGCCTGGCCTGGATGCTCCCCTCCTTGATAGGTCCCTTCAGATCTTCTTGATGAAGGACGCCGTCCTTCATCTGAACAACCTGAGGGTGCTTCTTCACCTCAGCGAGGTAAGAGTTGATGACGTTGATGACGAACTTGTCCTTGGGGGAACTTGGAGAAGCCATGGCACCTAAATTTAGCTGAAAGATTTCCTGGCAGAAACAGATCAAAGAGAAAACACGCGAAATCGCAAGATACGTTGCCGGAACAATCCGGGCAAATATATAGGAAAAAATTATGCACAGAAAGGAAGGTAACGGACCAAAGCGGGGTCGGAGGCGGACTCCCGGGTGTCCAGGCGGCCTCCCGGCGCGGCCCAGGGGGGGCGCGCCAGGGGGGCGCCTGGACTCCCTGGAGGTCGTCTCCGGCTCCACTTAGGTTCGGAATTTTACTAATTTTGCAAAAAGTCGTAATACGGAACTTTTATGGCGGTTCGCGATGTTTCCTTACCGTACTACATACCTTTTCTTTATTCTGCTTCTGCTGGCGTCTGAAACAGGGCTGCAACATGTTCTTCGTGGGTTGTTGTGTATATTATATTCACATCAACATCGACAGGGTCTCCTGCTATGTAATGTTTAAGTCTTTGCCCATTCACAACTTGAGGTTTGGTGCCTTCAAAATTATTAATCTTAATTGCACCAGACCGATAAACTTCTTCAATATGAAATGGTCCTTCCCACCTGGAAAGTAGTTTACCTGGAGAAAACCTGAAACGGGATCTAAACAACAAAACTTTATCACCAACATTAAATGCACGTTTCAGAATCTTCCTATCATGCCACCTTTTTACCTTTTCCTTGAACATTTTAGCGCTCTCGTAAGCCTCACTCCTCCATTCATCTAGAGAAGTCAAGTTCATGAGACGCTTCTCACCAGCTAGTTTTGGGTCAGCGTTAAGCTCTCTAACAGCCCAGAAAGCTTTGTGCTCTAACTCTAATGGCAAATGGCAAGCCTTGCCATACACCATCTTATAGGGGGACATGCCCATGGGGTTTTTGTAAGCAGTTCTATATGCCCACAAAGCATCTCCTAACTTATTTGACCAGTCCTTCCTATTTCTGTTTACTGTTTTCTGCAAGATCAACTTAATCTCTCTATTGGTGAGCTCAACTTGCCCACTAGTTTGAGGATGATATGGTGAAGAAATTCTATGATTAACATCGTATTTAGCCAAAGCTTTTCTAAAAGCTCCGTGCGTGAAGTGTGATCCTCCATCGGTCATGAGGTACCTTGGTACACCAAACCTAGGAAAAATTACATCTTTAAGCATTTTCAAAGATGTTTTGTGATCAGCACTTTCAGTGGGGATTGCTTCAACCCACTTGGTCACATAATCAACAGCTACTAAAATGTGAGTGTACTTGTGTGAAGAAGGAAAAGGGCCCATAAAATCAAAACCCCAACAATCGAAAGGTTCAATCACTAGTGAGTAATTCATAGGCATCTCATTCCTTCTACTAATGTTACCAACTCTCTGACATTTATCACAGGCTAAAACATAATTTCTAGCATCTTTAAAAAGAGTAGGCCAATAAAAACCTGATTGAAGAACCTTATGTGCAGTCCTCTCACCGGCATGATGTCCTCCATAGGGACTATCATGACACCGTCGGAGAATGTTCTTCTGCTCATGTTCCGGAATGCATCTTCTCACGATCCCGTCGGGACCTTCTTTGAAAAGATGTGGGTCATCCCAAAAGTAGTGCCTCAAATCATGAAAGAACTTCTTCCTTTGCTGAAATGTTAGACCTGGAGGCAAATACTTTGCAACAATAAAATTAGCATAATCTGCATACCAAGGATCGGAAAGAGATTGTACTTTTACAACGGCAAGTTGCTCGTCCGGAAAACTATCGTTAACTGGGATGGGGTCGTGCGGTATATCTTCCATCCTTGAAAGATTGTCCGCCACCGGATTGTCTTCCCCTTTCCTATCAACAATCTGCAAATCAAATTCTTGAAGAAGGAGTACCCATCTGATAAGCCTTGGCTTGGCATCCTTCTTTGTCATAAGATACTTAATGGCAGCATGATCAGTATGAATAATAACTTTGGAATCAACAATATACTGCCTAAACTTATCACAAGCAAAAACTACAGCTAAGAATTCCTTCTCAGTAGTAGCATAATTTCTTTGAGCACTATCAAGGGTTTTACTAGCATAATGTATAACATTCAATTTCTTATCAACTCTTTGTCCTAAAACAGCTCCAACAGCAAAGTCACTTGCATCACACATAATCTCAAAAGGTAAATTCCAGTCAGGTGGTTGTACTATAGGAGCAGTTATTAAAGCTTTCTTAAGGACTTCAAAAGCTTCCTTACAATTTTCATCAAATACAAAAGGAACATCCTTCTGGAGAAGATTAGTGAGGGGTCTCGAGGTTTTAGAAAAGTCTTTAATAAATCTTCTATAAAAACCTGCATGACCGAGAAAACTGCGAATACCTTTGATGTCCCTTGGATAGGGCATCCTCTCAATAGCTTCGATCTTGGCCTTGTCCACTTCAATTCCCCTTTCGGAAATCTTGTGACCAAGAACAATTCCTTCATTAACCATAAAGTGGCACTTTTCCCAGTTGAGTACCAAAATTGTCTCCTCGCATCTCTGCAAAACTTTATTAAGGTTGTGAAGACAATGGTCAAAAGAAGTTCCATAGACGGAGAAATCGTCCATGAAGACTTCCATAATATCCCCGCAGAAACCATGAAAGATAGCAGACATACACCTTTGAAAAGTAGCAGGGGCATTACATAAACCAAAAGGCATATGTCTGTAAGCATAAGTACCAAAGGGGCAAGTAAAAGTGGTCTTCTCTTGATCGGCAGTGTTAACATGAATTTGAGAGAAGCCAGAATAACCATCGAGATAACAAAAGTGGGTATTTTTGGATAACCTTTCAAGCATTTGGTCGATGAACGGCAACGGGTAGTGATCCTTCCTGGTTGCCTTGTTCAACTTCCTGTAATCAATACACATTCTATATCCAATAATAATTCTCTGAGGTATTAGTTCATTTTTATCATTAGGAACCACAGTTGTACCTCCTTTCTTGGGAACACAATGTACCGGACTTACCCACTTACTATCAGCTATAGGGTAGATAATACCTGCGGCTAGAAGCTTGAGAATCTTAGTTCTCATGACATCCATCATCTTCGGGTTCAACCGTCGTTGATGATCAACAACTGGTTTAGCATCAGGCTCAAGGTTGATAGTATGTTGACAGATAGATGGACTAATCCCCTTAAGGTCATCAAGGGTGTAGCCAATTGCGCCTCGGTGTTTACGAAGTACTTCCAATAATCGCTCTTCTTCATATCCTGAAAGGTTAGAATTGATAATAACAGGATATACTTTCTTTTCATCTAAATAAGCATACTTGAGCGTATCGGGAAGAGGTTTAAGATCGAACACCGGGTCTTCTTTCGGTTTTGATAAAATTCCCAAAGGTTCAACCGGAAGGTTGTGCTTCAGGATAGCAGGCTGCCTCAAGAATATTTCATCTAGTTCATTTCTTTCCTGCATATGCAAATCATTCTCGTGGTCCTCCATGTATTGCTGCAAAGGATCATTAGGGGGAATAGCAATAGAGGCAGTACTTTCAATAATTTTATCATCACTAGGTAAATCAGTACCACGAGGCTGCTTAGAGAACTTAGAAAAATTAAATTCATATGGCTCACCATCGAATTCAACAGAAACTTTACCTTTCTTGCAATCTATTATAGCTCCACAAGTTCTAAGAAAAGGTCTACCAAAAATAATGGGACAAAAATTGTCTCTCTCTGAGCCAAGTACTAGAAAGTCGGTAGGGTATTTTACCTTTCCACATAGGACTTCAACGTCCCTCACGATTCTGATAGGAGAGATAGTCGTTCTGTTTGCAAGATGAATAGTAACATCAACTTCTTCAAGTTCACAAGGGGAAATCTCACCGATGATTTCTTCATAAAGTGAATAAGGAATAGCACTTGCACTCGATCCCAAATCGCATAGCCCATAATAATTGTGATCTCCTATTTTAACTGATACCACTGGAGTACCTGAAATTGGGCCTTTATTCTTGGCTGTGACAAGGTTAGTGGAAACAGCACAAAAAATTTATATTGGAATCCAAAACATCATCAGTAGCAAGGTCTTTAATCAATGCAACTTGAGGATCGACCCTAATCAGGTCCTCAGGCTCATCAACTCTCCTCTCACTTTTATTTATTATGCCTGTCACAAGAGAGTGCTCCCTTATCCTCGTGGGAAAAGGAGGCTGTTCATATATAACTGCAGGCAAAATAGGGTCAGCAACACAAATATCAATAGGTGGTTCTTTAAAAGGTTCATGGTGCTCGTCTCTATTCTTTTTAAAAGAATCAACGTGAGAGGCAAAATTCTCACACAAATCAATCACTAGATGGGAATCAAGACCAATCTTAGAGCAAAAAGTATTGAAGTAATCAGTTTCCACATAGCTCTCAATATAATCATGTTCATAATTTATAGCGGGTTCAATACCTTTATCAATTTCCCAATCTTCGGTATTCCTCTGGATTCTTTCAAGGAGATCCCACCTTTCTTCAACACTCTTCTTCTGAAACACCCCACTAGAGGAGGCATCCAGCATCTCCTTATCCTGACGAGAAAGCCTGGCATAAAAATCTGTAAGTATAATTTCCTTGGGAAGCTTATGAATAGGGCATTTGAGCATTAGGGATTTCAATCTCCCCCAAGCTTGAGCAATGCTTTCTCCGTCACGAGACCTAAAGTTATAGATATAATTCCTGTCTCGATGAATTTCATGAAGAGGATAAAACTTAGTATAAAAGAGAGACATAAGCTCCTGCCAGTCCAGCAAGTGTGAGTTATCGAGAAGCCCATACCAATCTGAAGCTTTATCTATAAGTGATACGACAAACAATTTCCTCATGACAAACTCCCTCGATACACCTGCAAGCTTAAATAATGAACATAGTTGTGACAGATATAGCAAGTGTTCACCGGGATGTCTGTCTCCTGCGTAACGATTAGCCAAAACATAATCGATAATACCAGCTGGTATTTTATAAGGCACAATTACAGTAGGGGGAGGATCAACCACCACAGGTGTGGGGCGTCTTCCCGCAAGCAACGATCCAATAATAGGGTTGTCCATAAGGACAAGGAGCAGCAAATAGCAAAAATAAAAACAGAATTATAAAAACTTTCTTACCAGTTTCACTTTACCAATAGCGCTACGCTCCCCGGCAACGGCACCAAAAAACGGTACTTGATGACCCTCAACCGTAAGGGATCTATTGCAGCGTTTTCGATAAGTAAGAGTGTCGAACCCAACGAGGAGCAGAAGGTATTGATAAGCGATTCTGAGCAAGAAATTACTGCAAGCACTGAAAGATAACTTTTAGGGGTTTTCTTGGTATAAGCGACAGGAAGGTAAAAGCAAGTAATATAAAAGGTACTGATAGTAACAGGTGGCCCAATCCTTTCTTAACAAAGGAGAGGCTTAGCAACTGAACTTATAAAGACTAAAGCGTTCTTGAGGACACACGGGAGAGGTAGTCATGTGCTTTCGCCATATTCCGTATCGATACTATGTTATGTGTTGATAAGTGTTGAGTGGGTGGATCTATGCTAGTGCACTCTCTAGACTAAGATGAATGCACTCTTATGATTAAACACCTTGCAAGCATCCGCAAATACAAGGTATAATTTAAGGCAAAAGCCTAACCATAGCAATACGATCGAGGATCCATTATTTCCTTATGCAAAAGCGTGCGAACTGGGGTTCAGGTTTCTGTCACTCCGGCAACCCACCATAAGCATTCTTTATACACAATGTATTCTCCTAGGTCCTTAATAAGGCGAAGTGTTGGGTGTTCGACTCACACAACACCACTAGTAGAATGACAACACAACTTAAGTATCAAACAACACATATTACTTCAACAACATATGACTACTAACTACAAGACTTTCCCCATGTCCTCAAGAACTAAGGTAACTACTCACAAAACATAAAAGAGATCATGATCAGTGGGGATAAATATGTGATAAACAATCTGGACATAATAATATTTCTCCAACAAAACTCAATAGCATTCACCACAAAGTAGTAATCAACACCGATGGAGTAGAGAGGACAGGTAGTACGAGTTACAACACGAGTTGCGATGGTAAGATGAGATTTGGATGAAGATGGAGATGGTGCTGGTGTTGGGGATGATGTTGATGATGATCTCGATGATGCTCGTGACGATGGTGATGACGATGGCGACGATCTCCCCTTCCGGGAGGTGATCTCCCCAGCGGAATCTGCCCGCCGGAGATGCCCTTTTCTTCTCTGTAGGTTTCCGCCTCGGAGCGGCGGCGGAACTCCGTAAAAAGTCCCGTCCCTAGGGTTTTCAGAGAACGGAGAACATATATGCAAAAGGGGGCATCCGGAGGTGGGCCAGGGGCTCCAGGCGCCCCCCCGGCGCGGCCAGGGGGGGCGCCCCCAGGCCGCCTGGGCACCCTGTGGCCCCCCTCTGGCTCCCCTTTTGCGTGTCTTCGTTATTCGTCTGAAAAATACCTCCCGTCAATTTTCAGGTAATTTGGAGGTATTCTTCTTCAGCAACTCAGCATCCACTTTTTCCTGCTGAATCCTGCGTCTGCTGTTCCGGCATCGGAAAGTTGCAAACTGTGTAAAATAGACCAAAACAACATAAGAACATCATCATAACGTGAAATATATCAATGAATAGGGATAAATTATGATATAAAATAGTGATGCATTTTGGACGTATCAACGGTGGTGTTGAGTTCTTGAAGGGATCTCTCCTAGGGATCGAGGAGCTCTCAATTTTTCGAATGAAGAAGAGCCGGCACGAAGAAGATATACGTCATCAGTGTACAGTCGGAACGGAAGATATGTGATTAAGATCGAGGGAAATCAGTGTTGGAAATATGCCCTAGAGGCAATAATAAAATTGTTATTATTATATTTCCTTGTTCATGATAATTGTCTGTTATTCATGCTTGAATTGTATTATCCGGAAACAGTGTTACATGTGTGAATACATAGACCACAACGTGTCCCTGGTAAACCTCTAGTTACTAGCTCGTTGATCAACAGATGGTTACGGTTTCCTGACCATGGACATTGGATGTCATTGATAACGGGATCACATCATTAGGAGAATGATGTGATGGACAAGACCCAATCCTAAGCCTAGCACAAGATCGTGTAGTTCGTAATGCTAAAGCTTTTCCAATGTCAAGTATTTTTTCCTTAGACCATGAGGTTGTGCAACTCCCGGATACCGTAGGGATACTTTGGGTGTGCCAAACGTCACAACGTAACTGGGTGGCTATAAAGGTACACGGCGGGTATCTCTGAAAGTATCTGTTGAGTTGGCACGAACCGAGACTGGGATTTGTCACTCCGTATGACGGAGAGGTATCTCTGGGCCCACTCGGTAAGACATCATCATAATGAGCTCAATGTGACTAAGGTGTTGGTCACGGGATGAGGTATTACGGAATGAGTAAAGAGACTTGCCATGACGAGATTGAACAAGGTATCGGTATACCGACGATCGAATCTCGGGCAAGTACTATACCGATAGACAAAGGGAATTGTATACGGGATTGATTGAATCCTTGACATCGTGGTTCATCCGATGAGATCATCGAGGAATATGTGGGAACCAACATGGGTATCCAGGTCCCGCTGTTGGTTATTGACCAGAGAGTCGTCTCGGTCATGTCTATGTGTCTCCCGAACCCGTAGGGTCTACACACTTAAGGTTCGGTGACGCTAGGGTTGTAGAGATATATGCACACGGTAACCCGAATGTTGTTCGGAGTCTCGGATGAGATCACGGACGTCACGAAGAGTTCCGGAATGGTCCGGAGGTAAATAATTATATATAGGAAGTCCAGTTTCTGCCATCGGGAGAGTTTCGGGGGTCATCGGTAGTGTACCGGGACCACCAGAAGGGTCCCGGGGGTCCATAGAGTGGGGCCACCTATCCCGGAGGGCCCCATGGGCCATAGGGGGGGAGGGGACCAGCCCATAGTGGGCTGGCGCACCCCCCTTGGGCTTCCCCCTGCGCCTAGGGTTGGGAACCCTAGGGGTGGGGGGCGCCCCACATGCCTTGGGGGGCAAGCCTCCCCCCTTGGCCGCCGCCCCCCTAGGAGAATGCATCTCCTAGGGCCGCCGCCCCCCTGGACCCTATATATAGTGGGGCGGAGGGAGGGCAGCCGCACCCTTGCTCCTGGCGCCTCCCTCTCCCTCCAGTTACACCTCTCCCTCCTCCCGCGGTGCTTGGCGAAGCCCTGCAGAATTTCTGTTGCATCCACCACCACGCCGTCGTGCTGCTGGATCTCCATCAACCTCTCCTCTCCCCTTGCTGGATCAAGAAGGAGGAGATGTCGCTGCATCGTACGTGTGTTGAACGTGGAGGTGTTGTCCGTTCGGCGCTGGGATCATCGGTGATTTGGATCACGACGAGTACGACTCCATCATCCACGTTCTCTTGAACGCTTCCGCTCGCGATCTACAAGGGTATGTAGATGCACTCCTTTCCCCTCATTGCTAGATGACTCCTTAGATTGATCTTGGTGAAGTGTAGAATTTTTTTGAATTCTGCTACGTTCCCCAACAGTGGCATCTGAGCTAGGTCTTTGCGTAGCATCTTGCACCAGTAGAACACAAAGCAGTTGTGGGCGTAGATTTGTTCAATTCTCTTGCCGCTACTAGTCGTATCTTGATTCGGCGGCATCGTGGGATGAAGCGTCCCGGACCGACCTTACACGTACGCTTACGTGAGACAGGTTCCACCGACTGACATGCACTAGTTGCATAAGGTGGCTAGCGGGTGACAGCCTCTCCCACTTTAGTCGGATCGGATTTGATGAAAAGGGTCCTTATGAAGGGTAAATAGAAATTGACATATCACGTTGTGGTTTTGGCGTAGGTAAGAAACGTTCTTGCTAGAAACCTATAGCAGCCACGTAAAAACTTGCAACAACAATTAGAGGACGTCTAACTTGTTCTTGCAGCATGTGCTATGTGATGTGATATGGCCAAAAGATGTGATGAATGATATATGTGATGTATGAGATTGATCATGTTCTTGTAATAGGAATCACGACTTGCATGTCGATGAGTATGACAACCGGCAGGAGCCATATGAGTTGTCTTATTTTTGTATGACCTGTGTGTCACTGAATAACGCCATGTAATTACTTTACTTTATTGCTAAATGTTAGCTATAGTAGTAGAAGTAATGTTTGGCGAGACGACTTCATGAAGACACGATGATGGAGATCATGATGTCATGCCGGTGACAAAGATGATCATGGAGCCCCGAAGATGAAGATCAAAGGAGCAACATGATATTGGCCATATCATGTCACTTTATTTGATTGCATGTGATGTTTATCATGTTTATTACATCTTATTTGCTTAGAACGACGGTAGTAAATAAGATGATATTTCACTAAAATTTCAAGAATTGTGTTCCCCCTAACTGTGCACCGTTGCTAAGGATCGTTGTTCCGAAGCACCACGTGATGATCGGGTGTGATAGGCTCTAACATTTGCATACAACGGGTGTAAGCCAGATTTACACACGCAATACACTTAGGGTTCACTTGACGAGCCTAGCATGTACAGACATGGCCTCGGAACACGGAAGACCGAAAGGTTGAACATGAGTCGTATAGAAGATACGATCAACATGAAGATGTTCGCCGTTGATGACTAGTCCGTCTCACGTGATGATCGGACACGGGCTAGTCGATTCGAATCATGTATCACTTAGATGACTAGAGAGATGTCAATCTGAGTGGGAGTTCATTAAATTTGTTTAGAAGAACTTAATTGTCATGAACTTAGTCTAAAATCTTTACAATATGTCTTGTAGATCCAATGGCCCACGCTCATGTTACCCTCAACTTCAACGCGTTCCTAGAGAAAACCAAGCTGAAAGACGATGGTAGCAACTATACGGATTGGGTCCGTAACCTGAGGATTATCCTCATAGCTGCCAAGAAATCATATGTCCTTAAAGCACCGCTAGGTGATGCACCCGTTTTCCCGGCAGCCCAAGACGTTATGAACGCCTGGCAGTCACGTTGTGATGATTACTCCTTGGTTCAGTGCGGCATGCTTTACAGCTTAGAATCGGGGCTCCAAAAGCATTTTGAGCACCATGGAGCATATGAGATGTTCCAAGAGCTGAAAATGGTTTTCCAAGCTCATGCCCGAGTCGAGAGATATGACGTCTCCGACGCATTCTACAGTTGCAAGGTGGAGGAGAATAGTTCTGTCAGCGAGCACATACTCAAATTGTCTGGGTTGCACAATCGCTTGTCTCAGTTGGGAATTAATCTCCCAGACGAAGCGGTCGTTGACAGAATCCTTCGGTCGCTCCCACCTAGCTACAAGAGCTTCGTGATGAACTTCAATATGCAAGGGATGGATAAGTCAATTCCCGAAGTGTATTCAATGCTGAAATCAGCGGAGGTGGATATCAAGAAAGAACATCAAGTGTTGATGGTGAATAAAACCACTAAGTTCAAGAAAGGCAAGGGTAAGAAGAACTTCAAGAAGGACGGCAAAGGAGTTGCCGCGCCCGGTAAGCCAGTTGCCGGGAAGAAGCCAAAGAATGGATCCAAGCCTGAAACTGAGTGCTTTCATTGCAAGGGAACGGGTCACTGGAAGCGGAACTGCCCCAAATAATTAGCAGATAAGAAGGCCGACAACGTCAAAGGTATATATGATATACATGTTATTGATGTGTACCTTACCAGCGCTCGTAGTAGCTCCTGGGTATTTGATACCGGTGCAGTTGCTCATATTTGTAACTCAAAGTAGGAGCTGCGGAATAAGCGGAGACTTGCGAAGGACGAGGTAACGATGCGCGTCGGGAATGGTTCCAAGGTCGATGTGATCGCCGTCGGCACGCTACCTCTACATCTACCCTTGGGATTAGTTTTAAACCTTAATAATTGTTATTTAGTACCAGCTTTGAGCATGAACATTGTATCTGGATCTCGTTTAATGCGAGATGGCTACTCATTTAAATCCGAGAATAATGGTTGTTCTATTTATATGAGAGATATGTTTTATGGTCATGCCCCACTGGTCAATGGTTTATTCTTGATGAATCTCGAACGTGATGTTACACATATTCATAGCGTGAATGCCAAAAGATCTAAAGTTGATAATGATAGTCCCACATACTTGTGGCATTGCTGCCTTGGTCATATTGGTGTCAAACGTATGAAGAAGCTCCATGCAGATGGACTTCTAGAGTCTCTTGATTATGAATCATTTGACACGTGCGAACCATGCCTCTTGGGCAAGATGACCAAGACTCCGTTCTCCGGAACAATGGAGCGAGCGACCAACTTATTGGAAATCATACATACCGATGTGTGCGGTCCAATGAGTGTTGAAGCTCGCGGAGGCTATCGTTATGTTCTCACCCTCACAGATGACTTGAGTAGATATGGGTATGTCTACTTAATGAAACACAAGTCTGAGACCTTTGAAAAGTTCAAGGAATTTCAGAATGAGGTCGAGAATCAACGTGACAGAAAAATAAAGTTCTTACGATCTGATCGTGGAGGTGAATACTTAAGTCACGAATTTGGCACGCACCTAAGGAACTGTGGAATTGTTTCACAATTGACACCGCCCGGAACACCTCAGTGTAATGGTGTGTCCGAACGTCGTAATCGTACTCTGTTGGACATGGTGCGATCTATGATGTCCCTTACCGACTTACCGCTATCTTTTTGGGGTTATGCTTTAGAGACTGCCGCATTCACTTTAAATAGGGTTCCGTCTAAAACCCTTGAGACGACACCGTATGAACTTTGGTTTGGCAAGAAACCTAAGATGTCGTTTCTGAAAGCTTGGGGTTGCGATGCTTATGTCAAGAAACTTCAACCTGAAAAGCTCGAATCCAAATCTAAAAAATGCGTCTTCATAGGATACCGAAAGGAAACTATTGGGTACACCTTCTACCTCAGATCTGAAGGCAAGGTCTTCATTGCCAAGAATGGATCCTTTATGGAGAAAGAGTTTCTCTCGAAAGAAGTGAGTGGGAGGAAAGTGGAACTTGATGAGGTGATAGTCACCCCTTCCGAACCAGAAAGTAGCACAATGCAGGAAGTAGTTCCTGAGGTGCCTGCACCGACTAGGGAGGAAGTTGATGATGATGAACATGAAGCTTCAGATCAAGTTACTACTGAACTTTGAAGGTCCACAAGGACACGTTCCGCACCAGAGTGGTACGGCAACCCTGTCATGGAAATCATGTTGTTAGACAACGGTGAACCTTCAAACTATGAAGAAGCAATGGCGGGCCCGGTTTCCAACAAATGGCTTGAAGCCATGAAATCCGAGATAGGATCCATGTATGAAAACAAAGTATGGACTTTGGTGGACTTGCCCGATGATCGGCACGCCATAGAAAATAAATGGATATTTAAGAAGAAGACTGACGCGGATGGTAATGTGACCATCTATAAGGCTCGACTTGTCGCTAAAGGTTATCGACAAGTTCAAGGGATTGACTACGACGAGACTTTCTCTCCCGTAGCGATGCTGAAGTCCGTCCGAATCATGTTAGCAATTGCCGCATTCTATGATTATGAGATATGGCAAATGGACGTCAAAACACCATTCCTTAATGGCTTCCTCAAGGAAGAACTGTATATGATGCAGCTGGAAGGTTTTGTCGATCCTGAGAATGCTAACAAGGTTTGCAAGCTCCATCGCTCAATCTATGGGCTGGTGCAAGCATCTCGGAGTTGGAATATTCGCTTTAATGATGTGATCAAAGCGTTTGGGTTTATACAGACTTGGGGAGAAGCCTGTATTTACAAGAAAGTGAGTGGGAGCTCTGTAGCATTTCTCATATTATATGTGGATGATATATTGCTGATGGGAAATGATGTAGAATTATTGGAGAGCATAAAGGCCTACTTGAATAAGAGTTTTCAATGAAGGACCTTGGAGAAGCTGCTTACATATTAGGCATGAAGATCTATAGAGATAGATCGAGACGCCTCATTGGTCTTTCACAAAGCACATACCTTGATAAGATATTGAAGAAGTTCAATATGGATCAGTCCAAGAAAGGGTTCTTGCCTGTATTGCAAGGTATGAGATTGAGCACGACTCAATCCCCGACCACATCAGAAGATAGAGAAAAGATGAGTGTCATCCCCTATGCCTCAGCCATAGGTTCTATTATGTATGCCATGCTGTGTACCAGACCTGATGTGAACCTTGCCATAAGTTTGGTGGGGAGGTACCAAAGTGATCCCGGTATGGAACACTGGGCAGCGGTCAAAAACATCCTAAAGTACCTGAAAAGGACTAAGGATATGTTTCTCGTTTATGGAGGTGACGAAGAGCTCGTCGTAAAGGGTTACGTCGATGCTAGCTTCGACACAGATCTGGATGACTCCAAGTCACAAACCGGATACGTGTATATTTTGAATGGTGGGGCAGTCAGCTGGTGCAGTTGCAAGCAGAGCGTCGTGGCACATTCTACATGTGAAGCGGAGTACATAGCTGCTTGCGAAGCAGCGCAGGAAGGAGTTTGGATGAAGGAGTTCATCACCGACCTAGGAATTATTCCAAGCGCATCGGGCCCGATGACTCTCTTCTGTGACAACACTGTAGCTATTGCCATTACCAAGGAGCCCAGGTTTCACAAGAAGACCAAGCACATCAAGCGCAGTTTCAACTCCATCCGGAATTATGTTCAAGATGGAGACATAGATATTTGTAAAGTGCATACGGGTCTGAATGTCGCAGACCCGTTGACTAAACCTCTTCCACGGGCAAAACATGATCAACACCAGAACTCTATGGGTGTTCGATTCATCACAATATAACTAGATTATTGACTCTAGTGCAAGTGGGAGACTGTTGGAAATATGCCCTAGAGGCAATAATAAAATGGTTATTATTATATTTCCTTGTTCATGATAATTGTCTGTTATTCATGCTTGAATTGTATTATCCGGAAACAGTGATACATGTGTGAATACATAGACCACAACGTGTCCCTGGTAAACCTCTAATTACTAGCCCGTTGATCAATAGATGGTTACGGTTTCCTGACCATGGACATTGGATGTCATTGATAACGGGATCACATCATTAGGAGAATGATGTGATGGACAAGACCCAATCCTAAGCCTAGCACAAGATCGTGTAGTTCGTAATGCTAAAGCTTTTCCAATGTCAAGTATTTTTTCCTTAGACCATGAGGTTGTGCAACTCCCGGATACCGTAGGGATACTTTGGGTGTGCCAAACGTCACAATGTAACTGGGTGTCTATAAAGGTACGCAAAGGGTATCTCCGAAAGTATCTGTTGAGTTGGCACGAACCGAGACTGGGATTTGTCACTCCGTATGACGGAGAGGTATCTCTGGGCCCACTCGGTAAGACATTATCATAATGAGCTCAATGTGACTAAGGTGTTGGTCACGGGATGATGTATTACGAAATGAGTAAAGAGACTTGCCATGACGAGATTGAACAAGGTATCAGTATACCGACGATCGAATCTCGGGAAAGTACTATACTGATAGACAAAGGGAATAGTATACGGGATTGATTGAATCCTTGACATCGTGGTTCATCCGATGAGATCATCGAAGAACATGTGGGAACTAACATGGGTATCCAGGTCCCGCTGTTGGTTATTGATCGGAGAGTCGTCTCGGTCATGTCTACGTGTCTCCCGAACCCGTAGGGTCTACACACTTAAGGTTCAGTGACGCTAGGGTTGTAGAGATATATGCACACGGTAACCCGAATGTTGTTCGGAGTCCCGGATGAGATCCCGGATGTCACGAGGAGTTCCGGAATGGCCCGGAGGTAAAGAATTATATATAGGAAGTCCAGTTTCGGCCATCGGGAGAGTTTCGGGGGTCACCGGTAGTGTACCGGGACCACCGAAAGGGTCCCGGGGGTCCATCGGGTGGGGCCACCTATCCCGGAGGGCCCCATGGGCCGTAGGGGGAGGGGAACCAGCCCATAATGGGCTGGTGCACCCCCCTTGGGCTTCCCCCATGCGCCTAGGGTTGGGAACCCTAGGGGTGGGGGGCGCCCCACATGCCTTGGGGGCAAGCCTCCCCCCTTGGCCGCCGTCCCCCTAGGAGTTTGCATCTCCTAGGGCCGGCGCCCCCCCTGGACCCTATATATAGTGGGGGGGGGGAGGGCAGCCGCACCCTTGCTCCTGGCGCCTCCCTCTTCCTCCCGTTACACCTCTCCCTCCTCCCGCGGTGCTTGGCGAAGCCCTGCAGAATTTCCGTTGCATCCACCACCACGCCGTCGTGCTGCTGGATCTCCATCAACCTCTCCTCTCCCCTTGCTGGATCAAAAAGGAGGAGACGTCGCTGCACCGCACGTGTGTTGAACGTGGAGGTGCCGTCCGTTCGGCGCTGGGATCATCGGTGATTTGGATCACGACGAGTACGACTCCATCATCCACGTTCTCTTGAACGCTTCCGCTCGCGATCTACAAGGGTATGTAGATGCACTCCTTTCCCCTCGTTGCTAGATGACTCCTTAGATTGTTCTTGGTGAAGCGTAGAAATTTTTTGAATTCTGCTACGTTCCCCAACAATTAGGGTTGCACGCATGGCCGCACGCGATCAGGCGATCCATCTGGATCGATTTCCGCTGCGCTATTCAAACAAAATCGCCGAGACCGACAGGAAAATCCCGTGATGCGATATGCGGTCTCGGTGTTCATGTCATGGTATTAAAGTAAGTCAAAGGTGCTACTAGGAAAAGAGAAAGCTACTACTCCCACCATTTCTTTTTAGTGTGCATATAAGATTTGGTCAAAGTCAAGCGATGCAAAGTTTGACCAAATATATATCAAAAGATAACAACATATACAATACTAAACCTATGTACTATGAAAATTAATAGGGCATCGATCTGCGTCGGCGCACCGGCCCAACTGTTGGGCCGGTCAAGCCCTGGCCGTGAGATCCGCCCTCACGAGCTGTCAGATTCCTTCATCCCCTACCTCACATCTCTGACCTCCTGCACGGGGAAGGGAGAGGCCCGCCTCGCACGCGCCGACGCCCTCGCACGTGCCGACCCCCTTGCCTCGCCTCCTCGTCTTCCCTCACCGCCGGTCTTCGCCCTCGTCGCTGGTCGTTTTCCTCCTCTGCATTCACATCTCTTCCTCCCCCCCCTTCTCACCTGCAGGCTGCAGCTCCCCTACAACCCCTACCTCTCAGCGACTAGTCCTTCGTTCCTCGCGGTCCGGTAGCCGGTGCTCTCCGATCCTCGCGGCCCGGTGGCCGGTGCTCTCATTGTCGCCAGTAGTAGTTCAACGTCGGTCGTCGTTGCTAGCATGCAGCTCCCCTCGCCACCTATTGTATCTTTGTTTTTCTTGGTTGTAGCAAAACCAAACGTCGGTGGTAGCATCCCCGACCATCGTGCGCCGATGCAGCTCTGCCGTCGCCGTTGAAGCTTTTTTCAACCTCGTCGTCGCTGCCTCACCGTTGAAGCTCTTTTGCAAAGGCCGGTTGAAGCTTTCTACATTGCGGGTTGTAGCTTTTTTACTCTATGGTTGCAGCAAAAACACAGAGAGACGCCATGGCCGTCGTCGAGGAAGATTTATCAATCTCTTGTTGAAGCTTTTTCATCTGCGGGTTGAAGCTTTTTGTCAAACGGTTGTAATTTATCCTGTATTTTGTTGTCTGGTTGAAGCTTTTCTATCTACTGGATGTAGCTTTTTGTGTTTATGGTTGTAGCACGGGAAAACGTTGTTTGCAACTCTCCCAGTACCGCGGTTGCAGCTCCTCCCCATGGCCATGGTTGTAGCATGGGCACCTCGGTCCTCCCGGCGTTTGGCCTATCGCCGGTTGCAACAAAAGGCGAAGAGAGGAGGAGGAAAAGGAAAGAGAGGGAGAAGGAAGAAAAAGGAGGTGGGAATGCGAGCGGGGCTGCAACCTATATCCATGGCCGACGGCGAGCTGCTCCACGCGCTACAATGGGGGAGATGAGATGGGGTCAGATGGAGGTGGGAGGAAGAAGAAGCAGAGAAAAAGAAAGAAAAGAAGAAGAAGAACAAAAACGTTTGGGTCCACTAAACACACGTGCCAGCGTGTCCCGCGCGTGGAAAAAGGAAGCAACCGGCCGAGCGCTTCGGCCGGCGCTCCGGCCCCAAACACTTACCAAATTAATATCATGATGCATATAGTAATATTGATTTCATATTACGAATGTTGATATTTTTGTTCTATAAAGTTAATCAAAGTTTATGAAGTTTGACTTTGACCAAATCTTGTATGCGGACTAAAAAGAAACGGAGGGAGAACTAGTACTTTGCTCAAGCCTAGGAAGTACCTCCCTCACGTGGAGATAGATGGATTCCATCATGCAAGATGCAAGTGCCGGTACTCGGTCCTCAAGGGAAAATTACTATTAAAGGAAAAAGAGAAGAAAAAAAGGCACGACCCGGAATACTCAGAGACAGATACGATTATGACTGCGGTTTCGTTTCGAGCGGCCTGCCGCCGCTGTACCTGGAGCCGCCGGCGCCCCGCGCATCCTGAGCCGTCGCTGAGAAGAATTTGACCCAGCGCCGCTATACCTTGAGCCGCCCTTGCCTTCTCTTATGATCTGCTCGTGCACTGGTACTATGGTCGGGTCGTGCCTGCAAGTCGCTGCCCCAGCAAATCTCGAGCCACCTCTGTCGCGCCAAACGGACCATCCATCGTCCGAACAAACCAAGGTGCTATTTATCCTATTTATTTTTAAGCACATATTAATTTATTTAAGCAAAATTATTTTGCCCTGCTGTATTTTATATGCAGGAGAATTATTCATTACAAAGTGGTATTATACCGTGGAGATGGAGGCACGCCAAACATCATTCGACACAAGTGGTCATCGAACTACCGCACCGGTTTACAACGCCGTGGCCATCTCTCACGACCGCGCCGGTTTACAACGCCGTGGCCGTCTTTCGTGACCACGTCGGCTTACAGCGAGGAGGACAACTAGCCCGTCGGCGCTGGCCGACCTATCCGTTGTTCGAGCAAATCAGGTGTTATCCCTCCTATATACTTTATCAGGACATTTTAATTCCTCTGAGCAACATTACACTGCCCTATTGGTGTTTTTATATACAGGTAAAATCATTGTTATACCGCGGATATAAAACACGCACTGGCAACGTTCTAGAATGGCATTTTCCTCCGTGTCACATTACCTGATGAACGGACGGCCAGTTCACGCGTCCACACCGGTTTGCAACGTGGAGGACAACTTGCCCGTCCGTACCGGCCTATAATATTGCGGCCGACTTATCTGTCTGCTCCTACGGCTGACTCTGCCGTGATTGATTTCAGTTTCACCGTGGTGATGATCAACTCCGTGGTGGATAATTTCTGGTCTAACATATCAGGTGAAATCCATCGTTTTCTTTAAAGGAGCAATTACTCCGGTCTGCAAAGTTATCTAATGCAGAACCCTAAACCGTCATATTGGTGCAAATTTAGAGGCCGGCTCACCCGTCTGTGCCGGGTTATAACGCCGCAGACAACTCACCCGTGCGCCCCCGCGGTCGATTCACCAGACTACACTGGCTTACAACACCGTGGCCAATTCATTTATCTATATCGCCTCTGATGTCGCGGTCGTCTTTGCTGTTCGACTCTCGCGGCCTGGTCTACATCAACATACTGGGCCGCACCTGTCCGCATGAGCTGTTTATTGAGTATGAGCAAGTCACAGCTTGGGTAGCCCGATTTTCTTCCAACAACTCTGGAGCAAATTATCATGCATTATCAGCCGTCGTCTGCACTGGATGGCTCAATGTGTAGGCACACAAGCCGCCGCCACTACAGTTTGATTAACTTCAAAACAACCAGTTGGAAGGAGCCATTGGCCGAGTTGCTGACACGGCTCATAAGGGATCATTTATAACCCGTCGCAGTCACCTCAACCTTCTGTGGATTCACATCGCGCTATCAACACCAATGATATACACCTTATCCTATGGTCAAATATGGAGAGTCTCAAGACAACTCCTCGAGTCGTCTTAAGACTCGGGGGCTACGATGACATGACTCAGCAAATCTTATCAGTTTCAGCAAATTTAAGAACCCCAGGACGATGGAGGGAAGGATAACCCGGTCCTAGAGGCAACTGCTATATTGATGAAAATTTAAAGGCCGTTAGAAAATTTCCGGTTTAAAAAGTATATGACAATTACAAAATCACGGCTCAATGAAGAAGTTTCTGGGTCATCAGAAAGGAATCCGGTTTCAAATCCGGCTCAAAGGACATCAGTCTTACTAAAGCTCTCAAATATCCAGTTTACAATCCGGTTCAAAGAAAATCTTTTTCCTACAAAGCTCTGAAGCTCTCAAATCTGGTTTAAGAATCTACGGTTTAAAAAGAAATACTCTCTCGCAAGTTCGAGTTTAAAGGCCGTTAGAAAAATTCCGGCTGAAAATTCCGGTTTAAGATCCAGTTCAAGGGAAAGATGTCTCCCACAAAGCTTTTAAGCTCTCAATATTCGGTTTAACATCCAGTTTAAGAAGAAATATCTCTCGCAAAGTTCGAGTTCTCAGGAAAAATTAAAGGGACCAAAGAGAGTTTGTTGCACATCACAACTCAAACATAGGCACCCGGCGAGCACAGCTCAGAAATATATCACTTGGGGGCTTCTGTTTATAAAGCAGAGTTCTGACTACCCTCCTGATTTGGTTATCAAGCCAACATTATCATAAGAGCACAACTCTGGTTACTTCGGTAATCCGGCTATCAAGCCAATATTATCATAAGGGGCAAAAGAGAGTTTGATGCATAGCACAACTCAAACATAGGCACCCGCTGAGCACAGCTCACAATGTTACTTGGGGGCTCTTGTTGCACAGCAACAAAGAGTTTTTAAGGCCCTTGTAATAGGCTATCAAGCCACGGCTTGGAAGCCTGGTGTATATACCTAAAACCCCGGGTTAGCCTGCCTTTTTTAAGTAAGTCACTCCGTCCAGGTAAACCTGGTATGACCCGCCGAACTTTGACAAGTCAATCTCATAAGACCCTGAACTTGTCAAAAGTTAAAACGACGATTGGTTAAAGATTGAGGTCCATCTTAAAAGGCTTTGTAAAATGGTTTAACTCAGCGGCCTGGCAACCCATGAAAAGCCTCGAATTTGGGGCCTGGCAGCCCGTGAAAAGCCTCGACTACAAGTTTTCATATGCTTTTATTTGCCAAGTTTTTTCTCCTTTGATGAGATTTATAGTGTTTTTGATAAACTGGTGTTCATTAACCCGGCTCGGCTTTCAACTACAAGTTGTCAGTACATGATCAATTATAATGACCGGTGTTTATTGATGGCTTCTCGCCCCTCGTTGGTTACCCCAAGTGGAAGGTTTGAGATGTAGCGTAGCAGCAAGTTTCCCTTGGCAAAGGTACCAAGGATCGAATCCTGTGAGACTCTGAGGGTCGACAAGAAGGTGTCAACGGCGCCAGAAACTTAGCGGTTGACAGGACCTGCACACAAGTACAAATAACTTTGCTCCCAACGAGTACAGAGAGGTTGTCAAGCCCTCCGGCCTTGTCGTTTACAAAGGATCAAACACAAGAGATAATAGTGATAGGTATGACTGCAACTAGGAAATAAGAACAGGAAGTAAATAGCGGGTGTGATCAGTGATGGTAATATGGACCGGGGTTCTATGATGTTCACTAGTGATGTCTCTCTCCCAAAAGACGATAAAACAGCAAAGCGAGGTAAACAAATTATAGCTGGGCAATTGACAGGATTATGTGCGCAAACCAATGCTAACTATGCTGTAAAGAAAGGTAGAGGCTCAAAAGCATGGGCGGTGCGCCAAGGCAAGTAGACCGAAATCCATCTGCATCTACTACTAATCATCCACCTTGAGATATCTATCCAGAACATCTCGCTGGTATTAAGTTGCGAATCCCACCCAAAGTGTAGACTCAAAACAACAGACAACTGCATTAAAAGAACTTTGCGTAAAGTAAACAATCCTTGCACCCGCAAGTACAAGCACCGTTGTTTTCCCCCTTGTGGCAACAGCACATCTCCTAGACTCATGTTTCTGTCACTCAAGCTAGTCATCAAGGGGCATGAACCCACAATCAAGCATAACGCTCCTTCTTGGAGTTACTACCTACTACTTGGCCAAAGCAATAAACAGCAACGGAGAACATGCAAGAATTACTCAAGAACATAAATATAAAAGAGGTGAATCAAATATATTACTCACACACAATCTGAACATAATCTCATAATCCATCGGATCCCAGCAAACTCAGCAGAGCAACAGCATAAAGATTACATATGTGCCTCGATCATGTAGGGCAGCTCACGAGGTCTAAACCATGAAGAACACAGAGGGGAGGAGAACATCACATAGCTACTGATCATGGACCCATGGTCCAAGGTGGACTACTCACGACTCATCCGGGAAGCGTCCATGGTGGTGGAGAAGCTCCCGGTGGTGGTTCTCCCCTCTGGCAGGGTGCCGGGAAGAGTTCTCCTGATGCTCCCGATCTTGAAAGCGCGGCGGCGGCGGAACAGAGGCGAGATCACGAAAAAGGGTTCCGTCCTCGAGGGTTTCGGGACGCGAGGAATATATATATGCGAAGGGGGGTCACCAGAGGCGGAGGTGGGGCCCCAGGCGCCCTCCTGGCGCGGCCAGGGGTGGAGCCGCGCCGGGTGGCCGCCTGGGCCACCCTAGGCTCCCCTCTGGCCCTGCTTTGGTTTTTCTCGAAGCTCCCGGTACGCTGATTTTTCCTGTATTTTTCCTGGAATTTTTAGAGCACTTTTAATATGGGGGAAACCTGAAATAGAAAAACAACAGAAAACAGGAACTGGCACTGTGGTGCACTGAGTTAATAGGTTAGTCCAAATATGATCAAAAGTGTATGGAAGTGCATAAATATCATAGCAATATCACACAAAAGAGGCATGGAGCAAGCAGAAATTATAGATACGTTTTGGACGTATCAACATCCCCAAGCTTAATTCCTGCTCGTCCTCGAGTAGGTAGATAACAAGCATAATTTCTGTGGTGACATGCTATCAACCATATAAGA
Source organism: Secale cereale (assembly GCA_902687465.1). Taxonomy (NCBI): domain Eukaryota; kingdom Viridiplantae; phylum Streptophyta; class Magnoliopsida; order Poales; family Poaceae; genus Secale; species Secale cereale. The sequence continues at coordinate 583,052,935 of LR738712.1, forward strand.
ACTTTTAAGTAAAGCAATCAAGGCATGTAGTTCAATTCAAGTCATAACAAGCAAGAGTCTATATTAGCATTGTAACAAGCAACATAAGAACATAAAGGTGCAAGAGCTCTCGCTGTCCGTGACTCGAATGTCTCCAAATGGTGTTTGCGTGCAAGAAAGGGGATAGGGATATATGAGAGAGTAAAACATAGTTTTTGTATTGTTGAGAACTTAATCTACTAAAGTTTCACACTTGGTCTTCTTTGGAATCTTATCTTGACTCATCCCCAGACCGTCAGCCAGGTACAAGTCAAAATGATCCACTCCCTTTCGATATTTTGAGCACTCATGCAATGGATGAGCGTAAGCAAGAAAGTCGACACTTAGGATGGCAAAGAGAGAAAAATGATAGAGGGGGAAGACAAAAAAGGTGTGAAAGGCTCACATCAATGAGGACAATCATAGGCCAGAGAAAGCCAAATGATAGATATGATGTGAGGAGTAGGGATTGCCATGCAACGGATCCACATATGAGCTAAGGTAAGCTCTCCAATGGAACTAGTGGGGGTGCATCCAACTTGCTTGCTCAAGAAGACCTAGAGCTCTTTTGAGGAGGCTCATCATTGGAATATACAAGCCAAGTTCTATAGTGTGAAGGTCCCCACATAGCTATATGCATGCATAATAATCTCTATGGAGCACAAGGTATAAGATGGAGTACGAGTGTGGATCTCTCAAAAGGAAATAGTAGTGTGCCCCTTCTCTCTTTTTATTTCTTTTTCTCTTTTTTCTATTTTTTTATTTTGTGTGTGGCCTCAACGGCTCTTTCTATTTAACTCTCATTTGTCCTCTTTGGGATCTTTTGATTTTGTCCTCTTTGGGATCTTTTCCTCACTTTAGGGGCAACACTCTATATATTACAAGAAGTATAGAAGATCTTTCACACTTTACAAAAGTACTCAACATAAAGAAAATGAAACTATCATGATGTATGCAAATGTATGCCTCTGCCAGTGTAGCAAGATATGCAATGATACTAGCGCGTCATGTAGCAATGATTAGGGCAAGGCCCAACTAGCATGCGGCTCATCGATCAAGCAAAAAGCATGTATGACATGAAGATCAAGTCATGAGAAGATGGATGTTGCATGCTAATGTATCTCGGAAAGGCTATGGAAATGCCTTGATAGGTAGGTATGGTGGCTGTTTTGAGGAAGGATATAATGAGGCTTATGATGACAAAGCGTATCGTGCCAATGATTTGGATGCACCGGCGAAGTATGCGCCAACCCTCGAGGTGAGAAAGGGCAATGCACGGTACCGAAGAGGCTAGAAAAATATGGCTAGGTGGAAGTGTCAACTTTCGAATACTCACATTAGTCCGAAGAACTCATGCACTTATTATCGGTAACTCTCAATCTAATTAGGAGGTTCACAAAGAGACAAGTACCCCGAGGAGGAGTGTATGGGGGTTTGGTTATCCTTGCGCATCCTCGACTCATGGTACGTGAGTGTACTCTAATATTCGATCCCTCCAAAGATTAGTGATCCATTTAGTAGCTAAAGTTCTCAACTATTTGTAGTTTTTCGAAAATAAACACGGATTGCCCAAAATACGACATCTATCACTAATAGGCTAAAGCTCTTGACACCAAAAGTTCAGACATTACTCATGGCAATACCTCAAAACTATTGCAAGTTACTACTAAAATTAAATAGCAACCTCAATTACCTACTTTAAGTTAAGACACACAACTCAGTGCAACAGGCAAAACTCTCTTAACAAGTTAAACATGAAAACTCAAGAGAGTTAAGCAACCAACTAAACAAAAGCTCTTTAAAAAGAAAAGCATGAAAACTAAGTGCTAAACATGACAGCAGCTATGGAAAAACAAAGAACATACACAGCAAAGATAAGCATGAAAATCCTATGTTGTGTTCTATGTTGAAGTGGAGCGTGTTTCTCTCCCACACAAAGAAAGCTGGGTTCTAACTTGTTATGAACAGCAAGCAAAGCTAAAGAAAACTAAAAAGGAAACTAAGTGCAAGACGCTCCAAGCATAGCACATAACACATGAAGTGATAATTATAGTGGAACGAAAGACGAACTGATAATTGTTGATGGAGAAGGGGATGCACGGGGGCATCCCCAAGCTTAGACGCTTGAGTCTTCTTGAATATTTCTTGGGGGTGCACGGGGGCATCCCCAAGCTTGAGCGTTTGACCCTCCTGAATCTTCTTTTATCATCTTCCCTCGCACACTTGAAAACTCCCTTCATACATAACTCATCATAATCTGATTAGCGAGGTTAGTACCCATAATAAAATAATTTTTCCCTACTGGAAATAAGGATAATCTTGAAGAGCTACTGTTTCTCAAGATTGCCAAAAGGTTTTTGCAAAGAAAAAGCAAGCTCAAGGTTTGCAAAACGAAGAAAAGGCAAAACAGGACAGAATCTGTGAAAAATAGACCAGCAGGCAGTAAATAATTTTTTTCGGGGCACTTCTGCAACTCAAATCAAAAAACTCAGAACAGACGCCCGAAAGCCAATTGTATAGAGCACGCTGTCAAAAAAATTCAGATCAAAACGATGATCTGGTGATTTTATACGATTTTTTCGGTCCAAGGACAGAATCTGTTTTCTGGACAGCACGTCACAACTTTTGAACTTTCTTGCAATCGGAGGCTAAACTTGGCACAAAGCTGAAAAGAAAAGATACAATGATGATGCTACTGTAGTAACAAACATCAAGATACAACAAAAGCAAAATAAAACCTAATTCGTTGTGGGCTGCCTCCCAAAAGCGCTTTCTTTTATGCCTTTAAGCTAGGCATGATGCAAAAGGAGAAAATCAAGTTTTATCAAGAGTGAGAGAATAGCTAGCCCATGTAACGGACTCAAAAGGAAACTTAATCTTCTTTCTAGGGAAGTGTTCCATTCCTTTCTTGAGAGGGAATTGGAATTCTATATTCCCCTCTTTCATGTCAATGATAGCACCAACGGTGCGAAGAAAAGGACGTCCCAAAATAATTGGACATGAAGGTTCACATTCAATATCCATAATAGTAAAATCAACGGGAACATAATTGTCATTGACAATGATAAGAACATCGTCGATCTTCCCCAAAGGTTTCTTTACGAAAGAATCAACAAGACGAACACCAAAAGAACAAGGATCAAAAGATTTCAATTTAAACATATCATATATTCTTTTGGGCATAACGGAGGTACTAGCTCCAACATCACATAAAGCATAGCAAGAGAAGTTATTCAACTTAATTTTAATCATAGGATCCCAACCATCTTCTAGCTTTCTAGGTATGGAGGCTTCTACCCTAAGGTTCTCCTCCCTAGCTTTGATGAGAGCATTAGTGATATGCTCTGTGAAGGCAAGATTAAGTGTGCTAGTGTGGGGATCTCTAGACATTTTGTGTAAAAAGGTGACAACTTCTGAGAGACTACAATTATCAAAATTAATTTTATCATTATTGAGCAGAATTGTAGTGTCATCTTCTTTGTTTGAATTGCTCTCTATTATAAGTGTTTGGACGTCTTCCCAAGTTTGGGGAAGTGTGGGAGCAACTTTAAACAGAGGCTCATACTTTTTTCCTGGGAGACCATGCCATGGGCATAGCTCTCCATTAAAACTAACATAATCACAAGGTTTATTACTTTTGTAGATCCCGACAGTGGTGATTGGTGTGATGGAAGAAGGGGTGTACTCCTCCCACTTAGTGTTTTTGGTGGAACCCATAGCAGCAGCAAGCAAGATAACTATTTTTGTGATTTTTGATAAGGGACACTAAAGCAAAAACTGAAAGGTCAACTAACAAGACTAAAAAGCAAAGATAAAAGATAGCGTGCAACTCCCCTATCTTGAAGAGTGGAGTCCCCGGCAACGACGCCAGAAACTTTGCTTGATGGCTTCTCGCCCCTCGTTGGTTACCCCAAGTGGAAGGTTTGAGATGTAGCGTAGCAGCAAGTTTCCCTTGTCAAAGGTACCAAGGATCGAATCCCGTGAGACTCCGAGGGTCGACAAGAAGGTGTCAACGGCGCCAGAAACTTAGCGGTTGACAGGACCTGCACACAGATACAAATAACTTTGCTCCCAACGAGTACAGAGAGGTTGTCAATCCCTCCGGCCTTGTCGTTTACAAAGGATCAAACACAAGAGATAATAGTGATAGGTATGACTGCAACTAGGAAATAAGAACAGGAAGTAAATAGCGGGTGTGATCAGTGATGGTAATATGGACCGGGGTTCTATGATGTTCACTAGTGATGTCTCTCTCCCAAAAGACGATAAAATAGCAAAGCGAGGTAAACAAATTACAGCTGGGCAATTGACAGGATTATGTGCACAAACCAATGCTAACTATGCTGTAAAGAAAGGTAGAGGCTCAAAAGCATGGGCGGTACGCCAAGGCAAGTAGGCCGAAATCCATCTGCATCTACTACTAATCATCCACCTTGAGATATCTATCCAGAACATCTCGCTGGTATTAAGTTGCGAATCCCACCCAAAGTGTAGACTCAAAACAACAGACAACTGCATTAAAAGAACTTTGCGTAAAGTAAACAATCCTTGCACCCGCAAGTACAAGCACCATTGTTTTCCCCCTTGTGGCAACATCACATCCCCTAGACTCATGTTTCTGTCACTCAAGCTAGTCATCAAGGGGCATGAACCCACAATCAAGCATAACGCTCCCTCTTGGAGTTACTACCTACTACTTGGCCAAAGCAATAAACAGCAGCGAAGAACATGCAAGAATTACTCAAGAACATAAATATAAAAGAGGTGAATCAAATATATTACTCACACACAATCTGAACACAATCTCATAATCCATCGGATCCCAGCAAACTCAGCAGAGCAACAGCATAAAGATTACATATGTGCCTCGATCATGTAGGGCAGCTCACGAGGTCTAAACCATGAAGAACACAGAGGGGAGGAGAACATCAGATAGCTACTGATCATGGACCCATGGTCCAAGGTGGACTACTCACGACTCATCCGGGAAGCGTCCATGGTGGTGGAGAAGCTCCCGGTAGTGGTTCTCCCCTCCGGCAGGGTGCCGGGAAGAGTTCTCCTGATGCTCCCGATCTTGGAAGCGCGGCGGCGGCGGAACAGAGGCGAGATCGCGAAAAAGGGTTCCGTCCTCGAGGGTTTCGGGACGCGAGGAATATATATGCGAAGGGGGGTCACCAGAGGCGGAGGTGGGGCCCCAGGCGCCCCCCTGGCGCGGCCAGGGGTGGGGCCGCGCCGGGTGGCCGCCTGGGCCACCCCAGGCTCCCCTCTGGCCCTGCTTTGGTTTTTCTCGAAGCTCCCGGTACGCTGATTTTTCCTGTATTTTTCCCGGAATTTTCAGAGCACTTTTAATATGGGGGAAACCTGAAATAGAAAAACAGCAGAAAACAGGAACTGGCACTTTGGTGCACTGAGTTAATAGGTTAGTCCAAATATGATCAAAAGTGTATGGAAGTGCATAAATATCATAGCAATATCACACAAAAGAGGCATGGAGCAAGCAGAAATTATAGATACGTTTTGGACGTATCATTTATTAACCCGGACTGGCTTTTGACTATAAGTCACCAGTATGAGATAAGATAATGACCGGTGTTTATTAACCCGGCCTGGCTTTTGACTATAAGTCGTCAGTATGAGATAAGATAATGACCGGTGTTTATTAACCTGGCTTGGATTTTAACTATAAGTCGCCAGTATGAGATGAGATAATGACCGGTGTTTATTAACCCAGCCTGGCTTTTGACTATAAGTCGCCAGTATGAGATAAGATAATGACTCATGTTTATTAACCCGGCCTGGTTTTGTTTATAAACCGGCAATTTATGATAATTACCAATGTTCAAATTTTGGGTTATCACCCTTACTACACTGGCTTGGTAAAACCAACAGTGTGATCAAATATCACTGGAACCGGTTTTCAAACCGGGTTATATTATTCAAATCTTTAAATAGCCAACATGGCTGGATTTTTATTATGGTTATCAATAACCAGTATTTTGGTTAAGGTTTTCAAAGTCGCTTTAGCGCAATGGCTATCATATTATCAATGGAAATGATTTATTCTACAATTGAAGGAATAGTCCCAGGTCGTTGCAGGCTTACAACCCGGCACTTGGGGGCTACATTATTCAAGTTGAGATTACATCGAATATGCAAGTCTCATGTCGCTGCAAGCATGCACCATGACACTTGGGGGCTAATGCAAAGTCATTTTTGCTCACCTTATTGAAGACCCGACTCATCACATGGTAATGAGCCGGCCCTTGGGGGCTACCAATTGCTCCTGTCAACAATTCAAAGTACACAAGTATTAATCCATTATATTGAAGGTGTTGGAAATATGCCCTAGAGGCAATAATAAATTGGTTATTATTATATTTCCTTGTTCACGATAATCGTTTATTATCCATGCTAGAATTGTATTGATAGGAAACTCAGATACATGTGTGGATACATAGACAAACACCATGTCCCTAGTAAGCCTCTAGACGACTAGCTCGTTGATCAATAGATGGTTACGGTTTCCTAACCATGGACATTGGATGTCGTTGATAACGGGATCACATCATTAGGAGAATGATGTGATGGACAAGACCCAATCCTAAGCCTAGCACAGATCGTGTAGTTCGTATGCTAAAGCTTTTCTATATGTCAAGTATCTTTTCCTTAGACCATGAGATTGTGCAACTCCCGGATACCGTAGGAATGCTTTGGGTGTACCAAACGTCACAACGTAACTGGGTGGCTATAAAGGTGCGCTACAGGTATCTCCAAAAGTGTCTGTTAGGTTGGCACGAATCGAGACTGGGATTTGTCACTCCGTATGACGGAGAGGTATCTCTGGGCCCACTCGGTAGGACATCATCATAATGTGCACAATATGTGATCAAGGAGTTGATCACGGGATGATGTGTTACGGAACGAGTAAAGAGACTTGCCGGTAACGAGATTGAGCAAGGTATCGGTATACCGACGATCAAATCTCGGGCAAGTGCTATACCGATAGACAAAGGGAAACGTATACGGGATTGATTGAATCCTTGACATCGTGGTTCATCCGATGAGATCATCGTGGAACATGTGGGAGCCAACATGGGTATCCAGATCCCGCTGTTGGTTATTGGCCGGAGAGTTGTCTCGGTCATGACTACATGGTTCCCGAGCCCGTAGGGTCTACACACTTAAGGTTCGATGACGCTAGGGTTATAGGGAAAGTATGTACGCGGTTACCGAATGTTGTTCGGAGTCCCGGATGAGATCCCGGACGTCACGAGGAGTTCCGGAATGGTCCGGAGGTAAAGATTCATATATGGGAAGTCCCGTTTTGGTCACCGGAAAAGTTTCGGGCGATATCGGTAATGTACCGGGACCACCGGGAGGGTCCCGGGGGTCCACCAGGTGGGGCCACCAGCCCCTGAAGGCTGCGTGGGCTAAGTGTGGGAGGGGACCAGCCCCAAGGGGGCTGGTGCGCCCCCCCCACCAAGTCCCTAGGCGCATGGAGAGTGGAGGGGGGCAAACCCTAGGTCCAGATGGGCCTTAAGGCCCACCCTAGGGCGCCCCCTCTCTCTCCCCCCCTTGGCCGCACCCTAGATGGGTTTTCTAGGGCTGGCCGCACCCCTAGGGGTGGGAAACCCTAAAGGGGGCGCAGCCCTCCCTTCCCCCTATATATATGTGAGGTTTTGGGGCTGCTAGACACACGAGAACGTCTCCCTCTTGGCGCAGCCCTACCCCTCTCCCTCCTCGTCTCTTGCAGCGCTTGGCGAAGCCCTGCTGGAGTCCCGCGCTCCTCCACCACCACCACGCCGTCGTGCTGCTGTTGGATGGAGTCTTCCCCAACCTCTCCCTCTCTCCTTGCTGGATCAAGGCGTGGGAGACGTCACCGGGCTGCACGTGTGAAGAACGCGGATGCACCGTCCGTTCGGTGCTAGGATCTTCGGCGATCTGAATCGCGGCGAGTACGACTCCATCAACCGCGTTCTTGAACGCTTCCGCTTAGCGATCTACAAGGGTATGTGGATCCAACTCTCCTCTCGTAGATGCATCTCCTAGATTGATCTTGGTGAGCGTAGGAAAATTTTTTGTTTCCCATGCAACGTTCCCCAACAGTGGTATCAGAGCTAGGATCTTGCGTAGATGTTTTCCCGAGTAGAACACAAAGGGGTTTGTGGGCGTTGATGTTTAGATTGCTTCCCTCCTTGGTCTTTCTTGATTCAGCGGTATTATGGGATGAAGCGGCCCGGACCAACTTTACATGTCCACGTACATGAGACCGGTTCCATCGACAGACATGCGACTTTTGTTGCATAAGATGGCTGGCGGGTGTCTGTCTCTCCTATCTTAGTTGAATCGGAATAGACAAAGGCGGTCCTTGTAGAAGGTTAAATAGAAACTTAAATATCACCGTTGTGGCTTTGCGTAGGTAAGAAGCGTTCTTGCTAGATACCCATAGCAGCCACGTAAAACATGCAACAACAAATTAGAGGACGTCTAACTTGTTTTTGCAGGGTATGTATGTGATATGATATGGCCAATGACATGATGAGATATATTTTGATGTATGAGATGATCATGTTGTAATAGTTAATATCGACTTGCATGTCGATGTATACGGCAACCGGCAGGAGCCATAGGGTTGTCTTTAATTTTTGTATGACCTGCGTGTCAATCATTAAGCGCTATGTAATGCTTTACTTTATCGCTAAACGGTAGCAATAGTAGTAAGAGCATGGTGGGCGCGCGACAACCCCGATGGCGACACGATGATGGAGATCATGGTGTTACGCCGGTGACGATGGAGATCATGCCGGTGCTTTGGAGATGGAGATCAAAAGCACGAGTTGATGGCCATATCATGTCACTTATGATTTGCATGTGATGTTAATCCTTTTATGCATCTTATTTTGCTTAGGACGACGGTAGCATTATAAGATGATCCCTCACTAAAATTTCAAGATAAAATTGTGTTCCCCCCGAGTGTGCGCCGTTGCGAAGGTTCGTCGTTTCGAAGCACCACGTGATGATCGGGTGTGATAGACTCTGCGTTCGCATACAACGGGTGCAAGCCAGTTTTGCACATGCAGAACACTCGGGTTAGACTTGACGAGCCTAGCATGTACAGACATGGCCTCGGAACACGGAAGACCGAAAGGTCGAGCATGAGTCATATAGTAGATATGATCAACATGAAGATGTTCACCATTGACACCACCTCATCTCACGTGATGATCGGACTTGGGTTGGTGGATTTGGATCATGTCACGCTCGGATGACCAGAGGGATGTCAATTTGAGTGGGAGTTATAAGTAATTTGATTAGTTAAACTCGCTTATCATGAACAATAGTCTAAGTTGCCTTTGCAAATTATGTTGTAGATCAATAGCTTGCGTTGTAGCTCCCTGTTTAAATACGATCCTAGAGAAAGACTAAGTTGAAAGATATTGTAAGCAAGGATGCGGACTGGGTCCGTAGTCCGAGGAGTGTCCTCACTGCTGCACAGAAAGCTTACGTCTTTGATGCACCGCTCAATGTGCAACCCCCTACAACGTTGTCTGTGGATGTTGTGAACACCTGAGAGACACGTCCTGATGACTACTTGATAGTTTAGTGCACCATACTTTACGGCTTAGAATCGGGATTCCAATGACGTTTTGAACGCCATGGAACATATGAGATGTTCTAAGAGCTGAAATTGGGATTTCAGGCTCATGCCCGTGTTGAGAGGTGTGAGACCTCTGACAAGTTCCTTTGCCAAAAAGATGGAGGAGAATAGCTCAACTAGTGAGCACGTGCTCAGAATGTCTGGGTGCTGAAATCACTTGAACCAAGTGGGAGTTAATCTTCCAGGTGAGATAGTGGTTGACAGAATTCTCTAGACACTATCACCAAGCTACTAGAACTTCGTGATGAACTATGACATGCAAAGGATGGAGTTGATCCCGGTGCTGTCAGCGGTTCTTAGTACCGCAAAAGTAGAGATCAAGAAGGAGCATCAAGTGTTGATGGTTTAACAAGACCACTGGTTTCAAAAGGGTAAGGGCTAGAAGGGAAACTTCATGAATGGCAAACCTGTTGTCGCTCTGATGAAGGAACCCATGGTTGAACCCAAACCTCGAGACTAAGTGCTTCTATTGTAAGGGGAACGGTCACATGGTAGCGGAACCACCCCAAATACATGGTAGATATGATAGCTGGCAACTTCAACAAAGTGTATTTGATATACGTGTTATTGATGTGTACCTTAGTAGTACTCCTTGTAGCACCTGGGTATTGGATACCGGTTCAGTTGCTATTATTAGTGACTTGAAGCAAAAGCTACGGACTGAACGGAGACTAGCTAAGGGCGAGGTGACGATGTGTGTTGGAAGTGTTTCCAAGGTTGATGAGATCACCATCGCACACTTCCTCTATTTTCGAGATTAGTGTTGAACCTAGATAAATGTTATCGGGTGTCTACGTTGAGCATGAATATGATTAGATCATGTTCATTGCAATACGGTTATTCATTTAAGTCAGAGAATAATGGTTATTCTGTTTACATGAATAATACCTTTATGGTCATGCACCCAATGGTTTGTTGAATCTCGATCATAGTAATACACATGATGATGATATTAATGCCAAAAGATGTAGAGTTAATAATGATAGTACCACTTTCTTGTGGCACTGCCGCTTAGGTCATTTTGGCATAAAATGCATGAAGAAACTCCATGCTGATGGACGTTTGGAGTCACTTGATTTTGAATCGCTTGACACATGCGAGCCATGCCTCATGGGCAGGATGACTGAGATCTCGTTTTCAGGTACAATGAAACGGGTAAGTGACTTATTGGAAATCATACATGCTGATGTATGTGATCCAATGAGAATTAAGGCGTGTGGTGGATATCGTTATTTTCTCATCTTCACTGACAATTTGAGTAGATATGGTATATTTACTTAATGAAGCAAAAGTCTGAAACGTTTGAAAGGTTCAAAAATTTCAGAGTGAAGATTAAGAAACATCATAACAAGAAGATCATGTTCCTACGATCTGATCAAGTGGATATTATCTGAATTATGAGTTTGGCAATCACTTGAGACATTGTGGAATTGTTTCGCAGTTGAAGTCCCCTGGAACACCACAGCGTAATGGTGTGTCCGGACATCGTAATCGAACCTTATGAGATATGGTGCGATCTATGGTGTGTCTTACCGATCTACCGCTATTATTTTGAGGTTATGCATTAGAGACAGCTGCATTCACTTTATATAGGACACCATCTAAGTCCGTTGAGACGACGTCGTATGGTTTGGCAAGAAACCAAAGTTGTCGTTTTCTTAAATGTTTGGGGCTGCGATGCTTATGGCTTCAGCCAGGAAAAGCTCGAACCCAAAGCGGAAAAATACATCTTCATAGGATACCCAAAGGTAACAGTTGGGTATACCTTCTATCTCAGATCCAAGGACAAAAATGCTTGTCGCTAAGAACGGGTCCTTTCTCGAGAAGGAGTTTCTCTCGAAAGAATTAAGTGGGAGGAAGATAGAACTTGATGAGGTTGTCGAACCCTCACTTCAACCGGAGAGTAGTGCAACACAGAAAGATGTTTCTGTGGAACCTACGACAGTTGAAGAGGATACTAATGATAGTGATCGTGAAGCTCCAGATCAAGTTGCTATCGAACCTCGTAGGTTGACAAGGATATGTACTACTCCTGAGTGGTACGTTGATCCTGTCTTAGAGGTCATGTTGTTGGACAACGATGAACCTACGAACTATGGAGAAGCGATGGTGGGCCCATATTCCGACAAATGGTTAGAAGCCGATAAATCCGAGATAGGATCCATGTATCAAAACAAAGTATGGACTTTGGTGGACTTGCCCTATGATCGGCAAGCCATTGAGACAAATGGATCTTTAAGACTAAGACGGACGTGGACGGTAATGTCACCGTCTATGAAGCTCGACTTGTGGCGAAGAGTTTTCCACAAGTTCAAGGAGTTGACTACGATGAGATTTTCTCACCCGTAGCGATGCTTAAGACCGTCGGAATCATGTTAGCATTAACTGCATTTATGAAATCTGGCAGATGGATGACAAAACAAGTTTCCTTACCAGTTTTCGTAAGGAAAGGTTGTATGTGATACAATCAGAAAGGTTTTGTCGATCCTAAGGATGCTAAAAGATATGCTAGCTCCAGCGATCCTTCCATGGACTAGAGCAAGCATCTCGGAGTCGGAATATACACTTTGATGGAGTGATCAAAGTTTTTGGTATACAAAGTTTGTTGGAAACTTGTATTTGCAATAAAGTGAGTGGGAGCACTACAACATTTCTGATAAGTATATGTGAATGACATATTGTTGATCCGAAATGATGTAGAATTTCTGGAAAGCATAAAGGGTTGTTTGAAATGAGTTTTTCAAAGGAAGACCTGGATAAAGCTGCTTACATATTGGGCATCAAGATCTATACAGATAGATCAAGACGCCTGATTAGACTTTCAAAGAGCACACACCTTGTCATATTTTTGAAGGAGTTCAAAATAGATCAGTCAAAGAAAGAGTTCTTACCTGAGTTGTAAGGTGTGAAGTTGAGTAAGACTCAAAGCTTGACCACGGCAGAAGAAAGAGGAAGGACGAAGGTCGTCCCCTATGGTTTTGTCATAGGCTCTATACAATATGCCATGCTAAGTACCGCACCTGATGTGTGCCTTGCCACATGTCTGGCAAGAGGGTACAAAGGTGATCCAGGAGTGGATTACTAGATAGTGGTCAAAATTATCCTTAGAGGAATAAGGAAATGTTTCTCGACTATGGAGGTGATAAAGAGTTCGACGTAAAGAGTTACGTCGATGCAAGCTTAACACCTATCCGGATAACTCTAAGTGGAGATACCGGATACGTATAATGGAGCAACAGTTTGGAATAGCTCCAAGTGGAACGTGGTAGCAGCATCTACGATATGACATAAAGTTTTGCGAAGTACATAGGGATCTGAATGTTGCAGACCCGTTGACTACAACCTCTCTCACAAGCATAACATGATCAAACCCAGAACTCATTGAGTGTTAATCACATATTGATGTGAACTAGATTACTGACTCTAGTGAACTCTTTGGATGTTAGTCACATGGCGATGTGACCTGTGAGTGTTAATCACATGGCGATGTGAACTAGATTATTGACTCTAGTGCAAGTGGGAGACTGTTGGAAATATGCCCTAGAGGCAATAATAAATTGGTTATTATTATATTTCCTTGTTCATGATAATCGTTTATTATCCATGCTAGAATTGTATTGATAGGAAACTAAGATACATGTGTGGATACATAGACAACACCGTGTCCCTAGTGAGCCTCTACTAGACTAGCTCGTTGATCAAAGATGGCTACGGTTTCCTAGCCATAGACATGAGTTGTCATTTGATAACGGGATCACACCATTAGGAGAATGATGTGATGGACAAGACCCAATCCTAAGCCTAGCACAGATCGTGTAGTTCGTATGCTAAAGCTTTTCTATATGTCAAGTATCTTTTCCTTAGACCATGAGATTGTGCAACTCCCAGATACCGTAGGAATGCTTTGGGTGTACCAAACGTCACAACGTAACTGGGTGGCTATAAAGGTGCACAACAGGTATCTCCGAAAGTGTCTGTTGGGTTGGCACGAATCGAGACTGGGATTTGTCACTCCGTATGACGGAGAGGTATCTCTGGGCCCACTCGGTAGGACATCATCATAATGTGCACAATATGTGATCAAGGAGTTGATCACGGGATGATGTGTTACGGAACGAGTAAAGAGACTTGCCGGTAACGAGATTGAGCAAGGTATCGGCATACCGACGATCGAATCTCGGGCAAGTGCTATACCGATAGACAAAGGGAATCGTATACGGGATTGATTGAATCCTTGACATCATGGTTCATCCGATGAGATCATCGTGGAACATGTGGGAGCCAACATGGGTATCCAGATCCCGCTGTTGGTTATTGGCCGGAGAGTTGTCTCGGTCATGTCTACATGGTTCCCGAACCCGTAGGGTCTACACACTTAAGGTTCGATGACGCTAGGGTTATAGGGAAAGTATGTACGCGGTTACCGAATGTTGTTCGGAGTCCCGGATGAGATCCCGGACGTCACGAGGAGTTCCGGAATGGTCCGGAGGTAAAGATTCATATATGGGAAGTCCTGTTTTGGTCACCGGAAAAGTTTCGGGCGATATCGGTAATGTACCGGGACCACCGGGAGGGTCCCGGGGGTCCACCAGGTGGGGCCACCAGCCCCTGAAGGCTGCGTGGGCTAAGTGTGGGAGGGAACCAGCCCCAAGGGGGCTGGTGCGCCCCCCCACCAAGTCCCTAGGCGCATGGAGAGGGGAAGGGGGCAAACCCTAGGTCCAGATGGGCCTTAAGGCCCACCCTAGGGCGCCCCCTCTCTCTCCCCCCCTTGGCCGCACCCTAGATGGGTATTCTAGGGCTGGCCGCACCCCTAGGGGTGGGAAACCCTAAAGGGGGCGCAGCCCTCCCTTCCCCCTATATATATGTGAGGTTTTGGGGCTGCTAGACACACGAGAACGTCTCCCTCTTGGCGCAGCCCTACCCCTCTCCCTCCTCGTCTCTTGCAGCGCTTGGCGAAGCCCTGCTGGAGTCCCGCGCTCCTCCACCACCACCACGCCGTCGTGCTGCTGTTGGATGGAGTCTTCCCCAACCTCTCCCTCTCTCCTTGCTGGATCAAGGCGTGGGAGACGTCACCGGGCTGCACGTGTGAAGAACGCGGAGGCACCGTCCGTTCGGTGCTAGGATCTTCGGCGATCTGAATCGCGGCGAGTACGACTCCATCAACCGCGTTCTTGAACGCTTCCGCTTAGCGATCTACAAGGGTATGTGGATCCAACTCTCCTCTCGTAGATGCATCTCCTAGATTGATCTTGGTGAGCGTAGGAAATTTTTTTGTTTCCCATGCAACGTTCCCCAACAGAAGGGTCAACTGCTCAGTTGGTAAAGCACAAAGCTCTTAACCTTGTGGACGTGGGTTCAAGCCCCATGATGGGAGTTACATTATATAATGTTCTTTTCAATGAAGTATATATAAAGTCCCAGCTCAGTATTCTTACTGAGCCGGCCCTTGGGGGCTACATGTTGCTGTTCAAGTCTACATGATAATATCTACAAAGTCCCTGCTCATTATTATATTGACCCGGCCCTTGGGGGCTACACTAGTTGAAGTTTTTGAGCATCAGGCAATTACAAGTCCCAGGTTGCTGCAAGCATGACAACCCGGCACTTGGGGGCTACATAATATGGAGTATTCAGTTTTTACTAGTGACTGGGATGAACATTCTGGATTTCTTCAAGGTTGCAACATTTATATTGAAACAAGTCTTAAGCTATCACTATGTTCTCCTCTTAAGACTTGGGGGCTACAAGTAATATGCATATAAAGGAGGAACATCTTCAAATTCTCAGTTCTGGCAAATTAGGAAGATTAATTGTGTGAGCCGGCGTTCGTAACAATCATAACCCGGCGTCTATAAACAGTCATGACTCGGGATCATAAGTTTTTATAACCCGGCAATTTTGGCAATCATAAACCGGCAAGTTCTACATTTTCAAACCGGCTGACTATCAGTTCAATATTTGAAGGCCAATATTTTTGTGAAATCAGAGCATTGAAGGCCGATTCAAATGGATTCTTTATTTAACAAATATCTTCTGCAAGCAAATTGATTATGAAGCTGGTCTATTGACTCGGATTTTTTAGAAGGAAGAAATGACAAGGATTTAAGGATGAACAAGTGCCGGTTTATAAGAATATTTAACCCGGAGCACAAGCCACCAAATTTGTTCTTGTGTTTATGTTGCAGATCAGTTTAACATGGATAAATCCAAATTAAACTGGGGCTAATGTTGGAGATATGCCCCGCGGCGTAAACTGGCCGGAAGTATAACCCGGCCGGACTTGGCGACTCATGGGTGACCCGGTGAGCGGGCTAGAGGAACGACAAGACCCGGTGGCCTAGAAGGCGGTTTATGGAAGGCCGGTTCATGTTATGGTGGGCCGGTTTATGAGGAAAGCACAAGGAATATTCTCCTACAAAGGAAGCAAGACTAGGACTCCACTTGTAATAGAGTAATCCTAATCCTACTAGGACTAGTCATGTAACCCGCCCCTTCAACATATATAAGGAGGAGCAGGGCTCCCCAAAAAGGGACAAGACAAGCAACAACAAACAATTTCTAGGGTTAGACACAAGAAGGAGAGTCGGCTTATGCGGCGACTCCATGAGGGTCATAATGAGATCTAGCCTCAAATAGCATGTAGGGCTATTACCAGATGATATTTCCCGGGGCCCGAAGCTGACTAGATCCTTGTCTTGTGTTGCGTCTCTCGATTCCGCTCAACCCCTCTCAAGCTACTACATAGATGCGTTGGCCTCATGACTAAGTCCTCACCCTAGGACATCTGCCGTGACAATTCCACGACACATGGCGTACATGGGGTCGTGGAGGAGATCCGATGGCAGCCGCGCACGGCGTCAATTGATCTCATCGTGGCGGACGAGGCCTCTCACCGGCACTGCCGGGATTGGCACGCGGTCCATAGACATATGCCAGTTATTGGGCAGGTGGATATGTCCCCACGGGAATGGGATCGCCGTCTCCCAGTAGCGCTAACAAACATCTACATGGATGTACGGCCTATTGCGGTACCCAACCACCGACGGCGCGATCTCAAACGCGGGCGGCGAGGACCTGGTGAAGCGGCATCGACCAGAGGAGGAGCCGGTCTCATGGTTGTGCTTCCCCTTGCTGATCCAATGCCATCTGATGGCACATATGGGGAGGTGGGCGAGCGGGACGCAACGACGGCGGCTAGGATTTGCTCGTGTCGGGGCTCGAGGAGGCAGGCCGGCTAGGAAGTGGAAGTTGTGGATTGGCCAGTCCACAACTTCCACATTAAAAAGTACGACAACCCACCAGCTGGGTGGCTGACAGCGGGGGCCATCCATGCGTGGGCATTGATTTGGGCTGTGGAGAAAGGTGGACGGCCACCACGCATCCCCGAGGCATACGACGAGCAAGGGCGTGCCCGCCGCTCGACGTCTGTGCGAACGCAAACCAAGCGAAGGTTTGCGCCGGAAATGGGGTGGGCCAGACGCCAAACGGAGAAAAATTGAGGATGCGGCCGTGCGTTAGGTCGTGTCGTCTGTCCGTTATGTCCCAAATAGACGTACACATACAGGATGGGGTTGTGCGTTGAAGTTGGCCTAAGGGCATCTTCAATGCTTAGGGCATCTCCACACCATGCTATCCCGACCGAGGAAGCCATCCAACGCGGTCATGTATCGGTTCGCATCATGGTCCCGACGCGTTTTTTCTTGTAAACCAGCGAGAAACGTGGGGAGACTAGTGGGAGTACGGACATGCGAAACACCGCTCTCCGCCCCCTAGACCACTGATTCGTCTCGAACGTATCTATTTTTTTCTTGTTCCATGCTGTTATATTATCATTCTTGGATGTTTACAATCATTTTATAGCAACTTTGTATCATTTTTTGGGACTAACCTACTGACATAGTGCCAAGTGCCAGTTGCTGTTTTTTGCTTGTTATTTACTTCGCAAAAAATCCCTATCAAACGGAGTCCAAATGCAGTGAAACTTTTTAGAGATTTTTTCTGAACCAGAAGACAACTAATGGGCCAAGGAAGGACCAGAGGGGAGTCCCGAGGGGACCAAAAGACACCTGGGCACGCCCAGGAGCCCAGGCGTGCCCTGGTTGGTTGTGGGGCCCATGTGGGTCTCCCGCACTGCCTATCAGCTTTATAAATACCCAAATATTCCAGAAACCCTAGGGGTGTTGACGAAAGATTGTTTCGGCCACCGCAAGTTCAAGAGCTACGAGATCCAATCTATAGCCTTTCTCTGGCACTCCACCGAAGGGGAACACGATCATGGAGGGGTTCATCATCCTCATTGGTGCTCCTCCAATGATGTGTGAGTAGTTCACCTCAGACCCACAAGTCCGTAGGCAGTATCTAGTGTTGGGGAACGTAGTATTTCAAAAAAAATCCTACGATCACGCAAGATCTATCTAGGAGAAGCATAGCAATGAGCGGGGAGAGTGTGTCTACATACCCTCGTAGACCGAAAGCGGAAACGCTTAGTAACGCGGTTGATGTAGTCGAACGTCTTCGTGATCCAACCGATCCAAGCACCAAACGTACGGCACCTCCGCGTTCAGCACACGTTCAGCTTGATGATGTCCCATGAACTCTTGATCCAGTTGAGGTCGCGGGAGAGTTCCATCAACACGACGACGTGGTGACGGTGATGATGAAGTTACCGGCGCAGGGTTCGCCTAAGCACTACGACGATATGACCGAGGTGTGTAACTATGGAGGGGGGCACCATACACGGCTAAGAAATCAACTTATGTGTCTTTGGGGTGCCCCTCCCCACGTATATAAAGGAGGGAGGGAGGAGGAGGCCGGCCTACATGGGACGCGCCAAGGAGTAGGAGTCCTACTCCTAGTAGGAGTAGGTTCCACCCTTTCCTAGTTCTACTAGGAGAAAGGAGGAAAGACGAGGAGGGGAGAAGGAAAGGGGGGCCGACCCCCAAGCCCTAAACCCACAATTATTAAGATACATGAATTCAGAAAAGACTCAAATAATATTCATAGATAATCTGAACATAAACCCACAATTCATTGGATCTTGGCAAACACTCCGCAAAAGTATATTACACCGGATAGATCTCCAAGAACAACGAGGAGAACATGCTATTGAGGATCCAAGAGAGAGAAGCCATCTAGCTACTAGCTATGGACCCGTAGGTCTGCGGTATACTACTCACACTTCATCGGAAGGTCAATAGGGTTGATATAGATACCCTCCGTGGTTGATTCCCCCTCCGGAAAAGTATCGGAAAAGGCCTCCAGATGGGATCTCACGAGAACCGAAGGTTACGGCGGCAGAAAAGTGGTTTCGATGGATGTTTAAATATTTCTGGAATATATGGGTATTTATAGGTGGAAGAAGTAGGCCAGGGGAGGCACGAGGGGCCCACAAGGTAGGGGGCGCACCCTCCACCCTTGTGGTCTCCTCGCAGATCCCCTGGCGTGTACTCCAAGTCCATCAATGTCTTCTGGTCCAAGAAAAATCACCAAAAAGTTTTGTTCTTTTTGATATTCCTTTTCTGCGAAACTCAAAAACAAGGAAAAAAATAGGAACTGGCACTCGGCTCTGGGTTAATAGGTTAGCCCCAAAAATCATATAAAATAGCATATAAATGCATATAAAAAATTTAAGATAGATAATATAATAGCATGGAACAATAAAAAATTTATAGATACGTTGGAGATGTATCACCAGTGTGCCATCGGGAGCCGCCGATTCACTTTCGGCCGCTGCTGAATCGAAGGTTCTCCAATGGCTGCAGCTAGACTTAACGCCTTTCCCGACGAGGTCTACGATGGGGTAGGATTTATCCAAGCCTAGACTCCCCGCGTGAGTTAGTGGAGGTGTGCCACTTCGACCGCTCGACGGTCGCGAGCCTCGACCGTTCTTCCGTCCATGCGAAGCTGCCCGCCTGCCCCACGGAGCTCCCGCCGACGTGCGGTCGCCTCTTCTATCATGCAGTTGTCGCCGACGTCTGCCCAACCGCATCTGGCCTATTTCGTCCACACAGCAAGCAAGGTGTTTGACGAAATTCTCGAAGGTAAAAAATGATGAAACTTGGTTTTTTTTGGGGAGGGGGGGGGGTGGAAAGTGGTTTGACGGTGATTTTCCGCATTGTAGATGAGCTTGTGTGACTACTCTTTCATGGACGATTCCACGCCGGGTGAGGAATATGATTTAAACGAAGAGGAGGACATTGCAATGCACAAGGGGAAGAGACGAAAGCATGGCGATTTTGTCTAAGGATGTGCGTTCATTCGGAGAGAACGGGTGGATGTGCACAAGAGGTTGATGCGCAACTACTTCAGTTCACCACCCGTTTTTTCGGAGAAGTACTTTCAACGCCGATTCAGAATGTTCAAAGACTTGTTCATCCACATTTGCAGTTTTGTGAAGCAGCATGATTGATCCTTCGAGCAGAGGAGAAATTGTGCAGGATTGCTTGGACATAGCACTGAACAGAAGTTCACTGCCGCATTGCGCATGATGGCCTATGGTGTTCCTGTAGACTACATTCAAGACAACTTGGCGATGGCAGAGAGCACTTCTATCTTCTTTGTCAAACAATTTGCAAAGTCTATTGTGGAAGTGTTTGGTGCAGAGTACTTGAGAGCTCCCAATGCTCAGGACACTCAGAGGCTGTTGGAGATGAACAAAGCTCGTGGGTTTCCAGGGGTGCTAGGGTCCGTCGATTGCATGCATTGGAAGTGAAAAAAATACCTAAGAGCATGCCATGGACAGTTCAAGGGTCGTGGGAAGGATGCCATAATCATTCTTGAGGCCGTTGCCGATAAACAAACATGGATTTGGCATTCATAATTTGGCATGCATGGATCTTGCAATAACATCAACGTGTTCGATCGGTCACCTTTTTTTTGCCAAGTTAGCAAATGGAGAAGCATCACTGGTGACCTTTGAACAAAATTGGCACACATATAGCTACGGGTACTATCTTGCGGATGACATCTACCCTAGGTGGAGTACTTTTGTCAGCCGATTTTAAAACCAAGGTAAGAAAGAACTCATCTTTCACAATGCACAAGCGGCGGCTAGGAAAGATGTTAAGAGGGCTTTAAGGATTTTGCAATCCCAATTTGCTATTGTGCGAGGACCATCTAGATTCTGGGATAAAAAAATCCGTTGGTATATCATGACTGCTTGCGTGATCATGCATAACATGATCATTGAGAATGAGCCTGGATAGGGTTTAGGTTACACCTTCTATCACTTGATGGGCATAGGCATTAATCAAATGCTTCACAAAGATGTACAATGAAATTAGAGACTCTATTCGCAAGATCAACTTCAGAAGGATTTGATGGAGGAGTATTGGAAATATCATGGTGAGAGAGCCGACTAGTTTCATTTATTTGTTTGTATATTGTGCAAAACTATGTTATATGTGTGATGCATTTGATGTTGTGGATTTGTATGTGTGATGGATTTGATGTTGTGCAAAACTATGTTGTAATTATGAGTAATTTGATATCGTGGACATGTGCATTTTTTTTATTTGATCATCGAATGTTTTATTTGAATTTGTGCGGCTGATGAACATCGGGTGTACAACAGCTGAATAGCAGCTATAGCGGCCGCGCGACGGCCGTCCGGTTTTGCATCACCTATTGGATTTGCCCATTTACATCACCGTTTAACATCATCTGTAGGAGTTGGTTCTTTTTTGGAGATGTAAAAACATTTTTTGTGATGTAAATTATACAACACCTACTTTTACATCTCCAAGTTTACATCTTTTATTGAAGAGACGATACTCTTAGGTAAAACCAGTCCCATATCAATCGGAGCGCCCGTTGCCAGACTTGGTAGCGCTGCCGAGCAAGCACGAGGAAAAATTCTCTCGACGAATGAAACGGCCGGGATTCCGATTTGTAGAGCCCGTCCTAAGCACAACGTTGTACGTGCCCTAAGAGTATCTATAGCCGGGCGCCCCAAACCGGCCTCAAATGCCCGGGCGGCCCGACCGATCTCGACTTTGCGATCCAGATGGGCCCCTCAAACAGGCCTCAAACGCTCGGGCTGACCAGCACCCCTGTATCCAGCCCAAATATAGGGCGGATATGGGGCGCCTGGGCACGCTAGCCACGTCGGTCTGATGACGGGGTCCCATGTAGAAAACGCCCGGAAACCAGGCGGTACGATGAACGCCGTGTCCATCGGCGCGGTGTGAATGATGCGTGGCGCCGCTTCGGCTCGCCACCCAAGACCAAATTCTACTATTTAAGTCAGTCGGCGTCCCTCAATCCTAACCCATCCACCCCCTCTCCACGCCGCTAATCCGAGCCCATCCACCTCCTTCCCATCTCGCTCTGGCGCTCAGCCCACGGTCCGACGCTCCGCTCATGCTCCGGCACTTAGCCATGGCCCGGAGCAAGATCACCTACTACGCCATGCTGACGCCGGAGCGCTACGAGATCCAACAGGAGATCCGGGCGAGGCAAGCCGTGCGCGCCGCCCTCATCACTGCCGAGCTGCCTCCGGACTTGCCGGAGCCAGACGAGGAGAAGGAGCAGCCGGGAAAACAAGAGGAGGACGAGATGGCTCCGATGGAGGTGGAGGAGGCAGAATAGCAGGAGTCGGAGCTGTCGGAGCATTAGTTATCGGGCTCCAACATGGAGCAGGCGGAGGCGGAGCGTGCCATCGCCCAGTCCGACAAGATGGTGGAGCTGCAGGCCATCCTGGAGTCCATCTAGTATGAGATATATGTGGAGGCCAACCGTGCATTCCTCTGGCGGGAGCACGCGGAGCCCAACAAGCTTTTCGCCGAACTCGATGCGGAGGAGGCCGAAGCGGAGCAGTCGGAGCTGTAGCTGCCACCCATGCTGCCGGAGCCGGGCATGTAGATCGTCAACATCTCCGACGAGGATTAGCTAGATGATCGACGTAGTACGTAGATTTTTATAGTTTGTATGCCTTCGTATGGATTTGAGAATCTAGTGTGACACGTCCGGATGATAGAAGTGAAATTTAAGGAGTGCCCAGTTTTGAGATGCCATATTCAACATTTCCGGCTGTACATTCTCTAATAGGTCCAAGCAAGGTAACAAACTTCGGTTGCGAGAATCTTTGAAATCCAGCTTACCTAAATTGTGCCTTCGTCAGCATGGGAATGTGGTAGCCATGGACGAAAGTGGTGTACGTACCTAAGTGGAGCCATACGAGAATGACTTGCGTTGCATCCGTGGAACGGAAAGAAAATAAGATTGTGATGTGAGGAGTGCCAGATTTATCATACTCCGTGTGCACGAAGATCGAAGAATAACTAACTTCGGTCGTGAGATTCTTTGAAATACCTAAATCGCGCGTTCGTCAGCAAAGGAATGTGCGATCCTTATTCTAGGAGAATAGCAAAGTCAATACTACAATGATGAAACGCGATTACATACAGTGGCATAAACAGTGTGAACAATATGAGCCAACTTAACATGTGTTGGGACTCTAGCTCCTGCTGAAGTCAAGACATTAATTCCGGCTGATTCTTAAGAAACTGTTGCCCTGGCAGGGAATTTAAGGGATTTTATTTGTAATCGTGCGTTCGTCAGCAAAGGAATATGCGAGTTTTTTGTACACATATTCCATGTACGATTCTTATTCTAGGACAACGGCAGAGTCAGTATTACAATGATGAAATGCGATTAAATACAGAGACATAAACAGTGTGAACAATATAGGCCAACTTTAACGTGTGTTAGCACTCTAGTACCTGCTGAAGTCAAGATATTAACTCAGGCTGATTCACAAGAAACTGGTGTGCTAGCAGGGAAATTTGAGCGATTTTATAGACAAGAAAAAGTTGTGATTCTTTTTGTATGACCTGTTTTCAGTCTAGGCGTTGCTCTTTGATCCTGATCCTGACCACTCCAATGTGACTTTCATGTGCCATGTCCCTCTTTTTTCTTCTGTTTTCATAATTCGGTTGTGTGCATCTTCAATCTTTTGCTGACTTTTGACATTGTGTTGTTCTAGAATTCGAATGTAGGAGTACTTAGTATCAGCTTGACATTGATAGTGTATTACCCTTTATCTATATATATATATTGGGCAAAAGGAATGATCTCTGTAAAAATAAATTTCAAACTAGCTAGGGTGTGCCTAGTATTCCATACCCCATAGGCACGTGAAACTGCTGAAAGAGAACGGAATCTATGGAGCGAATTTTGCACCGCTTGACCCATCTTTGTATAATGGCTACGGATTAGCAGCTCAAGTGCTTCCCCAAATCGACCCCTAGCCCCTAGGCTTTGTGTGGGGCATGTAGCATGATTAGGACTTTGTCCCAACCGCAAGCCTGTCTTATTCTAGCCAAGTGTGTACTGAGCACCATCTCCTTGCGGCGCCAAACAAAAAGCACATGTCCTTCCTTGTGCTCGCCTAAATTTGGAGGCTACCGGTGCTGGCAAAGTGATGCAGCCCTTGAAAGAAGCTACGCTAAACATAAACAAAGGGCAAGTCAAATATTTACTAGCTCTTCGAGGGGCCATGAATCAGGGGAGCGAGGACGATGCTGTACTACGCTAAACGCCGATTTCTGAAGCAGGATGGGGTCTGGGCAAACAGTAATATCAGGATTGCACAACTTTCAGTTTCAGAGTTTGTCGGGTACCCAAAAAACTGCAGACGGTTGCTTTCCTGAAACAATGTTGGCGTTAGCAGTTAGGCATCTTTCTGTTCCGGGAGTTGGATGGTTCCCACTGATACTGTATGTGTATAACTAAAAGGCACTGTCGAGAAAAACGATGGTGATGGTGTAGGGGTTTTGTGGTTCAGACTGTTTTTAACTTGCTCGATTGGTACCTTTTGGACCCATATCCAGGGTTAAAATTCAGTAATTCACACACTGGCTGAGTTCAACCAAAGCTGCCCTAGATTCTGGATCATGAGCATATAGCACGCATGCGCTTCAGGTTTGAAAGGCTGGATGCACCGATGACCAAACCATATTACCATGCTATCTACTTTTCATGCTGATTACTACTACTACACTGCGCGCGCGCGCACACACACACACCTTCTAGAAATGGGACAAGAATTGTAGAAAACAATTATGGATCCAGCCAGAGCCAGTGTTAAACAGTTAAGGATATAAATTGGCCTAACGATGACGGGCCGGGCGCCGGCGGTGGATGCCTCACCAACCAGCGAGTTAAATCGCTTAACAAGGCTGTCTGTCGCTCACAAATTGTTTGGGACTCCGATCGAATTGCTGGACGATGACTCATGAGGACCCCGTTGGCGAGTCCTTTCTGCACAAAGGACATGGAAGATCGGCATTGCCCGTTTCTTTCAACAGAACTGTATCAATTTGCCTTCCACAAATTTTCTTCTGCCTCTTTTGTTGGGTAATGCACTCCGTAGCACGGTTTGTTTGGACCCTTGCAGCATGTTGCATGGCTGCTTCTATAATGCAGGAGGAGGATGGTACTGGCCTGCCTGAATCGACATATTTCATGGACGCATTCCCACGACGAGACCGGCGATGATGATAATGAAAAGACCGAGTAGATTTATGGGCTTAAATTGCATTTCGTCGTACTTTCTATGATATCTTGCTAGCTAGAATAGGTTAGTTTTGAACCAAAGGCCATCTCAAGACGCAGATAAAGAAAGAGAGAGCTGTAGACACCTGACCTGACCTGGCCCCAACTTATCGACTGTATTCAACAGCCTACATGCTAGTGTCCCAGCCAACTCTCCTTTGGCGTTTCCAGAAGATTTTTTTTTTTTCGAAACGGAGGCAAAAGATTTGCCTCATCGATTAAATAAGAGGATAATAGAGTTACAGAGTGCTACAAAAGGCCGAGAGAACGGCATGACAATTACTCGCGTAATACAATTTTCCCTAATTTCTTCGCCCCTGCAGTAACCCAAAGGTTGGCCTCATCCACAATAAGCTTTAGGAGGATTGGTGGCGGTGCATTCTTGTGACGGAACACCCTAGCGTTCCTCCCATTCCATATTGTCCACGACACAAGCATGATAAGAGAGGCCATGGCGCGTCGATCTGGGTTGCTCAAGTTGGTTCGCCTATCCCACCACTCCAAGAGGGATCCCGCAAGGTGCCAGTCATTAGTGTTCATGTGCACAAGGCCATATTTATCAATGATCAAACGCCAGAGCCTAGTAGTGAAGCGGCACTTAACGAAGAGATGGATGCCCGTCTCCTGCTCGCGCTTGCAGAGGGGACAGAGGCCACAGTTAGGCCAACCACGCCGCTCAAGCCGGTCGGCGGTCCAAATCCGATCTTGCAAGGCCAGCCAAGCGAAGAATTTGACTTTCGGGGGCGCCCACACCTTCCACACCATGAAGTTCATGGGGGATAGAATCAAACCAAGGAACTGCGCCTTGTACGCGGTTGACGCCGAGTATAAACCATCTGTAGAGCGTTTCCAGAAGATGGCAACACCTGTAGACTGAAGAAAAAGCGAGCAGAGATTCCCGTTTCACTTCAAAGAGAAAAGGTACACGAGAGAACATGAACAGAAATCAGTAAATGACCACGTGCTAAATCAGGCCGTTACTTAACAAATCGTAAAGGTCGCCAGACAGCAACCGTGCGACCGGACCCGACGGTCGCCGGAGAGCAGCCCGGCGAATTCACCCTGCACAAAGGGTGGTCGTAAAATTGACCTACCGCGCTGCACGAGCGAGGGAGGGATTTCCTAACATCATCTTCACGTCATGACAGGGTCACTGCGGCAACCGAAAAGAGGGAGACAGAAATGCTGAGCACATGCACAGGTGAAAACCGATTGATTGGCCGGCACTTCGCACTGCCCGGTTAATCCGCACCGCACGCGGAGAGTCTCGAGCCTGAAGAAGTCGGAAAGTTACGGGAGGAGAGACAGCGGGGGTTGGTGATTGGCGAGACGAGAGCATCCATCGTGGCCGCAGAATCACCAAGGCCATCTCTGGTCAATCGGTCACAGGGTTTACAATTGAGCGCATTTTTCCTTGGTTGCGAGAGCGTGCGTGCGCACCTTCTTTCTTTGCGCCTCGCAACTTCCCCGGCCAATTCTTTGACCGCACCAACTCGTGCACTTGGACTTCAGGAGATGCTACAAATTTTTAGAGTGCCTTTTTCAGCACCAGCAGACTTGCAGTTTGCTTCGGTGGTTGGTTGCAATAATCATGGGCAAACAGACGAGTGAGAGTGAGCGCAGGATTGAAAAAAAACGCAGTGTTTCCGCGCCGAACCCATGCTGCTAATCTTCAGGTGTGATAGGTTTTCAGACCCGTATGTGCATCACGGATTTGACGATTCGGGCCCGGCTACATTTGGTTGGTCGCTGGCGAGCGCACGCACCGGTCTCGCTGATGGAGAGGCCGGGGATGGTGCACGGTTTGACCCAAGAAAGGGGCGTCTCTTGGGTCATGGAATGTGTGAACACATGATCGAAGCAGTCAAATGTTAGAAGAGGATTTCGTCAACGGTTATAACGCACGCACAGGAATCTAGTCCGTTGCTTAATCATCACACGCAACCATTTCATAAAATAGTATACATTATTATTCCCTTTTGGTTTTTATCGAGAAATTATTCCCTTTGGTTTTGTAGCTTAAAAAACAGCACTCCGTTTGGTATAGTTATCCCCAAGTTTTGTTTTGTCGTTGTTATCTTCGAGTGTTAGCACTCAGCACGCACTGCCCACTTCAGTTTCGTCAGAGGATTTGGAAACTCCATAAAGACACCAGCAATTAGCGCAAAGCTAGCATTATCTTCCTGATCGGATCGTTGTCGAATCAAAGCCCAGATGAGTAGTGGGGTCAGAAGATTAGGCGGGTTTGGGCAGTGTGATAAGAAAAGATCGAAAGGTCTCGTGGTCTTGAGAAAGGCAACCTGGCACGCTGGTAAAGGGTCTTGGCGCTTTCAAAAGCCGCCGGAATTGGCCCAATCAGGGCAATGTCAAGCTACTGTGTTGCATGCCATTGAAATGGAAATTCCACAGGCATGAATAATTTGCTTGGCCAACACTACTGCTGTGAATGATGATTCAGTGAAATGAGCACCAGGGGGAGGTAAAAGTGAAGATTGACTTGCCAGTACTCCATTCACCGCAAAGGGAATTACAGCATGATTGCAATC
Organism: Secale cereale; assembly: GCA_902687465.1. Lineage (NCBI taxonomy): Eukaryota > Viridiplantae > Streptophyta > Magnoliopsida > Poales > Poaceae > Secale > Secale cereale. The sequence goes on from LR738712.1 coordinate 583,080,712, forward strand.
TCGTGTGTCGTGTGTGTACATGCGTATATATGTGGTACATTCACAGGATTGGGGGTGAACATAAATTGGAGTTCAAGGGACTTTTTTTTTTGGAAATGGAGGCGTACCCCCGGCATCTGCATCATAAAGATGCATGCAGCCATCTTATTAAAAATCCGTAAGGTATCACAAAGTCGTCAAAGTATTACAGCTCGTAAATGGAGCGAAAAATAAAAATAAAGCAAAGTTCATGCCGACAATCACAACCGGAATGGCAATAAGAATGATAAACTCCCTAGACTCCTATCCTGTTATGCGACCGCCATCCGAACCGGTTGAATATAGCCCGTGCTACCATCTTCCACTGGTTGCACCCAGTAACCAAAGGCTCCCTGGATTTCGTAGGAGTGAGTAAGGACCACGTACGGATCCAGGCAGTAGCTCTGAAGATGACCTGCAAGAAAGTTAAATTGTGTTGTCTATTAAATATCAAATCATTCCTATAATTCCATTTAGTCCACAAGAGCGCACATATTTCAATCCGAATACAAGCCGCCGTAGTATGATCGACCCCAGTTAACCACATTCCAAACAACGATGCAATATCAACTGGAGGGCTAATGTTGAAGGTTATATGAATCGTTCTCCAAAGCAATTTGGCTAATTGGCATTAAAGAAATAAATGTTGTATTGTTTCATCATGATCACAAAAGCAACATTCGTGGGCTACCTACCCATCGCCTCTTGATTAAGTTGTCCTTTGTAAGAATTACTTGTTTGTGAACAAACCACATAAAGATTTTAATGCGCAAAGGAACGTTAATCTTCCAAATATGCAACGATCTCGAGACTGGGCCAAAATTAATCAAGTCTAGAGAAAGATTTTACCGTAAAAATCCCATTGTTAGCTAGTTTCCATTCCGTGGAGTTCGGTTGGTCGGAGAGTTGAACATTTATCAATCTCTGAACCAGATGCATTCCATCGCTCACCAACTAGTGCTCGTCTGAATTGAATATTTAAGGGGATCGTATGTAAAACAGTGCCTACGTAATCCTCCTTACGTTGCGCAATGTTATACAGGATGGGATATTGTACAGCCAGGGGCGTCTCTCCTAACCATGTATCCTCCCAAAACCTTGTTGACATCCCATTACCAACCAGGAATTTGACCCTCCGAAAGAACAAGTCCTTCACTCGCATAAGCCCTTTCCAGAATGGCGAGTCCGTTGGTCTCATGGTAACCTGAGCGAGTGTTTTGGACTCGAGATACTTATTACGCAAAATCTGTGCCCACATGTCGTCCGGCTCTGTCTCTAACCTGTAGAGCCATTTGCTCATAAGGCACTTGTTCTTGATTTCTAAGTTCTCAATATGGGGACCGCCCTGGTCTTTTGGTCGACAAAGAATGTCCCATCGCGCGAGACGTTATTTCATCTTGGCCTCATCTGACTGCCAGAAGAACCGAGATCTGAAAAAATCAAGTCGTTTCCGTACGCCTTTCAGAATTTCGAAGAACTATAGTAGGAACATCGGCATACTAGTCAGTACTGAGTTAATCAACACTAACCGACCTCCATAAGACATTAGTTTACCCTTCCAGCAACTAAGTTTTTTTCTATTCGATCTTCGATACATTTCCATTCTTTATTGGATAGCTTACAGTGGTGAATCGGTATACCCAACTAACTAAATGGTAAAGAACCCAATTCACATCCAAACAATTGTCTATATGTGTCTTGTTCGTCTTTGGCCTTCCTAAAATAGAACAACTCACTTTTGTGGAAGTTTATCTTTAAACCAGACAATTATTCGAAGAGACATAATATAAGTTTCATATTACGCGCCTTAGTAATGTCATGTTCCATGAATAGGATGGTGTCGTCAACATATTGTAGGATGGATACTCCTCCATCAACCAGATGAGGAACTAACCCCTCCACTTGTCCGTGCTGCTTGGCCCTGCCAATAAGAATGGCTAACATGTCAGCCACTATATTAAACAGGAGAGGAGACATGGAATCTCCTTGTCTCAAACCCTTGTGTGTCTGACAATAATGACCGATATCATCGTTAACCTTGATTCCGACACTACCCTTCTGGACTTGAGAACCCACTTGGTTCCGCCAGACCTCGCTAAATCCTTTCTTGCGCATTGCCTGCTGTAGGAAAGGCCACTTAACTTTATCATACGCCTTCTCGAAATCCACTTTCAAGATAACCCCATCTAGCTTCTTCGAATGAATTTCATGTAGCGTTTCATGCAAAACGACCACCCCTTCAAGTATATGTCGTCCTATCATGAACGATGTTTGGCTCGGTTGTACCACATAATGCGCGATCTGTGTCAATCTATTGGCCACTTTTGTGAATATTTTGAAACTCACGTTAAGAAGACAAATTGGCCTGAATTGTTCAATTCGAACTGCCTTTTCTTTCTTTGGCAATAGTGTAATCATGTCAAAATTAAGATGAAACAACTCTAAATGACCATTAAAGAAATCAAGAAACATAGGCATAAGATCATTCTTAATAATATGCCAATATTTCTTATAGAATTCAGATGGAAACCCATCTGGTCCCAGTGCTTTATTCGATTTCATTTGTGAGATTGCATCCAGAATCTCTTTCTCAGTAAACGCCACAGCTAAAATATCGTTCTCTTCTACCTGCAGCTGAGGAATATCTCCAATTATAGATTCGTCTAGGGACACCGTACTTGCTTCTGGATGGTCAAACAATTGTTTATAGTAATTAGAGATATAAGCTTTCAGGTTCTCATGCCCCACAATTGTCCCATCGTCCTGTTCAAGCTGAATGATTTTTTCTTCCTATGTTTGCCATTCGCAATCATATGGAAAAATTGTGTATTGTCATCCCCTTGGACAACCTTAAGCACTTTGGCCCGCAGTGCCCATTTGAGCTCCTCTTCTCTAAGAAGCGTTCGAAGGCTTAGCTCAGCTTCGGTCTTGGATCTTTGCTCATTCACCGTAAGCAGGTTACTTTCTGCTTTTAAATCTAAAGCTTCGATCAAACGAGTATGTGACGCCCCCGATTTGTCCGTACACTAATCATGCACGCAAATGTGTACGTCCAAGATCAGGGACTCACTGGTAGATATCACAACACAACTCTAAAAGTAAAATAAGTCATACAAGCTTCATATTATAAGCCAGGGGCCTTGAGGGCTCGAATACAAGTGCTCGATCATAGACAAGTCAGCGGAAGCAACAAATATCTGAGTATAGACATAAAGTTAAACAAGGTGCCATAAGATGGCTAGCACAAACTGGGATACAGATTGAAAGAGGAGCAGGCCTCCTGCCTGGGATCCTCCTAAACTACTCCTGGTCGTCGTCGGCAGACTGCACGTAGTAGTAGGCGCCTCCGGTGTAGTAGGAGTCATCGTAGGTGGCGTCTGGCTCCTGGGCTCCACCATCTGGTTGCATCATCCGAGAAGAAGTAACAGAAGGAGAAAAAGGGGGAGAAAAGCAACCGTGAGTACTCATCCAAAGTACTCGCAAGCAAGGATCTATACTACATATGCAATGGTAACAATGATATGGGTAGTATCGGTGGACTGAACTGCAGCAAGTCAGAATAAGAGGGGGATAGCTAATCCAAACGAAGACTATGCTTCTGGCAGCCTCCATCTTGCAGCAGTAGAAGAGAACAGTTGGTAAGTTCACCAAGTAACATCGAATAGCATAATCCTACTCGGCGATCCTCCCGCACATCATCCTGTGAGAGAGCAACCATCGAGTTATATCTGGAACTCATCTGGGTGTATTTTAACAAGTGTCCGGTTCTAGTTGTCATGAGGTCGGAATACAACTCCGGGCCGTCCTTTTACCGAGGGACACAGCTATTCGAATAGATTAACTTCCCTGCAGGGGTGCACCACATAACCCAGCACGCTTGATCCCATTTGGTCGGACACACTTTCCAGGGTCATGCCCGGCCTCGGAAGATCAACACGTCGCAACCCTACCTAAGCACAACAGAGAGGTCAGCACGCCGGTCTAAGTCCTAGGCGCGCAGGGGTCCGGGCCCATCGCCCAACGCACACCTGCACGTTGCGTACGCGGCCGATGAGCAGACCTAGCAACCTCCATTACTAAGGAAGTTACGTTACGCGGTCCAACCCGGCGCGCGCCGCTCAATCGCTGACGTCAAGAAGGCTTCAGCTGATACCACGACGTCGAATACCCATAACTATTCCCACGTAGCTGGTTAGTGCATATAGGCCAACGGCCAGACTCAGATCAAATATCCAAATTCGTTAAGCGTGTTATTATGAAATAACCGTGGACAACGACCAGGGCCAGGCCACCTCTCCACTGGGTATCTCAACCTGCCCTGTCGCTCCGCCGCCAAGATCCACATAGGGGGCCGTCGGGAAAGTATGTCCTTTCAGCCCCCAATCCGTGAATCAACCGCGGGTACTCAACGAGCCGACCCGACTTTAGTCACAACATGTATCATGTATATGTGTATGTAGTATATACCCGTGATCACCCCAAGTGATCACGGCCCGATAGAATAGCAGGGCAGACGGACAAGGGTGTAGGGACACTGATGGAATTCTAGCATCCTATACTAAGCATTTAGGATTGCAGGTAAAGTATCAACAGTGGTAGCAACAATGACAGGCTATGCAGCAGAATAGGACTATCGAAAGCAGTAAAATGCTACAGTACCCTAATGCAAGCAGTAGAGAGAAGAATAGGCGATATCAGGTTGATCAAGGGGAGGGGCTTGCCTGGAAGCTCGGCAGCCAAGGTGGGGTCGTCAACACCGTAGTCGATCGGGGCAGCAGCAGCATCGGTCTCGTAGTCTATCGGAGAGAAGACGGGGAAGAAACAGTGAATACAATGCAAACAGATGCATGACGATGCATGACATGACATGTAACGGTGCTAGGGGTGCCCTAACGCAGTATCGGGTGATACTGGCGAAGGGGGGAAACATCCGGGAAAGTATTCCCGGTGTTTCGCGTTTTCGGGCGGATGAAACGGAGGGGGAAAGTTACGGGTTCGGTATGCTAGGGATGTGTGGTTGACGAACGGTCTGCGTATTCGGATGCGTCTCGAAATTCTGAGCAACTTTCATATATAAAGTATTTTCATCCGAGTTACGATTTATTTTATTTTATTTTTTAAAGTTTTAAATCATTTTCTAATTTATTAATTATTTAATAAATCAACATTATCCTGAATAGTGCATGCTGACGTCAGCATGACGTCAGCAGTCAACAGGACGTTGACTGGTCAAACTGACGCGTGGGACACGTGTGTCATTGACTGTAAGTTAACTAATAGTTTAGTTAGGTTAATTATGATTTAGTTAATTACTAATTAGATTAATCTAAATATGATTAATTAACTTAATTAATTTGTTAATTAATTAATTAATTAATATAATTATTTATTATTATTATTTTGAAATCCTTTTTTTTTGCAACGTTCTGGGGGGCGGGCCCCCTTTGGCAGTGGTCCAGGGGCCATAGCGGGTGCGGGCGAACGGGTGCGGGGCGATGGGCGCCAGCCCGATGCGGCGTTGGGCGCGCACGCCGGCGCCGGCGGCCAAGTGCGAGGGAGAGCCGCGCCGGGGCGGCCGCGGTGGCAGGTGGGCGCGCGTGGCCGAGGAGGTAGGAGGCGGCACGGGGAGGCCACGGCGGGGCAGGCCCGGCAACGGAGGAACGACGGGGCTGGGCGTGCAGATGGCGCGAGCGGCGGTACGAACAGCAGCAGCCGGCAGCAGCCAGCAGGCAAGCAGCAGCGCATCACGCGGGCACGCGTAGGCGCAGTCAAGGCGCGGTCAGGGTGCGGCCAAACGGAGGGTTGGGCGCGATGAGCGCGGGCTCCGGGCGCGGCCATGGTGGCGGCTGCGCGTGCGGCAAGGGAGGCCCGGGGCGGGCGAGCCGCATGCCACGACGGTGGACGCGCGCGGACGCACGTGGCCGCGGGCGGGCGGCGAGGTAGTCCCGGGGCGCGGGCGATGCGCGTGTGCGGTGGAGCGGGGCGATGAGCCGGGATGCGTGCGGCGGTGCAGCAACGGAGCAGCGTCGGGTCGAGGGCGCGGACGGCAACAGCATCGTGACGCAGCAGCAGAGGGGGGGCGGAGCGAAGGCAGCATAGCGCTGCCGAGCGGGCGCCGCGGCGAGCTAGCGCGTGTGACCGAAGGAGAGGTAGGGGAGGGAGCGGCCCAGGGCCTCACCGGCGTTGCTGAGTAGAGGGGGCGGCGAGGCTCGATGGGGCCGTTCGGGGAGGAGGATGGGGACCACGTGCGGCGCAGGGAGAGGCAGTCCGGCGGCGGGTTTCGGCGCCGGCATCGAGCGGGGTCGGGGCGGAGCTGATGGGCCTCTAACCCCTCGTTGGTTACCCCAAGTGGAAGGTGTGAGATGCAGTGTTGTGAAAGTTTTTCCCTTAGCAAAGATGCCAAGGATCAAATCCCCAGAGACTCCTAGGTTCAATAAGTAGGTGTCAACTGCTAACGGCGCCAGATATTAGCAATCAACGTGGACCTGCACACAGATACAAATAACTTTGCTCCCAACGAGTACAGAGAGGTTGTCAATCCCTCCGGCCTTGTAGTTCACAAAGGATTAAACGCAAATGATAGTAGTGATAGATAATGTTTGCAATAGTAAGTAAAAGCGAAAAGTAAATAGCGGATGTGATCAATGATGGTAATATGGACCGGAGTCTCATGATGTTCACTAGTGATGTCTCTCTCCCAAAAGACGATAAAACAGCTATGTGAGGTAAACGAATTACAGCTGGGCAATTGACAGGACCACGAACGCAAACCAATGCTGACTACATTGCAAGAAAGGTTGAGGTTCAAAGCATGGGCGGTACGCCAAAGTAAGTAGACCGAAATCCATCAATATCTACTACTAATCATCCACCTTGAGATATCTATCCAGAACATCTCGCTGGTATTAAGTTGCGAGCCCCACCCATAGTGTAAACTCAATGCAACAGACAAATGCATTAAAAGAACTTTGCGTAAAGTAAACAATCCTTGCACCCGCGGGCACAAGCACCGTTGTTTTCCCCCTTGTGGCAACAGCACATCCCCTAGACTCATGTTTCTGTCACTCAAACTAGTCATCGAGGGGCATGAACCCACAATCGAGCATAACGTTCCCTCTTGGAGTCACTACCTATTACTTGGCCAAAGCAATAAATAACAACGGAGAACATGCAAGAATTACTTATGAACATAAATATAAAAGAGGTAGATCAAATATATTACTCAATCACAATCTGAACATAATCTCATAATCCATCGGATCCCAGCAAACTCAACATAGCAACAGCATAAGGATTACATATGTGCCTCGATCATGTAGGGCAGCTCACGAGGACTAATTAGTGAAGCACAAGAACGGGAGGAGAACATCACATAGCTACTGGTCATGGACTCATGGTCCAAGGGAGACTACTCACAACTCATCCGGGAGGCGTCCATGGTGGTGGAGAAGCTCCCGATGGTGATCCTCCCCTCTGGCAGGGTGCCGGGGAGAGTTCTCCTGGTGCTCCTGATCTTGGAAGCGGCGGCGGCGGCGGCGGAACAGAGATGAGATCGCGAAAAAGAGTTCCCGTCCCGAGGGTTTCGAAGGACGCTCTGGTGCCCTGGTGCCCCCCCCGGCTGTACTTCGGGCGCAAGGTAGGTTCTGGAACGCTGATTTTTTATATAATTTTTCTGGATTTTTCCTGACAGTTCTCGTAATGTGAAAACCTGAAATACAAAAACAGCCGAAAACAGAAACTGGCACTGGGGTGCACTGGATTAGTAGGTTAGTCCAAATATGATCAAAAGTGTATGGAAGTGTATAAATATCATAGCAATATCACCCAAAAGTGGCATGGAGCAAGCAGAAATTATAGATACGTTTTGGACGTATCAGG
>LR738712.1:583088617-583102008 GCA_902687465.1 Secale cereale
GGTTCTGTTAATTTTAATTTAGTTAGGTTTTGTTTTTGTTTTGTTTGTTTTTCTTTCCTTTTATTTATTTCTCTTTTTCTGTTTTATTTTATTTAAAATACTTAGGCATTTTTAGAAACTGTAATAACTACACCATAATTGATGTTGCAATATTTAGCACCGCCCGAACATTTTTATTTAAAATTTTGAAAACTTATATTGTTTATATCTTTTTTGGGCTTTTATTTCGAACGGGATTTTCGATTAGCGTGATGTTATCAACAGTAACACGATGACGTGGCATCATTAGCAGGGAATTACTGTAGCGTGATTACCCAGGCGTTACAAATCTCCTCCACTACAAGAAATCTCGTCCCGAGATTTAGGAGGTAGAAGGAAACAGTGCGGGGTATTCTTCACGAAGACGATCCTCGCGTTCCCAAGTGGCTTCGTCTTCAGAGTGATGCGACCACTGAACTTTGAGGAACTTGATCACCTTCTGACGTGTGCGACATTCAGCTTGGTCGAGAATGCGGACCGGATGCTCTTTATAGGAGAGGTCCTATTGCAACTCGAGCACTTCGTGATCCACTGCGCGGACTGGGTCCTTGAAGCAGCGGCGGAGTTGAGACACGTGGAACACATCGTGAACCTGAGAAAGGTTCAGTGGCAGCTCCACTTGATATGCCACCTTTCCACGCCTTTCAAGAATAGTGAATGGACCAATATAGCGAGGAGCTAATTTTCCCTTGATCCCGAAGCGGTGAGCACCCTTCATTGGTGTAACTCGAAGATAAGCCTTTTCGCCAGGTTGATAGACCATGTCTTGATGACGACGGTCATACTGACTTTTCTGACGTGACTGGGCAGTTTTCAGATTCTCGCGAATGACGCTGACTTGCTCTTCAGCGTGTTGAATAATATCCGGACCGAAGAGTGAACGTTCCCCAGTTTCTGACCAGTTCAGAGGGGTTCGGCACTTTCGTCCATATAACACTTCGAAGGGAGCCATCTTCAGACTAGCTTGATAGCTATTATTATAAGAGAACTCAGCATACGGGAGAGATTCCTCCCATTTCTTGCCGAAGGAAATAACACAAGCTCGAAGCATGTCTTCGAGAACTTGGTTGACACGTTCAACTTGCCCTTGCGACTGAGGATGAAAGGCAGTACTGAATGACAGGTGCGTTCCCATAGCTTCTTGGAAACTTGCCCAGAATCTTGAAGTGAATAAACTGCCACGGTCAGAACTGATAACCAGTGGAATACCATGAAGTGAAACAATTCTGGACATGTAGAGATTTGACAGCTGACTAGCAGTAATTGTTTCTTTGACTGCCAGAAAATGTGCAACTTTGGAAAGCCGGTCAATGACGACAAGAATTGCACCATTACCTCTCTGAGGTTTGGGAAATCCAGCGACGAAGTCCATCTCAACATGGTCCCATTTCCATTCGGGAATAGAGATAGGTTGCAAAGTTCCAACAGGCCTTTGATGTTCGGCTTTGATACGACGGCAAACGTCACACTCAGCAACATAACGAGCAATGTCTTGCTTCATATTAGACCACCAGAATCTCTGACGAATGTCTTGGTACATCTTGGTACTACCGGGATGAATAGACAAAGGTGTATCATGAGCTTCTTCCATAACCTTTGGAGTCATATTCAGGTTTTCCCTCGAACATGGTACCACTAAGCGGCCTTTGAAGTATAAGGCGCCATCATCGGCAATAGTGAAAAATGAGGGCTTTCCTCCTGCGAGATAGCGTTTAGTCTTCTCGACTTCGTTGTCCGCCTTCTGAATCCACTTGATGGCGTCCACGAGATCTGGTTTAGCAACCAGGGTATTGAGAGAACCCTAGGAAACAACATGGAGGTTCATTTTAGGGAACTCTTCAGGAGGGGGAGCGAGTGCCCCAGGAGGAACAATATGGAGGTTTAGCTTTCTGAATTCTTCAACAAGCGAGGACTGAACCTTGTGAACCTGGAGGTGGTTGCAATATGACTTGCGGCTTAAGGCATCAGCCATTACATTAGCCTTGCCCGGGGTATAGGAAATACCCAAGTCAAAATCTGCTACGGTCTCCATCCATCTCTGCTGACGGAGGTTCAGGTCTGGTTGAGTAAACAAGTACTTCAGACTTTGGTGGTCGGTGAATATCTCGCAACGATTACCGAGAAGGTAATGTCGCCACTGTTTTAGAGCATATATGACAGCAGCAAGCTCAAGGTCGTGAACTGGGTTGTTCTCTTCGTGAGAACGAAATTGGCGAGAGGCATAAGCAATTACTCTGCGCTCTTGGATTAGGACACAGCCTAATCCTTGACGAGAAGCGTCGCAGTAAATGACGAAGTCCTTCTTAGTATCAGGTGGAGCAAGCACTGGAGCAGAAGTCAGCTTGTCCTTGAGCGCCTGAAAACTTTCCTGGCATTTGTCTGTCCACTCGAACTTGACGCCCTTGTGAAGTAGACCAGTCAGAGGCTTGGCGATCTTGGAGAAGTTCTCGACGAATCGACGGCAATAGCTGGCGAGACTGAGAAAACTTCTGACTTGCTTGACATTCTTCGGAGGAGTCCAATCGAGAATGGCCTGAACTCGTTCAGGGTTGACGGCAATACCATCCTTGGAGATGACATGCCCAAGGTAGGTTACTTCAGGAAGCCAGATCTCGCACTTGGAAAACTTAGCATAAAGTTGATGCTCTCGAAGCTTTTCCAGTACAAGGCGAAGATGTTCAGCACGTTCTTCCTTATTCTTGGAAAATACAAGGATATCATCCAGATAAACCACGACGAATTTGTCGAGGTATTCCATGAATATGTAATTCATCAGGCGAGAGAATGTAGCTAGAGCATTTGTCAAGCCGAATGACATGACGGTGTACTCGAACGAACCATATCGAGTTACAAAGGCGGTCTTTGGAATATCCTCTTCACGAACACGGATCTGGTGGTAACCCAACCTCAAGTCGAGTTTAGAGAACGCTGATGAACCAGCCAGTTGATCATACTGATCATTGATCCGAGGAAGCGGATATTTGTTCTGAATAGTTGCTTGGTTGATAGGACGGTAATCTTGGACCAATCGGTTTGTCCCATCCTTCTTCCTGACAAAGAGGGAAGGCGCTCCCCAAGGAGAGCAACTCGGGCGAATGAAACCACTAGCAAGAGATTTGTCAATTTCCTCCGTAAGCTCAATGAGTTCATGAGGCGGCATCTTGTAGGGTCGTTTGGCTATAGGAGTGGTGCCTGGTTTCAAGTCGATGATAAACTCGACAGCTCTAGCAGGGGGAATCCCTGGAAGTTCCTCAGGAAAGACGTCCTGGAACTCGCGCACGATGGGAATGTTTTCGATGCCCTCGAGTGGTGAAGCGTTCAATGCATAAAGACGTGCTTCAGCATTTTGAACCAGACAAGCTTGATAGCTTACTATCTCATTGAAAGGGTGTAACGGGTGGACTGTCTTGGTGGCGCAAACTATAGAAGCAGTATGGGCTTTTAGCCAATCCATTCCCAGAATGAGGTCGATGTTGGACGACTTCAGGATAATGGGAGAGGCATAGAACTACAACCCTTCGATTTCAACGGGAACGTCGTGACAACCCATAGAGGTTTGACATTGGCCGGCAGGGGTTTTTACCACTACCGAAGTGTTCATTTCTTCACATCTAATGTCGTGCTTATATGCAAAATCTTCTGACATGAATGAATGCGATGCTCCTGAATCAAATAAAATAGATGCAGGTACTGAATTAACAAGGAGAGTACCCATCACAGTAGCAGGTTGGTCTTGAGCCTCATTGAGATCAACGTGGTGGGCCTGAGCACGACCATAAGGCTTGGCATTGTTGTTGCGGGGCTGATTGTTCCCACGACCAGCTGTAGGCAGTGCAAGCTGGTTCTGATTCTGGAAGCAGTTCCTGTCAAGGTGCCCTGGCTGACCACACTTGTAGCACAGACCATCATTGGGGGCAGAAGCAGGAGCTGGGAGTGGTGCCGCTGGAAGTCTTGGCTGCCTAGGTGGTGGAGGCAGACGAGGTGCAGCATAGGACTGCCTTGGAGCAGGTGCAGCTGGACGGTACACATTCTTGGGGATCCAGACCCTACGCTTCTGTGAGGGAGGGCCCGAGGATGAGCCCGGTTCACGATTGCGCCTGAGAGTGCTCTGGTGTTCCTGCAGACCAGTTTCAACCTGGATAGCTTTGTTCACCAAGGTGGCGAAATCTCCAAAGTCATGCACAAGGAGTGCGAGCTTGATGTCAGCATGAAGTCCGTCTCGGAACTTTTCCTGTCTACGGGCATCAGTGGAAATGTCTTCTTCAGCATAGCGGGATAAGTCCAGAAACTCCCGATGATAAGCATCCACAGTCTTGTTGCCCTGGGTGAGGTTGCGGAACTCACGCTTCTTCCTATCCACGATTCCCCGAGGAATGAAGCGGGCACGAAAGGCAGCTTGGAATTCCGGCCAAGTGATGATTGTTCCAGCAGGCAGTGTACGCATGTGGCTGTCCCACCATTGAGCAGCGAGACCCTTCAGATAGTATGCTGCAAAGGTGACATAGTTGGCAGCGACAACTCCAGCAGACTCCAGTTCAAAGGCAATGTCACGGAGCCAGTCATCAGCATCAAGAGGCTGAGTTGAGCCGCGGTAGATGGATGGGTTGAGGCGAGCAAAGTCATTCAGTGTCACTACGCCATGCTGCTGATCCATGTTGGGGCGAGGGAACTGACCCATGACAGTCTCCATGAACTGGTGATTCATCTCCAACTGTTGGATCATACCGGCCATGTATTCGGGCGGTGGTGGGGCGTTGCCACCACGGCCAGCTGGTCTAACCATCCTGCTAATATATAACAGGGGTAGTTCAGCATTGAAAAATTTGCAAACACAAGAATCATTTATGAATGAAACATGCATAATGAAAGGAGCACGTAAAATACCACATAGTAGTCGGCATATATTACAAAAGGGGTGCATGCATAGAGTTCAGTACACAGAGTTCAGTACATAACTAAGGACATCATAGGCGGCACGCAGGCTCGTGGCGAATGCATCTAGTACTAATAAGCAAGACTACATCAGTCCCAGACGGAACTATGGAGGTAGAGGTAGTCTGACAGCTGGCAGTGCTGCAACGAAAAGTCCTCCACGCCATCAACCTGAGGGCCGTGGATACTCTGATGCAGAACCCGATGTCCAGGTGGCAACAGAGGACCAAGTGCGGGAGTGTCGCCTCCCACATCTGGCCAACCGACACCAGGAGGCATCACAGTCCTAGCTGGGTAGATCACAGTAGGCGGCAGATGTCTAGATAGGACAAAGGGGTGCAACAGCGTCAAGGCGCGGTACAGGTGCTGACGGGTGGTGTACAACTCGTGGCAAAGAGCTCGGTTAGCTCGATCCAGCCCATTAGCATGCAGAACAAGGTTCCGATGATGGAAGGGCTCTCGGGTGATGGTGGAGTAGGCAGCAGTGTAGTATCCCTCCGCTCCATCGTCGGAGGCGATAGCAACGTGCCTGAAAGGGGAAGTGTACAATGCCCGATACTCTCCACGAAGGCGTGTCAGAGCAGCGTAAGCAGCATCGTGAACTGCCATATCGATGGTCATTCCAACACCATGAGCGGTGTGCAGCACAGTAGAGGAGTTATCTGCACACGAGTAGAGGCGGACGGTGGCACGATACTGCTCCTGGTTAAAGTCCTGGTACTGCTCGTACATGGTATAATCAGGGTGCCAGCGATAACCCAGATAGGTCATCATCTCAACTAGCACGGCAGGTGATCCCGAGGCACCAAGGGTCTGCGTGTGGCGCACGACCTGCCTCGTGGGTTCCATCTGAAAACAAAGATGTTTCAAAGGAGTCAAATGACAGTGTGGGGATTATGCAAAATTCTATTATAAATAATAACTATGGCTAATCCAACTTTGGGGTGAGGGGTCTCGGGGATCCTAATGTTAGGGTTAGTAAAATCGTTTTACCCGAAATAGGAGAGTGTTCAGAATCCCGGAGTATAGATCGAGGAGTAAAAGAATCTAGTACCACCCAAATGGCGACGTGGGCCCGTAAGCCACACATCCATGTTAGTAAAAGTTTTGCAATGTCTAGACTCGACTTCGGCCAAGGAGTGTGGAAGGGGGATTCCTACAGGCAGTCGGCTCTGATACCAACTTGTGATGCCCCCGATTTGTCCATACACTAATTATGCACGCAAATGTGTACGGCCAAGATCAGGGACTCACTGATAGATATCACAACACAACTCTAAAAGTAAAATAAGTCATACAAGCTTCATATTACAAGCCAGGGGCCTCGAGGGCTCGAATACAAGTGCTCGATCATAGACAAGTCAGCGGAAGCAACAAATATCTTAGTACAGACATAAAGTTAAACAAGGTGCCATAAGATGGCTAGCACAAACTGGGATACAGATCGAAAGAGGAGCAGGCCTCCTGCCTGGGATCCTCCTAAACTACTCCTGGTCGTCGTCGACAGACTGCACGTAGTAGTAGGTGCCTCCGGTGTAGTAGGAGTCGTCGTAGGTGGCGTCTAGCTCCTGGGCTCTACCATCTGGTTGCATCATCCGAGAAGAAGTAACAGAAGGGGAAAAGGGGGAGCAAAGCAACCGTGAGTACTCATCCAAAGTACTCGCAAGCAAGGATCTATACTACATATGCAATGGTAACAATGATATGGGTAGTATCGGTGGACTGAACTACAGCAAGCCAGAATAAGAGGGGGATAGCTAATCCAAACAAAGACTACGCTTCTGGCAGCCTCCATCTTGCAGCAGTAGAAGAGAATAGTTGGTAAGTTCACCAAGTAACATCGAATAGCATAATCCTACTCGGCGATCCTCCCGCACATCATCCTGTGAGAGAGCAAGGGTGTATTTTAACAAGTGTCCGGTTCTAGTTGTCATGAGGTCGGAATACAACTCCGGGTCGTCCTTTTACCGAGGGACACGGCTATTCGAATATATTAACTTCCCTGCATGGGTGCACCACATAACCCAGCACGCTTGATCCCATTTGGCCGGACACACTTTCCAGGGTCATGCCCGGCCTCGGAAGATCAACACGTCGCAGCCCTACCTAAGCACAACAGAGAGGTCAGCACGCCGGTCTAAGTCCTAGGCGCGCAGGGGTCCGGGCCCATCGCCCAACACACACCTGCACGTTGCGTACGCGGCCGGTGAGCAGACCTAGCAACCTCCATTATAAAGGAAGTTACGTTACGCGGTCCAACCCGGCGCGCGCCGCTCAGTCGCTGACGTCAAGAAGGATTCGGCTGATACCACGACGTCGAGTACCCATAACTATTCCCATGTAGCTGGTTAGTGCGTATAGGCCAATGGCCAGACTCAGATCAAATATCCAAACTCGTTAAGCGTGTTATTATGAAATAACCGCGGACAACGACCAGGGCCAGGCCACCTCTCCACTGGGTGTCTCAACCTGCCCTGTCGCTCCGCCACCAAGATCCACACAGGGGGCCGTCGGGAAAGTATGTCCTTTCAGCCCCCAATCCGTGAATCAACCGCGGGTACTCAACGAACCGACCCGACTTTAGTCACAACATGTATCATGTACATGTGTATGTATATATACCCGTGATCACCCCCAAGTGATCACGGCCCGATAGAATAGCAGGGCAGACGGACAAGGGTGTAGGGCCACTGATGGAATTCTAGCATCCTATACTAAGCATTTAGGATTGCAGGTAAAGTATCAACAGTGGTAGCAACAATGACAGGCTATGCAGCAGAATAGGATTATCGAAAGCAGTAACATGCTACACTACTCGAATGCAAGCAGTAGAGAGAAGAATAGGCGATATCAGGTTGATCAAGGGGGGGGGCTTTCCTGGAAGCTCAGCAACCAAGGTGGGGTCGTCAACACCGTAGTCGATCGGGGCAGCAGCAGCGTCGGTTTCGTAGTCTACCAGAGAGAAGAGGGGGGACGAAACAGTGAATACAATGCAAACAGATGCATGACGATGCATGAAATGACATGTAACGGTGCTAGGGGTGCCCTAACGCAGTATCGGGTGATACTGGCGAAGGGGGGAAACATCCGGGAAAGTATTCCCGGTGTTTCGCGTTTTCGGGCGGATGAAACGGAGGGGGAAAGTTGCGGGTTCAGTATGCTAGGGATGTGTGGTTGACAAACGGTCTGCGTATTCGGATGCGTCTCAAAATTCTGAGCAACTTTCATATATAAAGTATTTTCATCCGAGTTACGGTTTATTTTATATTAATTTTTAAAGTTTTAAATCATTTTCTAATTAATTAATTATTTAATAAATCAACATTATCCATAACAGTCAACAGGACGTTGACTGGTCAAACTGACGCGTGGGACCCGTGTGTCATTGACTGTAAGTTAACTAATAGTTTAGTTAGGTTAATTATGATTTAGTTAATTACTAATTAGGTTAATTACTCATTAGATTAATCTAAATATGATTAATTAACTTAATTAATTTGTTAATTAATATATTTATTTATTTATTTTTGAAATCCTTTTTTTTTCAATGTTCTGGGGGGCGGGCCCCCTTTGGCAGTGGCCCAGGGGCCATAGCGGGTGCGGGCGAACGGGTGCGGGGCGATGGGCGCTAGCCCGATGCGGCACTGGGCGCGCACGGCGCACGCCAGCGCCGGCGGCCAGGTGAGAGGGAGAGCCGCGCCGGCGCGGCCGCGGTGGCAGGTGGGCGCGCGTGGCCGGGGAAGGTAGGAGGCGGCACGGGGAGGCCACGGCGGGGCGGGCCCGGCAATGGAGGAACGACGGGGCTGGGCGTGCAGACGGCGCGAGCGGCGGTACGAAGCAGCAGCAGCCAGCAGGCAAGCAGCAGCGCATCACGCGGGCATGCGCAGGCGCAGTCAAGGCGCGGTCAGGGTGCGACCAAACGCAAGGTTGGGCGCAGTGAGCGCGGGCTCCGGGCGCGGGCACGGTGGCGGCTGCGCGTGCGGCAAGGGAGGCCCGGGGCGGGCGAGCCGCAGGCCACGGCGGTGGACGCACGTGGCCGCGGGCGGGCGGCGAGGTAGCCCCGGGGCGCGGGCGATGCGCGTGTGCGGTGGAGCGGGGCGACGAGCCGGGATGCGTGCGGCGGTGCAGCAACGGAGCAGCGTCGGTTCGAGGGCGCGGACGGCAACAGCATAGTGACGTAGCAGCAGAGGGGGAGGCGGAGCGAAGGCAGCATAGCGCTGCCGAGCGGGCGCCGCGGTGAGCTAGCGCGTGTGACCGAAGGAGAGGAAGGGGAGGGAGAGGCCCGGGGCCTCACCGGCGTTGCTGAGTAGAGGGGGCGGCGAGGCTCGATGGGGCCGTTCGGGGAGGAGGATGGGGACGACGTGCGGCGCAGGGAGAGGCAGTCCGGCGGCGGGGTTCGGCGCCGGCGTCGAGCGGGGTCGGGGCGGAGCGCCCGATCCAGAGAGGGGGGGGAGTGTCGGTGGTGGGGGGATATTTTCCCCCACTGGTGGGGGTGGGGATATAGGGGGGGCCGGTTGGGCCGGCCTGGCTGGGCCGTTTGGCCCAGTTGGGCCGGGGGGTTCTGTTAATTTTAATTTAGTTAGGTTTTGTTTTTGTTTTTGTTTGTTTTTCTTTCCTTTTATTTATTTCTCTTTTTCTGTTTTATTTTATTTAAAATACTTAGGCATTTTTAGAAACTGTAATAACTACACCATAATTGATCTTGCAATATTTAGCACCGCCCGAACATTTTTATTTAAAATTTTGAAAACTTATATTGTTTATTTCTTTTTCGGGCTTTTATTTCGAACGGGGTTTTTGATTAACGTTATGTTATCAACAGTAACACGATGACGTGGCATCATTAGCAGGGAATTACTGTAGCATGATTACCCTGGCGTTACAGAGTAAGTCTCTCCTTGTCTTATTTGTAAAGCCCACTTTCATTTTTGGCCCAACTCGCAAAAACTGTCTCAAATGACAGATCTTATTTTGCCATCTTTCAAGACTAGTGCTTCCACTAACCGGAATTGTCCATTCACATGCGATGATCTCCAAGAAGTTTTCTTTCTCGAACCAACTACGTTCGAAAGAGAAAGCATTCTTGTTTGCAACGTGTGTGGCCTGGCCCGAGTCTACAAGCAGTGGTGCATGATCTGAGATCGCTCTTTGCATCGCATGAACTGACACCAAAGGATATTTTTGTTCTTATTCCACACTAGCAAGTACCCTATCCAACTTCTCATACGTTGGAGTGGGCAACGAGTTGGCCCAAGTAAATTGTCTACCGGTGAGTTCAATTTCTCTCAAATTAAGACTCTCGATGATCATATTAAACATCATAGTCCACCGACCATCAAAATTGTCATTGTTCTTTTCATCTCTCCTCCGAATTATATTGAAGTCACCACCAACAAGGATCGGTAAAAGTCTCATCTCCACAAATCTGCACCAAGTTGGCTAAGAAATCTGGTTTAAGTTCAGGTTGTGCTGCTCCATACACAGTCACAAGAGACCATCGAAAACCATCAAATTTTGATCTCACCCGAAACTTAACCGCAAAATCTCCCCGGACCACGTTAGGGACCTCAAGTGTTTCACACCGAACTCCTAGTAAGATCCCACCAGATCTTCCGCTAGGAGGTAAGACGTGCCAATCAAAATCAATTCCTCCGGCTAGAGTTCCAAGAAATTGTGAGGTAAAATTATCCCGTCGTGTTTCTAAAAGAGCAATAAAATCTAAATGTTGCTCCATTGTTGTATCTGCCAAGAACCTTCGTTTAGCCAAGTCAGCTAGACCTCTGTTATTTCAAAAGATTCCTTTCATAGGTCATCATGGAATTTTTTCTTAAGTTTAACTCTAGCGCTTCTACGAACCGCCGAAGTAGGATAAATCTTTCGTTTCTAGGGTCGCTTAGGCTTCTCCCCAGCACCCTCCGGAAACGTATGTTCAACATAACACGAAACAGTGCCCTCCGTCACTAGAGGCTCTACCGTGTCCATCATCTCCGACCCCTCCTCAACCTCGGCGTCATCACTAGGTAAAAGATTATTGCAAATGTTTTCTAGGGCTACAATTCCTAAGTTCTTCATGTCCTCATCATTCATGGGTTTAACTGATGCAAGGTTCCGAATTATTTCATAGGCCCGTTCTGCTTCTAAATCCAAAATATCATTACCAGATTTCGCTACCTCCTTTTCATTTGAACCCAGAGTAATTCCTAAGTTGTTTGCCTTATCAATAATTTCATGCTCGGAAAATGCATAATTGAACAACTTCTATCAAAAGACATACCTGTAGTTGCCTCGACATCTCGAAGCAAGGCCGCCATCTTGGCGCGCGCTAACTGCAGGTCATCAGCATCAGGTTGTTCCTGGATCCGGTTGCTGACATGCCTGCCAGACGTAACCGGATCCGGGATCCCACCGAAGGTGACGATCTCCTCCAAGGTTCTCTCTCGAGGTGAGTGCTCACCACATAGACGCCCATCCCTAGTTGCCGGTGAAGAAGGGATAGGCGCGGACGAGCGACTGGTAAGTGGAAACTTGAGCACACGCAACTTACTGATATTCTCCGGGAGTAGCTTTATGTTATGCCTGTCTATGTCTATCCTAGACTTTGTGATATACTTCCTGTGTTCCTAAATATATGTCTTTTTGAAGATTTCAATAAGAACTACAACCGGATGTATATAGACATATTTTGAATTATATATTCATTTATTTTGCTTTGTATGTAGTTCCAATTAGAATCTTTTTTTATATTTAGAACAGAGGGAGTATATCTTTGTAAACAGCGGAGTATTTGGCAGGAGAGATACGATCAATGAGTGGGAGCTTGCGTCTCTCATTTTCCAAGAGCTCAAAGCCTCAAACTGTGGTCTCTTGCGGGGAAGAAAGGAATTCAACACTTGTGAGTAGTCATCTAGTTTTGTCGGAGTGGTGTGCTTTATCTGGCTTGTGTTCGTTTGTCATGCTAGCCAGTTTGTAATCTCTTGTAACTAATCTTTGCTTTCTACTCATTCTATTCTTAAATATAAGTCTTTTTAGACATTTTAAATGGACTGCAACATACGAATGTATGTAGACATATTTTAGAGTGTAAATTCATTCATTTTGCTTCGTATGTAGTCATTTGTTGAAATATCTAGAAAGACTTAAGTTAGGAACGAAGGGAGTGTAAAACTATGATATGCTTTTGACGTATTTCCCGAAAAATAGGTAATACTAGTGGTTAGTGGGGTCAGAAGCATATACGTACTATTTTCATCACGAGAAAAAAGATTATATACAATTTTTACGGGGATAAATAATACTGTACGTAGTATAAAGCTAGTTTTTTTTTTTTTTGCTTGGTAAAACTAGTTTTCCCACTCCGTACAAAAACAAGTACATCTGTACAGCCATTTTCTTTGCCGAAACAAAAACGAGTACATAGTTATATAAATTTCTGTGCAGTATGCTAGCTGCAATAATCTGAAAATGTAGTCGAGAGGTCCTCGTCAGCGCCTGAAGCGGCAGCTACCAAGCTGGCGCTCGGGTGAATGTGAGCTGGCTGCCCCCAACTTTGCTCCAGCTGCTCGCTCGGCCGCTAGCTAGCTAAAAAAAACAAGCCGGGTTTTAATATTTTTGAAAACAAAACTGTAATTTTTTTACATATTTTTTAAAAAATCATCAATTTTAGAACATTTATGAATTTGAAAAAGTTCATAAGAAATGAAAACAAGTTTGCAAAAATAAAATAAAAACCATGAATTTGGGAAAAGTTCATCAATTTGAAAAATGATCGTGAATTTGGAAATAAATAATGAATTTGAAAAAATTCACGACTTTGGAAAAATATTCGCTAAAATTTAAAAAGTTCACCAAATTTCAGAATAGGTTCACGAATTCAAGTTCATGACATTTGATAAAAGTTCATTGATTTAGAAAAAAATCATAGATTTGAATAAGTTCATTGATTTTGAAGAAAAAAAATGAAATTGAAAAAAGGTTATGGATTTAAAAAAATCATAAAAATAGTTGGTCCATTTGAAAAATATCCGTGCATTTCAAAAAATAGTTTGCAGATTCAAGTTTTTTTGTGAATTTGTAAAATGTTCATGAATTTAAGAAAAGTGTGATGGATATAGAAAAAAGTTTATGAATTAAAGAAATCATGTATTTAAAAAGGAGAAGAAAATGGCAAAGAAAACAAAACCAAAAAGGAAAAAATAAAAATAGACAGTGAAGGCACTAGTTTCTCTTACCGCCGCATTTGACTCACAACAAGAAAGAAGGAAAATAATAATAATTAGACACAACACCTATGCTTTCGGAGTTGGTTACTATGTTTGCTACTAAACCATGAGGTCATGTGTTTGGATCTCATGCGCGCATCCATTTTTTGAAGCTTAATGAAAAGGAAAGAAAGTAAATGAGCCGAGCAAGGATGGAAAAGG
>LR738712.1:583102049-583128191 GCA_902687465.1 Secale cereale
GGGGGGTGCGCCAGTTTGTAGAATTGCCGATAACCAGCACCGAGGGTGCCAAATAGGGGGGGCGTGTGGAAAAAGATGATTGTAGAAGAGTTGCTCTCCGTAAAGTCCAGCATGAGAATTTTCTTGTAATGTTGGTTAGTTATTTTTTCCTCAACAGTGAAATGTTTTTCTTGTGTAAACGATCAAATGGTAGCTTTTACTTGGGACAATAGGGATTTTATTTGTTATCACTAGAAGAATCTTTTTGCCATGAGTACGAAAATGCATGTCTATGCTCCACAAACAGTAGATAAAAACCATTTTGTGGCTCATGTAACAGTCTCACCTGGGGACAATACCTGACTTCTTGTGCACAACCCATTGATGTCACAAGGACGGAAGCTGATGGTTCTAAACACAAGGGATCACGAGTGTGTGTCTGGAACTTCAACTTCTGGCTTAACAGCTCGTGTTTACGACCATTAGTTTTCAGCTACATGGCGGATACGAGCTATGCCAGACCATCAGTTCTTGGTGCAATGCCTTTGTTGTTCTAGGGGATCCTTTGATCGGCCACACGTGAACCATGACTGCCTGTGCATGAGACTAAAAAAGAATTACAAGAGAATTGCATGGGGCCTCTGCTCAAATTCCCGACGTGTCATGATCCCATGTACATTCGAATAGCTACCAAGAAACTCAAAAACCATGTTCCACTCCACATGCTCCTCCCTTGCTCGATTCCCCTTTGTCCTAAGTCTTCTTACTACTTTCCTCAAAGGTCCGGTAATATGATGCGATACGAAGAAGTGGGTTTATATCCAAAGTGTTAGGATGTTGAGCAACTCATCCTTCGATAGCTCACCCACTAATAATTTAATGATTGGGAGTACACCTTATCATACATGTGTCGCTGAAGGCTGGGCAGGACACGTCCCGACATTTTTGCATGTTCTAATCTTCACACTTGTCCTTGTCTGCCCATGATTTCCATTCAATACCATGGAAGAGAGCTTTGTCTATTTAATATATCTTGTGGTAATATTGTAATAGAGAAGTACGTTATAGATTTTAGATGTTGTTTAGATATATCCATATCATTTGCTAATTGCACTGAAATTGTTTGTAATTCACCATGACGATGTGACAGGCATAAAACGCAATTGATGCAAAATTGCGGCACTATAAAATACAATTACAAAATTAGGTGCCCGTGAAAAATATAAAGTAAGCTTCATATTGTACTTGTAAAACCATCTCTTCATCGTGGCGAGGTATGATAGGAAATACCACACATAAGTCACTCTATACAAAACTTTTGTATTCCTTTACACTAGATAAAATGGTTATCAGCCAGCCTCGTCAGAATAATCTTCACACACTTTCTTTCCACTCTCGCAAGAGAGTTAGAGAAAGCCTTCCTCTCCTACATCTCCATCATGAGCCCGTGGATTAGCCTCCCCTCCGCATGCCACTGCGGTTGCGACAGAGAGGAGGCGAATTTTGGTGCCTCGACTCCAGCTCGTCGAAAGGTTAGGGTTTTAGTCTTCGCAGGGGTTGCGTTCGAATGGATGGAGACACTTCTTATTCAAGTTAGTCTTTTGGGTTATGGTCCTCCTCAAGTTCCTCCGTCAGGGCGGATTTAATGGAGCTCTGGTAAAGATCCCGCAATCTAAGTAGTTGGCCCACCATGCAAAAGCCCACAACCTAAGCAGTTGGCGGCTAGCACGCAAAAGCCCATCTTGGTAGAACTACAGTCGACAGAATTTCACCGCGAACCCAAATCCTATTCGGCGTCCGCAACGTCACTTAAAGGTGTTTTCACAAAGCTGCACACCCCTCCTGCATACTGGGCTCAACCATTTTTTTCTCGTTTGCTCATGTAGTTGCACGCGACATCACGAGTCGTTGGTGCTTCTCGGTTTTGAGAAGCTTCTAGTTGCTTCCACATCCGGTTTTGTTTTTGTTTTTTTTTTCATTTGGTTTTTCTTCCGTGTTTTTTCCTATTCTTTTCTCTTCTTTATTTCTCGTTTTATTTTTTTATTTTTGTCTTTTTCATTTACTTATCTACATTTTAAAAACATGTGACTTTTGTTTTCAAATGTATGAAGTTTTTCAAATGCGTGTTTTTTTTCAAATTTATAAATTTTTTTTCAAATTCGTGATCATTTACTAAAATTTATGAACTTTCTATACTTTATGATTTTTTGAAAATATATCAACTTTTTCCCCATATTGTTTTTCACATTCTTGACATTTATTCAAATCGATGAGTTTTTTTCAAAATCATTACGTTTTTCAAATTCATGAACTTATTTAAATTTTGTGAACCTTTTTCAAATTCATGAATTTTTTATTCACATTTTTTATTAAAACTTCTAAATTTGGAATTAGTAAACTGTTCAATTTCAAATTGTTGAACTTTTCCAAATGTCATGAGATTTTTAATTTTTTAAGTTTATGATTTTATTTTCAAATTTCATGAAGTTTTTAAAATCTGGCTTTTCCAAATCCGTGGAATTTTTTAAAATCAATATTTTTTAAAAATTTCTCATTTTGGTAAATCCGTAAACTCTAAGAAACAAGCAGCGGAAATATCGAGCAAAAGAAAAACTAGTGCGAATAACCTACCTACCAACGTGTGAAAATGTGAACGATTGCCGCAACCCAAAAACTAGGGTTCTTTGCCTCCCACCGGTGTCGGCATCGGTCCGTCCCGTCTCCGGTGGCCTTAGGGCCATGGAGGCGGAGTGGATCTCGGCCCTTGCCGGTGGGAGGGCTCCGTTTTTAGATCTTTTTTCGAGCTTTATTAGGGTTTGTGTCCTGCTCAGGAAGGCGATACGGAGGCGGCTCCCTGAAGATGAAATAAAGGTCTCCCCGCCTAGCCCCCGTTCCGGTGATGCGTCTAGCATCATCGATGGACGTGTGGAGGTATGTCTCCAGCGGGTCTGTCTTTGGTGGATTTGCTCGGATCTGTTCGCCGTTCGTCTTCGTTCGTGTGTCTTCAGGTTGGATCCTTTTGATCTACACTCTTCATCCACGGCGGTTGCTGTTCTGGTGCGTTGATTCTATGGGGCCTTAGCACGACGACTTCCCGACTGTCTACCACAACAAGGTTTGCCCGACTCTAGTGAGGGAGGGGCGATGACAGCGGCGCGCCTTCGGCTCGCGTTAGTGCTTGTAGTCGTCGCTAGGTGGTCTACGGATCTGGATGTAATTTTTTATTTCTAGTGTTCGTTGTATTAACATGATTGGAGATGAATAGATTGAAAGTTTTTCCGGAAAAAAAAATGTGAACGATCGATGGAAGCACTAAATGGACCGAAGAGGAGCTCTCCCGCGAAAGCCATGTATTGCTGAACCAACTAGTTGGCGGATACCACATGCTGGCCGGTTGCAGCGGACGCGCGGGAGCACTGGGTACACTTGTGGATTTTTTTATTCCTACAAGCGTTCGCATTTGGTTTTGGATTTTTGCATGTTTTTTCCTAAGTTTTCATGATTTTTTCTCTCTTCTGGATGATGTGTGAAATGCTTCTGCGTGAAGAGCAATTTTTTAACAATTATGCTTCCGAAAAGTGAAAAGCACATATGTGCTTATGTGCTTCTCCGAAAGTTAAAATTGAAGTATGCTCTTGAAAAAGAGTGAGCACAAATGTGCTTCCTGATTTCCGTGTTTTTTTGGTTCCGCTTTTAGTTTTTTGTTTGTTTTCTGGATCTTTTTTGGTTTCTTTGTGAAAAAAATAACTCGTTCAAACCTATTAACATGGGGTCCAATTTCAAAGATCTTGAAGGGATAAACCCAATGGTGAGAACAATTTGATTTGAACGCATGCTGTAAAAGATAAAACATTTTGAAAAACCTAATTTATGAAAAGACACAAAACTTCCTAGTGGTGACATGTGTCACACACGCAATTCTACACTTGTCATCATTAGAAAAGGTGGGATTGATCTTTGCAAGGGGTAGCCCGTAATTAGTGATTTTGCTGGATCGCTCTTTGCGACATTTCCCTATTTGACGCGTGTTGCGGCAAATTCCCAAATGTGATATGGCGCCACCAAATTTAACCTATGTTTTTATGCAGTAACAACCATTTTTTACAAGATTCCGGTTTTGGGAACTTTCTAGAAGGTTTAGAAACTATTTTTTTTTCCTTTTACTAGTTTTATTCCACTTGTTAACATTTTCTTTTCCTTTTCATTTTCAATTAAATTCTCATATTTGAATTTTTTGAAACTAAAAAACGTTTACAAATTTTAAATATTGTCCATAAATTATTAGACGAATTCATATTACAAAATCACCATTTTGATTTTTGTAAATTGAAAAAGAGCATATTCATAAATATGAAAAATGTCACAGTTTTGAAAAAATATTTGTGTTTATTTTTTTTCAAATTTCATTAAAATAATCACGAATTTGAAAGGAAAAACAATTGCATTTCAGAATATTCGTCTAAAAATACGTTTGCTATAGTATCATAGTCCAGTTTGCTCCATTTGTCAGGTTTGATCTGCTAATGTACCGCCCTAGTTCTCGTGCGCTAGTGGGCCGACCAGTCAGGCTACCTCTGCGTTTCCCGCTTTCGAAAAACATAATTTAGAAAATCGGTTCATGTCTTCAAATTCTATCCATTTTGTCATATTTTATTGCCATTTCAAAAAATGTTTGTGTCTTTTATATTTTGTTCTTATTTTGAAAATTGTTCAAAAATCCTTGACCATTTTTACAATTTCTAAACTTTCAAAATTACAAATATTTCTTTTTCAAATTTGTAAAACGCTTTCGAATTTGTAAACCACTTTTCAAATTGATGATCATTTTTGAATCAGTCAACTTTTTTAAAATTATCAAACACTTATCCAAATTCCTATGTTCTTTATTACTTAATGTCTCATAGGGGGGGGGGGTGTTGAATAGGCGCTTTAAACTAACTACGGTTTAGGCTTGAGCAAATGCGGAATAAACTAGCGTTAATTTGTCAAGTACAAAATAAAAAACAACTATGCTCATCTATGTACACCAACAACTTATACTAAGTAAGATAAACAACTAAGTGATAGCAAGTTATATAACAAGAAACACTATGACCATCACAAAGTAAAGTGCTCAGGTAAATGGCTCGGGTAAGAGATAATCGATGCACGCAAAGACGACGATGCATCCTGAAGTTCACACTCATGCGGATGCTAATCTTCGTTTGGAGCGATTTGGAGGCACAATGCTTTCCAAAATGCCAACAGGGCCACCGTAATCTCCTCACGCCCTCGGACAATGCAAAATGCCGTGATTTCACTAAGGGACCATTAAGGACGGTCATCGAACCCGTACAAATGGCAACCCTTGGGGGCGGTCAGCCAACCCGTACAATTGGGAACCCGTGGGGGCGGTCACCGGAACTCGTACAAATTACCCGAGGCAATGTCCACAACTTAATTGAAGACCCCGACGCTTGCCTGGAGCTTTACAACACAATGATTAAGCTCTGAGACACCACCAACCGTCTCGGGAGCCCAAGCATCCAAGAGTAATAAGATACTCAAACTTCACTTCCACGTACCATCATGGAGAACTCAAACCGATGCATCAAATGCAATGGCAAGGGAACACTAAGTGCCCAAGTCATTCTCTCCCAAATCCCACCACCACAACTAATGCTTTGGAGGAAGATGAGAGGAAGAACACAAGAGGAGAACACAAAGGACTCCAAGATCTAGATCCAATGGGTTCCCCTCACATAGAGGAGAATGTGATTGGTGGAAATATAGATTTAGATCTACTCTCTCTTTTCCCTAAAGAACTAGCAAGAATCATTGGAGGGACTAAGAGCTAGCACACTCAAAGATTGTCAACAATGGAGGGCAAACACGAGCTCAAATGGATAAGATCCATTCGGGAAGAAGATCCCCTTTTATTGGTGAGGACAAATCCAACCTTTATACCCACAACCCGCACACAAGCGGTACTACCACGATCTACAACCGCTCTACCACTGTGAAATGCGAACATGAGTTTCCCGTGGCCAAAAGTGAGTTGCGATAGAACGAGTGGTAGTAGGAGCAGCAGTACCACAATAAGCTATACTAACACCCTACACCAGCAGTACTACCGCTTAAGGTCGTACAACCGCCCTTCACCACCGCCCTACCATCGTGAAAACGGGGATGGCAACAAAAGCTTAAACACAAGCAGAGATACACCAAAACTAGACTGCGGTAGAACCGCATTAAGCGGTACTAATGCTGCTAGGGGCGGTACTACCGCATGGGTAACTCAAAGAAGCCCTAAGTAGAGAACAAGGCAGGATGCAAGAAGACCGAAACTATCATAACTTCTGCAAACGAACTCTGATTTCGACGAACTCGAGCTTGATGGGAAGCTAATGACAAGAGCTGGCAAATCACGACTGCAAAGCTTCAAAAGTGGCAAGGGAGATATGCCTATAATATAGAGATGTGAAACCTCCATTGGTGAAGAAACCGACATAAACTCCAACATCAAAATGCAATAGATGATGCATACGAAATCTGTTTTCAATGAACTCGAGCTTGTCATGAAGATGACCACAAGCTCCAAATTTCACATAGAGAAAAACCAAACAAGAACCAAGAAAGATGATGCAAAGATCCAATGGTTTGATCTCTCTACGAATGATATGATCAAGCTACTCACTCAAGAGCCTCCCTTGATAGTATGAAAATCGATCCTATAACCCGGTCTCTCAACTAACACCATGAGACCGGTAAAATACAAAACCTATCATGGAAAAACCTTTGCCTTGCACATAATCCACTTGAGCTAGATTGTGATGATCTTGACCTTCTCAAGTTGGACCACATTTCTTGATTGCGCTAGCTCGATGAAGACTAGTTGATTGCTCCCCCAACTCCACTATTGGTGAGCTACTCTTGACCACATCTTCACAAGTCCATTGTCACCACAATAGAAGACAAGCTCCAAGCATTTAATATCTTCGTGATGCTCCACTTGAACTTGCACACACATGAAAACATACCTAACCCCACAAGGAAAACTCACATGTATCATGGGTTAGTACACATAGCGTAGTGGACAATGCTTAGCATACCATGGGATCACTTGATCCCACTCGTTACATCTTCTACGCTTTGTGTTTTTTATTCTCTCTTCATAAAGATGATGTCTTGAAGGTAAACATGAATGTTCACACAATCTTCTTCTTCAAGACATGCTTGTAATAAGCTCAATTCTCACATGACCAATATTTGGACAAATCCTTCAAGTACCACCTTGGTCAACACATAATCTTCTACTTATAGCCTTGAAACCAATGAATGATCTTCAAGAAAAGCCTATGGACAAACCCTTAAAATGGAAGTCAAGGAAACCATTAGTTCATAGGGATTATCATCAATTACCAAAACTAATCATGGGGGCACCATGCTCTTTCAATTACAATATAAACCTAGATCAAATAGAAAAAGAAGTTTAAACTCAGAGTAAAACATACGCTTGTTGTCGATCCCGTACGTGATGGTGGCGTGAGCAAGCTCTCTCCTTCCAGTGTGTTGGGCCTGGCCAATCTACTGGATTCAAACGAGCGAGCGACACATCGCATGCTACTTGCTATGAGTGATCCATAGTAGCAGTCGAATTTCGCACTCACCAGGATTTATAAAAGTGATCACAAAGGTCGCTTTTTGGTACCTGGGTGCACCCAGTCGTCATGTGTCACGTGATGGGCGATTCCTCTGAATTTTATTTTCTCTTTTCTTTTTTTATACGCATTTTTTGTGTTTTAGATGGTTTTTCCAGGTTTTGTTGGCCATTCGAGTTTTGCCTAGTTTTACCTAGGTTTTGGAGGAAAATAAAAAAAATCGAGAAGAAGTCCTTTTTCGTGAGATGTCACTATGTGCATTTTCAAACTGAAATGAAAACCATACCATGTTTTGTACTTCGACAACCATAACCTAGAGCTTCTGCCAACTAAATGGCAGTCATCAAACTGCTTAGGGATGCATGGTACAAGTTAAGGTGGAGTTTTAGCACAAGTTTAAGCAATCACTATACATTTCAAGCAAGCATGACAAGAGTTTGAGCAGCGGAAAGAGTAAAGCATGCTAATTGCAAGAAAGTAAAGGGATGGGATTAGAGTGTGCAAACGCAATGAAGACATGGAGATTTTTG
This sequence comes from Secale cereale, assembly GCA_902687465.1. Taxonomy (NCBI): domain Eukaryota; kingdom Viridiplantae; phylum Streptophyta; class Magnoliopsida; order Poales; family Poaceae; genus Secale; species Secale cereale. Next base: position 583,110,199 of record LR738712.1, read on the forward strand.
GCGTGGTTTCGATAGGTGGTGCTATCGTACATCCACGTTGATGGAAACTTCAACCCACGAAGGGTAACGGCTGTGCGAGTCCACGGAGGGCTCAACCCACGAAGGGTCCATGAAGAAGCAACCTGTGACGCCCGAATAATTAAGCTACAGTAAACCTCTACTAATGATTCCACATCATCATAATTACTGTTGTTAATCTCACGTTGATTCAAACCGGTTCAAAATTCAAATTTAAAACAAAGTCAAATAATTAAAGTTCTCAAAAGTCAAAAATAAAATGTTCTAAAAGTGGCAAATAATCCTTAAAGAATATTGGTGAAGAAATCAACATTAATTAAAGTATTTAGATGTACTAAAATAAATAAAACAACATCAAAATGATTAATTAAAGTCTTTTATAATTTATAAAATATTAAACTATTTTATTTGGGAGACAATCTTTTTGTAGGAGTGGGCTAATGTATAGCAATAACTTAGGTACTAATATTGTATTTTATAAAACTAAAATTAATTAGAAAGTAAATAGAAAACAGAAACTAATAAAAAGAAAAACAGAAAAGAAAGAAAAGTAAAAGGCCTAAGTGCACTGTGCACTTAGGCCTGCTAACATAGTGGTGGGCCTAGCCCGCTAGCGGGGTCATCCCCTTCCTCTCCCTGTTCACAGCCGCGCTGGACGACGCTCCCGCGTCCATGACGCGGATGGCCACACATTGGCTATCCCGCGGCCACCACTGTCGCCCCCGGCGACATACAAGACGTCGCGGCCTCCCCTCGAGCTCCTCATCGGCACCACTGTGAGCCTCCGGCCCTCCATGGCCTTTTCCTCCTCCTTTCCATGCCCGTAGCAGTAGTAGCCGCCAGTTTCTTAACTCGCTGTCGCGGTCGTCCTCGTCGCCGTCGATGCCGTCGTCGACGAGCTCGTCCGAGCACGTAACCATGCTCAGCGCACGCGTAGGAGCCCGACGCACACACGCCCGCTCGCCCCCGTGCCTTCTAGCCACGCGCTCGATCTCGTCTGAGTCCCGGCGTCTGCTCCACTCATCGCTGACGATGTTGCAGCCCGCCTACGGCTATGCCTCCGCCACCATCCGACACGTCGTCGCCTGGGCGTTCGAACGCGCCCACCTGCGCCCAATTTGGTCGCCTATAGGCGATTCCCCGTGCTCGCCCAACTCGGCGCCCGCCAAGCTCGACGTCGGCAATGTCTCCGGCCTCCCCGGCGCAGACCAACAGCTCCATTCGACGTGCCTCCCTTCCAGCTTCCGAACGACGCCTCGCGCGCAACGAACGGAGCGCCGTGGCACTTTTCCGGCTAACTCCAGGGAGGTGTCGTCGTGAAGAGGCTCACCGGAGACCCCTCCGACGCCTGCCGATGTGGCCGCTCCAGGGCCACCCCCCAGGGTCACTGCCCGGTGGGCCCTAGGGGTCCCCTTGACCTGTTGACTACGGTGAACGCTGACTGGGCGGCGCCCAGTCGTTGACATGTGGGGTCCACCTCTTTAAGCTAATCAAAATTGTTTGAAATTAATTAATATGACTAGTTAAGTTAAATAGACACTGTCTGTGGGCCCCTGTTAGTTAAATAGATAATTACTTTAACTATTAAACTCTGTTAGCCTCACTGTCAATGACAGGTGGGTCCCATCCACTGTTCTAGTGGATAAGGCCAGCCCAGTCAGCTGATGAGTCAGCAGCTAGGCCCACCAGTCAGCCTCTGCTGACTGGGTAATTGACTAGTCAACTGGCCCCACTGTCAGCCTCTCTGGCACAATGCCGTGTATACTTTCCGTGTACACTTAGCATTTAACATTAGGTGATTTTCGAATTAATTTAATTTATAGTAATTTGAGAATATGTTTAAAACTTTGAAAAATCATATAAATTAATCCGTAACTCGGATGCAAATAATTTATATATGAAAAATGATCAGAATAATGAGACGAACCCGAATACGCTACCCACTTACCTGCCAGATGCCTCGAGCACTGCAAACATGGAACCTTTCCCTCCGGATCGTCTATCCGGTAATTGCCCAAAGCCGGGGAAATATCCACAAATATTTACCCGCTTCGTTTGTAACGTGTAGCATCGCGTTAGGCTACCCCTAGCACCGCGTAATGCCTTTTTATATTTGCGATGCTTTGTTTGCTCCGTATTGATTGTTTCTTCCCCCCTCTTCTTCTTCGGTAGACCCCGAGACCGCTGTCGATAACCCCGTGATCGACAACATCGACGACTCCTCCTTCTTGCCAGAGCAACCAGGCAAGCCCCCCCCCTCTGATCAACCCGATATCACCTATTCTTCTCCCTACTGCTTGCATTAGAGTAGTGCAACATGTTACTGCTTTCGATTGATCCTACTCTATTGCATAGCCTGTCATTGTTGCTACAACTGTTGATACCTCATCTGCAATCCTAGATGCTTAGTATAGGATGCTAGTATTCCATCAGTGGCCCTACACCCTTGTCTGTCTGCCCTGCTATTCTATCTGGTCGTGATCACTTCGGGTGTGATCATGGGTATATACTACATTCATATTATACATGATACATGGTGTGACTAAAGTCGGGTCGACTCGTTGAGTACCCGCAAGTGATTCCAATGTGGGGGCTGAAAGGACAGGTGGCTCCATCCAGGTAGTGGTGGGCCTGGGTTCCCGACGCCCCCCCTCCCCCCCCCCCGAGTGGATCTTAGTGGCGGAGCGACAGGGCAGGTTGAGACACCCAGTCGAGAGGTGGCCTGGCCCTGGTCGTTGTCCGTGGTTATTTCATAATAACACTCTTAATGAGTTTGGATATTTGATCTGAGTCTGGCCGCTGGCCTATACACACTAACCAGCTACGTGGGAATAGTTATGGGCTCTCGACGTCGTGGTATCAGCCAAAGCCTTCTTGATGCCAGCGACTGAGCGGCGCGCGCCAGGTTGGACCGCGTAACGTAACTTCCTTAGTAATGGAGGTTGCTAGGTCTGCTCACCGGCCGTGTACGCAACGTGCGGGTGTGCGTTGGGCGATGGACCCAGACCCCTGCGCGCTTAGGGTTTAGACCAGCGTGCTGACCTCTTTGTTGTGCTTAGGTAGGGCTACGACGTGTTGATCTTTCGAGGCCGGGCATGACCCAGGAAAGTGTGTCCGGCCAAAATCGAGCGTGCTGGGTAATGTGGTGCACCCCTGCAGGGAAGGTAATCTATTCGAATAGCCGTGTCCCTCAGTAAAAGGACGACCCGGAGTTGTACTCCGACCTCATGACAACTAGAACCAGATACTTAATAAAACACACCTTTACCAATGCCAGATACAACCCGGTGATTGCTTTCCTACAGGGCGACGAGGGGAGGATCGCCGGGTAGGATTATGCTATACGATGTTACTTGGTGAACTTACCATCTACTCTATTTGATGCTGCAAGACGGAGGCTGCGAGAAGCGAGGATACTTGTTACTTTCCAGCTACACTCTTCTACTACTGCAAGATGGAGGCTGCTAGAAGCGTAGTCTTCGATAGGAGTAGCTATCCCCCTCTTATTCTGGCATTCTGCATTTCAGTCCACATATATTACCCCCTTTATACATATACCATTGCATATGTAGTGTAGATCCTTGCTTGCGAGTACTTTGGATGAGTACTCACGGTTGCTTTGCTCCCCCTTTCCCCCCCTTCTGTTCCTTCTTTTCGGATGATGCAACCAGATAGGTGGAGTCCAGGAGCCAGAGGATCCCGAGGATGTTTCTGCGTGGAGTTTGGCTTCGAGGAGTAGTTAGGAGGTCCCAGGCAGGAGGCCTTGCCTTTTCGACCGTTGCTACATTTGTGCTAACCTTCTTAAGGCAAACTTGTTTAACTTATGTCTCTACTCAGATATTATTGCTTCCGCTGACTCTTGTGTATCCGAGCTTATGTATTCGAGCCCTCGAGGCCCCTGGCTTGTAATATAAAGCTTGTATTATTTTAATTTGTGTCTAGAGTTGTGTTTGATATCTTCCAGTGACTCCCCGACCTTGGTCGTACACATTTGCGTGCATGATTAGTGTACGGTCAAACCGGGGGCGTCACAAGTTGGTATCAGAGCCGACTGCCTCTAGGTAGCACCCTTTCCAACTCCTTGGCCGAAGTTGAGTCTAGTCTTTGAAAAACAAATTTACTAACTTGTTGTGTGGCTTACGGGCCCACAACACCAATGGGTGGTGTTAGGATCTTTTACCCTCTTCTATACTCTGGGACTCTCATCTCTCTTCTATTCGGGTTAAAAGATTTTACTAACTCTGACTCTAGGTTCTCGCAACTATTTCTCCCGGAGAACCCTCATTCCGAAAGATCACCTGCTTCGTCAGAAGATTATGAGGATATCCCTCGATATTTTCCCGAGACCCTTGTGCTCATCGCCCTTGCAATTCACTGCCACCGATATATCCCTATGGATATCTACATGCACTTGTCATTACCATGATCATTCCTCGTCGCTCTTGTTGTTACAAGATGCCTCGGAATATTCTCCGTTGTCCCGAGAATCCTTTGAGTTTACTGTCTTGCAGTTTTATTTCGCATGAAAACCCTTATGGTTGTTTCCTCATATTTATCGAGGATCTGTTCGTCTCGATTGATCATATGTCTCACAAAATTCTTCGGAATACTTTTCGATCTTTCGAAAATCCTCAGCAGCCGGTTACTCTTGAAATTCTTGCCTGCATTATGGTTAATTCCATATGACTAGTAGTCTTCGTTAATATCCCTTGTCTTAGCCATTTTGAGCCTATTGATGCAATGTGTGCGTATGCACGCAGTCATCATGTTATCCTTTAAAAAATTATTATCTTTCCGGCTCAGACGGCATTCGAGACATGAGTTGGTTCTCGGCAATTCAAACCTTTATTGATTGTCCAACTAAGTGTTTTCAACTTATCCATCCTTGATCAGAGCGTCTGCTTCTGATCCTTCATTTTGGAAACCATAATTTCTTTCTATTTAAGCGCCAGACTAATCAAGTGATTCTTGAATCTGATGCCTCTGCATTCTTTCTTCCTCTGAGCGAGTACCGATACTCACATCAACTCCGTTGTGGATCGCCTGATCCATTGTTGGATTGTTATCTGACAGTGTCTTTCATATTCAATCACCTTGTGAGTTCTTCCCCTGATGCATAATGCATCTGGTAAATTGTATCCTCGGCTTGGCCAACCATGCTCTGCTTTCGAGCTTGTGTATTTACTTTTGAAACTTGTGGTATATGTTACTAAGATGCCCGATGGGTTGAACCTATGCCTTCCCCTAATCCGTGAGAACCCGAAAGTTTTCACAAGTCATACTCTTCCGGTGTTCTACCACATAAAATTCCAACACTATGGTTTTATCAAAGCGAGAGGTGAATGAAACGATATGCATTAAAGAAGTGGGAGTCGACCTTGAAATTTGTGTTCATGCCCATGAAAATGATGTAGACCGTCTCGGAAGCTTCTTGCAAAATGATTATCCAGCTGTATGATTCTTTCGGTATTCTTGAATTGATTCCTTACAGCTATGGTTTCGACCATGCTGTCCGGATCTAATATATCTGATGGGAATTCATTCAAGTGCCCCGTCTATTTTTGGCAAAGTTGAAGTATCTACTGTCATAGGTCAATGAACCGGTTCTACTTCTATCATGTTCTACCTTCGAGTATTACCCCCTGGTATCTCGAAGATGTCTTGCCATTGCACCACATCTTACTAACTTTGTTGAAGTAATGTCTTTCCTTGTCATAATCACTCTACGGGTTCTGGGTTGTTGTCAACCAAGGACACTGACTAGTGAAATTATTCTCCACTACAAATCAAATACCCCTAGTATTTTACTGGGAAATTCTGAACTCAATCTGGTCATTCCTAGACTATCGGCTGCATCCTGGTCTTGATATCTTTGACTGTGCTACCTCATCCTTCTCTGGTGCATGAATTCTTCAGTGTGTGAGCACGACTTACGTCGAGCTTTCAACATCATGTTGCTTGTCTTGAAAGGCAACTTTGGTTCCGAGCTTGCATCTTATATATTGATCCTATAACTTGCCACTTCGTCATTCCCTTGCTTGTTGCTGTTGTTGTTTGATTGCATCCTCTTGAAACCTCCCGGCAAATGTGTCGGATCACCTTCAACACTTTGACTTCTTCCGAGATGTCAACTGTGTTCATGATGAGAATTACCCTCCTTGCCCTCGATGATTTCTATTATCATCGACAACACCCTTGACTTCCTGTCATCGCGAACTTGTCCACATTATGAATACAACTTGCTCTCCACCTAGTGTTGTGTTCTGCCTTGAAGTATTACTGTCTTTTATGCCGAGAATGTTGTGGGGATTGCTCCACCTCTTAGAAATTCTCGGTACGATGATACTTGTCACCATCACCATTCTTCCTTGGTCCCCGTGATGTTTTTAACCAGGATACCAATATGCTAACGATGCCGCTTGAGTTCTGCACTTCTAGCAACCCTATTGCTTTGAAGTTAACGATCGACAGTTCGTTCTTAGACTGTTGATTATTGAATCGTCACTCTAACATTGATCTTGCTGCCTAAGGTCATATTTCGGGCACACCTTTCAACTAATGATTAATGGTGTATGTTTTCCTCGAGCATACAACATTATGTCATTTGAATTGACAAGTGTCTTCTTCTTGTTCACATTATTGTGGAAATCCATCCATTTGGAATTCTCGATGAATTGTCGCTGAGCCCATCAGCCACCTGCTCATCCTCTCCTTGGTATAATGATGAACTATTGTTTCGAGAACCCGCTCCCATAGTTGATTTTCCGAGAATCTTGCAATGTCATTTCGTCGATTTGTGTTGCACCTTTTCTTCTCGAACATCCTGAGTCTGAGGTATCATGACACCAATCGGATCTGAGTCTCGGTTAGATATGATGGTTGGGACAACTTTCCAGTAGTTATAATATTGGTCCTTTGATGACCCGGCAATATGATGTCATGCCTAGTACCCCTGGCTGGAGGACCTATCATTATAATTTCCTTTGCAAGGATAACCATTCTTCCAGGAGGAAATTGTAACTTGTAAGACTTATTTTATAAGTTGCTCCTGATGGATTTTGTGTATCCAAAGTCTGGCCCTTGAATGAAACACCATATCATTGCTACCTCGAAGCATGACAATGATACCCCGCTCATCAACAAGAACAATGGAGGCGCGATGCTAAGTGTTTCTTGATCAACTATCCAACATCGTTGTGTGGGTACATATCCTTATTCTTCTTACCCCTTTTTCTATATGGTCATCACTTTGATCTCCTGACACGTATATCATGCCCTGCTTAATCTAGGAAATGATATACTCCTATTCATTGTGTTTAAACACATTTTCCTTTCCATTTGTTTGTTTAACCTTTCTTTGATCTACATATAATCTAAGAAGTAATAATTTTCTACTTATGTAAACACCTTGGTGTAAAACTCTGTCAGTAAGACCCTGTTACTATTGTTGATAACATTCCGGTAACCACCGTGGACGAGAACTTTGCCTATTGGTCCGCCTCATTTCAACAAGTAGGAAAATGGTTCGCTTCGTCCCTCGCCCTTGGTACGGTTGTTGTTGCCGGCATAACTAATATGCTATCCTCTGACATGCCTCGCGTACATGATCGTGCAAGACGACACCGCCCTTCCTACTGTTAACCAACATGATGGACCCATAACCCACAGTTCCACAGGATCAAAGCCTGACTCTCGTGTACACACCCGTTCCAAGGTTATTCCTCCCGCTTGGCTTCGGGCGCAATTCGCGAACCACCTTCCTAGTAATCAATTCTGGTATCAGACACAATACTTATTTCCGTTGCTTGGACCCCTTTCACGCCCTGTTTCGGGCATCAAACGATTGCATGACCGCTCGAAAATTCTCATGAAACCTACTTATTTTGCTCTCGATGTTTTCTTAAGATGAATTCAAGAGTTATTTTCTGCCACATTCCCTGAGTTATCTATCAATTAATCAATCTTGTAGAGGCTCGTTCTTCCAAAGTTACCCCTTATCATTTTCATAAGTACGATGGAGTTTCCGAAGAAAAGATGTCTACATCATCACGATGGCATGAAGCAGAGAAATGACAACATCAATGAAAGGGATCACCTTCTTCGAGAGGAGCAGCCAAGAACGAGAAGACTCGTTAGAATTTCGTAACCAGATTTTCCTCCTTACTCCACCTCTTAAAATCTCGGGACGAGATTTCTTGTAGTGGAGGAGAATTGTGACGCCCAGATAATTAATCTACAGTAAACCAACATTACTTAAAGAATATTGGTGAAGAAATCAACATTACTTAAATTATTTATATGTCCTAAAATAAACAAAACAACATCAAAATGATTAATTAAAGTCTTTTATAATTTATAAAATATTAAACTATTTTATTTGGGAGGCAAACTTTTTGTAGCAGTGGGCTAATGTATAGAAATAATTTTAGGTACTAATATTGTATTTTATAAAACTAAAATTAATTAGAAAGTAAATAGAAAACATAAAGTAATAAAAAGAAAAACAAAAAAGAAAGAAAAGTAAAAGGCCTAAGTGCACTGTGCACTTAGGCCTGCTAACACAGTGGTGGGCCTAGCCCACTAGCGTGGTCATCCCCTTCCTCTCCCTGTTCACAGCCGCGCTGGACGACGCTCCCGCGTCCATGGCGCGGATGGCCACGCGTTGGCCATCCCGCCGCCACCCCCGTCGCCCTCGACGACCTACAAGACGTTGCGACCTTCCCTAACCCTAGATTCCCCCCAGATACCCCTCTCGCCCCAGATCCCCTCTTCCCCCTCCTCGCCCGACGCGCCCATCGCCGTCGCCGCACCAACACCGCGGCCACCGCCATCCCCGGGCGCCTTCGACGTGTCTCGCCACATCGCCGGCCTCCTCTACGCCCTCCTAGACCACGCACTGGAGTCGGGGCCATCTGCAGCGACCGCTCGCCGTCGTCTTCCTCGTCGGGGCCCGTCACCGCACCTCGCCGCTCGATTCGCTCCCCTCCTACGATCCCCGGCTCCCTCGAGCTCCTCGTCGGGACCACTGTGAGCCTCCGACCCTCCACGGCCTTTTCCTCCTCCTCCCCGTGCCCATAGCAGTAGTAGCTGCCGGTTTCTTAACTCGCTGCCGTGGTCGTCCTCGTCGCCGTCGATGCCGTCGTCGACGAGCTCGTCCGAGCACGTAGCCATGCTCAGCGCACGCGTAGGAGCCCGACGCACACACGCCCGCTCGCCCCCGTGCCTTGTAGCCACGCGCTCGATCTCGTCTGAGTCCCGCCGTCCGCTCCGCTCGCCGCCGGCGACGTTGCAGCCCGCCTACGGCTTTGCCACCGCCACCATCCGACGCGTCGTCGCTTGGGCGTTCGAACGCGCCCACATGCGCCCAATTTGGTCGCCTATAGGCGATTCCCCGTGCTCGCCCAACTCCGACGCCCGCCAAGCTCGACGCCGGTGATGTCTCTGGCCTCCCTGGCACAGACCAGCAGCTCCACTCGACGCGCCTCCCTTCCAGCTTCCGAACGATGCCTCGCGCGCAACGAATGGAGCGCCGTGGCGCTTTTCCGGCTAACTCCGGCGAGGTGCCGCCGTGAAGAGGCTCGCCTAAGACCCCTCTGGCGCCTGCCGACGTGGCCGCTCCAGGGCCACCCCCCAGGGTCACTGCCCGGTGGGCCCCAGGGGTCCCCTTGACCTGTTAACTACGGTCAACGCTGACTGGGCAGCGCCCAGTCGCTGACATGTGGGGTCCACCTCTTTAAGCTAATCAAAGTTGTTTGAAATTAATTAATATGATTAGTTAAGTTAAATAGACACTATCTGTGGACCCCTGTTAGTTAAATAGATATTTTGTTTAACTATTAAACTCGGTTAGCCTCACTGTCAATGACAGGTGGGTCCCATCCACTGTTCTAGGGGATAAGGCCGGCCCAGTCAGCTGATGAGTCAGTAGCTAGGCCCACAAGTCAGCCTCTGTTGACTGGATAATTGACTAGTTAACTGGCCCCACTGTCAGCCTCTCTGGCACAATGCTGTGTATACTTTCTGTGTACACTTAGCATTAACATTAGGTGATTTTCGAATTAATTTAATTTATAGTAATTTGAGAATATGTTTAAAACTTTGAAAAATCATATAAACTAATCCGTAACTCGGATGCAAATAATTTATATATGAAAAATGATCAGAAAAATGAGACGAACCCGAATAAGCTACTGTAATGCCCCAGATGTAACACTTTCCAAATATGTCAATATATGAAACTTTGACTTCATCAATTCCATTCTGGGCTCTTCTTTCATTTCGGGTTTCTTCGTTTTGTCGTGTGCGTGTGTGCATTTCATCCATGTCATGTTGCCATTGCATTGCATTGCATTCGTGTTGTCACTTGCACCCGGTCCCACTCGTCTCTTCCTGTCAGGGATATGGTTAATAGGTATAAACCGGATATTGTAAACCGGCTTAGTTATATCGTATTTGGTTTATTATTTTAGTAAAGATTACGGCCCATGAGAGTTCAAGGCCCATGTATAGAAATACGGTTTGTAAACCGCCAAAGAGATGTAACTTGAAAGATAAGAAAGGGCAGAGACCGAGGCGGACACGATTATGAGCCGGCCTCGGTACTCTGTAAACCGGACCAGGCGTCACCTCTATATAAAGGGACGACCCGGTACCGGTTCAAGGACAAGCAACAATCAATCCGTCGAGACGCAAGCAAGCGATTCCGTTCCCTGTAAACCGACGCCCAAGCAATACCAAACCAACTAGACGTAGGCTTTTACCTTCTCCAAGGGGCCGAACTAGTATAAAATCCTTTGTGTCTTTTGTGTGCCATGAACCCTTTCAAGCTAACCCGTGCGATGGTTCCATCTTCAAGTCCGTTGAACCGGACATCTGCCGTGCTAATTCCACGACAGTTGGCGCCCACCGTGGGGCCTGCGCACGATGGTTTCGAGTTCTTAGAAGGCGGCCTCAAGGGGTTAAAGGGTTACGCCGTCGGCCGGATGACCAAGAGTCGTCGGGGCCGGATCTACATCGACGACGCGGGTTGGGGACCGGAGGCCGATTCGATTGAATACGGGTACCGGGTTCCCTTCGGCAGCATCCAAGTCTTCATCGGCAAAATTGGAGAACCGGGACCTGAGCCGGACACCTTCCCCAACATCGTCGAGCCGGCTCAGCGTGCGAGGTCGACCCGGATTCAACTTGCCGTGAAGCATGTGTTCGTTGGAGCGGTCCATGGAGGACAAGCCGAGGACGGGTCGGAATCTGATGGTGCAACCGTTGTCTACTCAGATGACGAATCTTCATCCGGGGAAACTGAATCTCTGTATCAGTTGCGGGACGGCCGGTCTGAGGGCGAGTCCGATGGAAACAGTATTCCGGACCCCTTTGACCCGCCAAACCGGGTGGCGGTCTTCATGGCCGGTTCACAGCCCCCGACGAACGGAACAACAGCGGAGGCTGGCGCAGGGGGAAGCGGTTCAAATCCCTCCATCACTGCGGTTCTATCCACCTTGATCGAGGAGTTCGCAGCTAAGGCAGTAGAGGTCGTGGCTCCAGCCGACAAGGCGCAACATGATGCAGTGCTTCTTCAGTTGAAGGCCCGGATCGATCAATTGAAGGAGGATTTAAAGGCAGAAGGAGAGATGTTAGCCATCAGACAAGCGGAGTTGGATGATCAAGCTTTTCACTTAAGGATGGAGCAGGCTTCGGTGGAAGCAGTAAGGGGGCGAAAATATCGATCCCGCCTGCCGCCGGGTTACGAATCTGCGAATTTGTTTAGAACACCTGGGGCTGGGGCCAGTAACAATCCGATCTTAAACCGGAGAAGCCCACCGGCTCGAGGGGAGCCGGTTCAGCAACCTGCTGCAGAGCAGGAGCGACGGGTTACGTCGGCCCCTTATGTTCCTATCCCCCCGGGACACTACTCAAACCCTGTGGACAATATTGCCGCAGCAGCAGCACGGTTGGCCGCTTTACCTGTGGAAGAAACATCTCCGATGGCGATAGAGGCGCGCAGGGCCCAGAAGCTACTTAATACAGCGTTAATACAGCATCAAGCGTACTCTCATAGCAGGGAAAGGTTACATTCAACACCACGTCCCAATCGGAGTTACTCTAGACATTGGGAGGAGCCCGAAGTGTCTAGCAGTGAACGAAGGAGACATCAGCACAGGCAAGATAATCCGGCAAGGGCAGAGATGCCAGCCCCGGATCGAAATCGGCCTAGATCGGAGGCCAGGGAAGAAGTTCGTCAGTCGACGCCGGTTCACACAGGCACTACAGGGACAGGAGCTACAGCGAGCGGTTTTGGGATACAATGTCTCGTCCCTGCCCTGCGGAGCGTTAAGTTGCCCAAGGATTTCAAGGGGCCTCGCAAAGTGCCTAATTACACAGCCGATTTACCACCCGAAGCTTGGGTGGAAAGTTACGAGATGGCCATGGAGATGCTGGACGTGGATGAATCGGCTTGTGCCAAATATTTCACTATGATGCTTGAAGGAACGGCCCGGACTTGGCTAAAGGGTCTTCCTCCGAATTCCATCGGATCATGGGGGGAGCTGCGCAGTCAGTTCATCAAAAATTTTAAGGATACGTGCAAGCAACCTATGTCGGTGATAGACTTAGCAGCGTGCGTGCAAGGAGAACAGGAGTCTACAGCCGCGTGGGTACGCAGAGTGGCAGAGATCTTGCACTCCTCAAACGGCATTAACCCGAGCACAGCGATTGTAACATTGGAGAACAATTGCCGGTTTGAATCTTTGAAATTAAAACTCGGACGGCTCAAACGGGAGTGCAATGACATGGGGACTTTGATGAGCGCCCTGGTGAAGTACGGAGACTCAGATAATACCAAGTATCCGGAGTCAGAAGGAGATAAAACAGGGAAGGCCAGCAAGTCTGGTAAACCGGCGCCAGTTAATCCGGTTACTTCAAGCTTTTTGGGCAAACGGAAGGCAGAAAATAGCTCCGATTTTGTGGCTAATACACAGGTTCAAGGTGGTTTCCAGGTTAATCAGCAAGGTCCCACTCGCCAAATCGGGGGAGGAAACCCGGGTTGGGAGCAGGATCCGGATCAGCCCTGTCTAAAGCATAGCGGAAAAAAGGGGCCTGCACGGCACACTGGAAGAGAATGCCTGAATCCAGGGAACGGCCGTTTTAATCCCCTCAGCCGGCCCCCAAATGGCGGTTCAGGGCCCGGGTTTTATGGTCCGGGTTACCAAGGGAACAACTCCGGTTCAGGATATAGGGGCAACAGCGGTTATCAGGGGAACAACGGTGGTTATCAACCCCGGCCGGGCGGCCAAGGTACTCAAGGAAACTACAATGGTCAAGGAAATCAGTATCAAGGTGGTTATCATGGTCAGGGAAATCAATCGTATCATCAAGGTGGTTACAACAATCAGAATAATCAGCAGCAGGGCCAAGGGAGTCACAGTAACCAAGGAAATCAGCAGCAGCAACGTCCACAGCAGCAACAGCAATCCGGATACCAGAGTAATCCGAAGGAGTTGAGCAGCGGTCAGTATCATGTCTTCACCACGAGTTTATGCAAGAGAGACCAGAAGGTTTTAAAGCGGGCTGTTAATGCGGTAGAACCGGCGACGCCCCAGTTTCTACAATGGTCAGAGCAGCCCATTGTTTGGAGCAGAGAGGACCACCCGTTACGGGTAGATAATCCGGGACATTTAGCCTTGGTGGTGGCACCTCAGGTGGGAGGATATCGGTTTACTAAAGTACTCATGGATGGAGGTAGCAGTATCAATATATTATATTACGAGACCTTTCGCCGTATGGGTCTGACAGATAAACAGTTAAGGACATCAAACACAGTGTTTCACGGGGTGGTCCCAGGTAAGTCAGCTTATCCAGTTGGTAAGATTGACTTAGAAGTTACCTTTGGGGATGAGCATGATTCAAGATCGGAGAGGATCACCTTTGAAGTTGTCAAAATTAAAAGTCCGTATCATGCTTTGTTTGGAAGAACGGTTTATGCTAAATTTATGGCTAGGCCATGTTATGTTTATTTACAGCTTAAGATGCCGGGTCATAAGGGCACGATTACGGTGCATGGCAGTCGCAAGATAGCAGTGGAGTGTGAGGAAGGTGATGCAGCTTATGCAGAAGCGGTGTGTGCCACAGAAGAGTTAAAGTTTTATAAAGATAATGTTGATCCGGCAGATATGACTCCGCTGAAGAAACCAACGACCGAGCATGATCCGGCATTGAAGTTTAAATCGGCAGAGGAGACCAAGCAAGTTGATTTTGTGCCAGGAGATTCGTCCAAGCAGTTCACTATCAGCGCTAACCTTGACCCCAAATAGGAAAGCGCGCTCATCGAGTTCATCCGTGAGAACCGGGATATCTTTGCATGGAAACCTTCTGACATGCCAGGTATACCGAGGGAACTCGCTGAGCACAAGTTGAATATTGATCCGAAGTTTAAACCGGTAAAACAGTATCTGCGCCGCTTTAATGAAGAGAGACGAAAAGCTATAGGAGAAGAAGTGGCCAGGCTTTTGGCGGCAGGGTTCATAGTGAAAGTTTTTCATCCGGAATGGTTGGCTAATCCGGTGCTGGTCCTAAAGAAGAATGGGACGTGGAGGATGTGTGTGGACTACACTGACCTCAATAAAGCTTGCCCGACTGATCCTTTTGCTCTACCTCGCATTGATCAGATTATTGATGCGACAGCAGGGTGTGAGCGGCTGAGTTTTCTGGATGCGTACTCAGGTTATCACCAGATCAAGATGGCAGTTGAAGATCAAGAGAAGACAGCATTCATAACCCCCTTCGGTGCTTTTTGCTATGTGTCTATGCCTTTTGGGCTCAAGTGTGCGCAGGCAACTTATCAGCGGTGTGTTCAGAATTGTTTGAAGGGGCAGATAGGAAGGAACGTACATGCATACGTGGATGACATTTTGGTTAAATCAAAGGAGGAACGGACAATGATAGAAGACCTCAGAGAAACCTTTGATAATCTTCGGACTTACAGGATGATGCTCAATCCGGAGAAATGTGCCTTTGGTGTCCCGGCTGGTAAGCTTTTGGGATTTCTGGTCTCAAACCGGGGAATAGAAGCCAACCCGGAGAAGATCAAGGCCATCACATCTTTGGCGAAACCGGCTTGCATTAATGATGTTCAGCGCATAGCTGGCCGGATCACGGCGTTGAGCCGGTTTATCAGTCGCTTAGGAGAAAAGGCGATACCGCTTTATCAAATGTTGAAGAAAACGGACCGGTTCATTTGGAGTGATGAAGCGAATACAGCGTTTGAGAATCTGAAACAGCAACTAGCGAAACCACCGGTTTTGGCAGCTCCTATCGATAAAGAGCCTTTACTGTTATATGTCGCCGCAAACACGCGGGCGGTCAGCGTTGCGATTGTGGTTGAGCGCAAGGAAGCAGGGAAAGAACATCCGGTTCAGCGTCCGGTTTACTATGTGAGCGAAGTACTCATCGAGTCGAAGCAGAGATACCCTCATTGGCAGAAACTGGTGTATGGGGTGTTCATGGCAAACCGGAAGTTGAAGCATTATTTCCAAGGGCATCCAATAACTGTGGTTAGTTCAGCTCCGTTGGGAGATATAATCCAGAATAGAGAAGCAACAGGCAGAATAGCCAAATGGGCCATTGAGCTCAGTCCACATGAGCTGAAGTATGTACCACGTACTGCTATAAAATCTCAGGCACTGGTCGACTTCATCAATGACTGGACGGAATTGCAAACTCCTGAGGAGAAGCCGGATCTTACTTATTGGACGATCCACTTCGACGGTTCAAAGCAGTTGGAGGGATCGGGGGCCGGAGTTGTCTTAACTTCCCCCAGAGGTGATAAATTTTGTTATGTACTCCGGTTGTTATTTCCTTGTACTAACAATGCAGCGGAATATGAGGCACTGCTTCACGGTTTGAGATTGGCAAAAGAGATGAATTTGAGCCGGGTTAAGTGCCTGGGTGATTCAGACTTAGTGGCACAGCAGGTTTCGGGCAAGTGGGATTCAAGGGATCCCCTCATGGCGGCTTATCGACGAGAGGTTGAAGCGGTCGCAGGTTACTTCAAAGGGTATCAGGTGGAGCATATAGACCGGCGGAAGAACGAAGCAACTGACGCTTTAAGCCGGCTAGCGTCGCAACGTAAACCGGTACCACCAAACACCTTTTTGGATGAGTTGCACAATCCTTCGGTTCAAGTACCTTCAGAGAACGATCTAGCTGTTCCAGACCCAGAAGCACAGTTGGTTGCAGCAACCCATGTTATTCCGGATTGGACATTACCTTATTTGGTATATTTAAGCCGGGGAGAACTGCCAGAGGACGAAGATGAAGCACGGCAGATAATCCGGCGTTCCAAGTCTATGACAATTGCCAACGGGGAGCTGCATCATCGTAGCACCTCTGGAGTATTTCAACGGTGTGTTTCAGCTGAGGAAGGTTGTGAGATTCTAAGGGAGATTCATGAAGGGGATTGTGGTCATCATGCCGGATCAAAATCTTTGGTGGCTAAAGCTTTCCGACATGGCTTTTATTGGTTAACTGCACATGCAGATGCGGCAGAATTGGTCCGCAAGTGTGACGCTTGTCAGAAGTTCTCAAGACGTGCCCTGGTTCCGGCACAAGAACTCCGGATGATACCAATAACTTGGCCTTTTGCAACTTGGGGGCTTGACATGGTCGGACCCTTCAAGAGATCCCAAGATCAGAAAACTCATCTACTAGTGGCAGTGGACAAGTTTACAAAGTGGGTTGAAGCGGAGCCTATAAGCAAGTGTGATGCGGCAACGACGGTTAAGTTCATCAAAAAAGTAATATTCCGGTTTGGTTTTCCACACAGCATCATCACAGATAACGGCACCAATTTATCTCAGGGTGAGATGGAAGAGTTCTGTCAACGAGAGCATATTCGTTTGGATGTATCTTCTGTGGCTCACCCCCAATCCAATGGCCAAGCAGAAAGGGCAAATCAGGAGATTTTGCGTGGAATCAAGCCCCGGCTTATGACACCTTTACAGAGAACCCCAGGGTGTTGGGTTGAAGAACTACCCTCTGTCCTTTGGAGTATTAACACTACACCAAACCGGTCTACAGGTTATACACCTTTCTTCATGGTTTACGGTGCAGAAGCAGTTCTTCCAAGTGACATACGCCATGATTCGCCACGGGTGGCGGCCTATGTAGAAGCCATCAATGAGGAGGCAAGACAAGACGGTTTGGATCGATTGGATGAAGAGCGTGACGTAGCCGCAGCACGGTCGGCGATTTATCAACAAGATCTGCGCAGATATCACAGTCGCCGGATTAGAACCAGGACATTTCAGGAGGGTGACTTGGTACTCCGGCTTATCCAAGATCAAACAGATATGCACAAGCTATCCCCGCCATGGGAAGGGCCCTTTGTGATCAGCAAAAATTTACACAACGGGTCATATTATTTGGTGGACATTCGAGAGCACAAAGATTCACGGACATCAGAAGAAGAGACGAAAAGGCCATGGAACATTGCTCATCTACGGCCATATTACACTTGAGCCATAGGCTTCCATGTATCCTATGTATATATTATGAATAGTGAATAAACCGGCACCCTCGGTAAACCGGGGGCTCAGCCCTTTTTCTACATACATCAAATTTGCGGCAACTATCCATGTCAGTTGATTATCAAAGAATCATATTTCAATGTTAGCTGGTTTTTAGAAACTAACCTTTGCAGGGTGTGTGAAACAGCGGTAGAACTCACAGGAACAAGAGATTATATCCGGTTCAAGAAAAGAAAAACCCCATAAAAAGGAAAACCGGCAGAGTCAGGAGGAACGTCAGAGGCCCCTGGGGACAGTGGTTCGCCCACACCCCCTTGAATGGCTATGTACGAATATTTGGGTTCCCTGAACAGTGGTATCGCCCACGTTCAAATGATGACCCGGCCCCTGGGGACAGTGGTTCGCCCACACCCCCTTGAATGGCTATGTACGAATATTTGGGTTCCCTGAACAGTG
>LR738712.1:583128592-583233999 GCA_902687465.1 Secale cereale
AAAGAAAAAGGAAAAAGAGGAATATCAGCGGCCCCTGGGGACAGTGGTTCGCCCACACCCCCTTGAATGGCTATGTTACGAATATTTGGGCTCCCTGAACAGTGGTATCGCCCACGTTCAAATGATGACCCGGCCCCTGGGGACAGTGGTTCGCCCACACCCCCTTGAATGGCTATGTTACGAATATTTGGGCTCCCTGAACAGTGGTATCGCCCACGTTCAAATGATGACCCGGCCCCTGGGGACAGTGGTTCGCCCACACCCCCTTGAATGGCTATGTTATGAATTTTTGGGCTCCCTGAACAGTGGTATCGCCCACGTTCAAATGATGACCCGGCTCCCTGAACAGTTTTGAGCCTGGCAGCTCTTTGAAAAAGCCTCGATTGCATAGTTTGATTTACAATAATTATGTGTTTCTTGACGATTTCTGTGTTTCATAACCTGTTTAACCAAGGGGAACAGCTCTAGAAGTTGACCGTCTATCTAGTGTTATAAGTCTGGGTCATGAACACCAGCGAGAGTTAAACCGGCGTTCATCGTAACCCGGCTCGACTTCATGATGGGCTGGCAATTGGCAGCACACAATCAGATACAAGTTACAAATTGTCGAGCCAAGAAAAGAAAGATTTATGGACAAGTTGAGCTGAAGTGTTTCAAGGGTTTATTAGAATGGATGAAGACTGATTAAGGTAATTTTAAACATCCTACCGGTTTACGGTCTTCTGGCTACATGCAATTCTGATATCACAGTTATTTGTTAAAGATATGTTTATCAGTTATACCAAGAGAACAAGTTAATCCGTCCAGTGATAAACCCACTAGGACATACTTTTCATCTTTTTTATGAACAGAGCAAGGAATCCGCATCAATCAATAAGTCAGAAAACGAGTACTTTATAAAGACCAAAAGCCGGATCACAATGCACAAGTTTCAGCTAAACCTATTACAAGGCATAAGAGCCAAATAGTTGGAAATATTGTTTACGGAATAACAATTATGATTACAGCATAACATTCAAGATTCCGCTTCTCCTTGCCGGGATGATTGGCCACCATCTTGTTCCGGAACATCTTCCTCCTCATGAAGCGGCGGGAAATCTGGTGCACGCCAATCAATCTTGGCCAAGGCACGGAAATATACTTCATCGTTGATCAACTCAGCAGGATCAATATCAGGAGCAAAAGTGTGAGGACGAACCGGCGGAGTTAAGTTTGCAACATCGTAAACCGGTGGTTCCACCCGCTCGTTTTGCACGTTATATGCTGGATGGTATCGAGACAAGTCAGCTTCCACTGCAATCTTGCTAGCGAGTGGGCGCATTTCCTTCGTCAGAGCGTACAGATCCTTCTCATCAAATGCTGAACCGTCCTCCTTGGTGTCAGGAAATCCGGTTAACACTTCTGCCGGATCTATATCTGGAACCCAAGCTTTAGCCCTTGTAAGGGCCAGAAGAGCACCTCCTCGAGCAGCCGATTTCTTAACCTCTTCAAGACGAGTTGGCAGAATGGACAAACTGTTCAAAGTAGCCTTGATGGTTGAAGGAGCCGGTTTACCAAAGGAAGTAGCACTGATAATCCTTTGTGCTCCAGAGTATAATTGCTCAACCAAGGTATAGCAAGCCTTCAGTTTCTTCCGTACATCATCCCCAAGATGGGAGACACGGCGTCCTACATACAACAATGAAAGTTAAACCGGTACAGGTTACAGATTGCAAAGATAACAGACAAGAGTTCAGGTTGTGCTTACCAAAGATAGCAGAAGTCATCAAATCAATTTGGCACTTTAACCCGGTTAATTCTTCAGTAACCGGGTTAAGTGCTCCTTCGGCATCCTGAACACGTTTTTCAAGATCCTTCTTCTGTACTTCAAAAGCAGTCCGTTCCTCATCAAAGAACTTCTTCAAGTCTTCAGCAGTTTTCAAACTCACTTGAAGTTCTTTTTTCGCCTTTGAAGCGGCTGCCTCAGTTTCTATAAGCCGGCTTCGAAGTTCACTGTTTTCCACAGCATTCCGGTTCAGCTCAGCCTGCAGACAAAGTTCAAAAGCAAGGTTAGAAATTACAAAGTCTCAAGCACACAACCAAGTTGTCTACTTGACACTTGGGGGCTAATGGCAGTTGAAGTAATCCGGCAAAGACAATTTGAAAATGCAAGTCTCAAGCACACAACCAAGTTGTATACTTGACACTTGGGGGCTAATGGCAGTTGAAGCAATGCATCAGAAACAATTTTTGAAATTACAAGTATCAACTACATAACCAAGTTATCTACTCGATACTTGGGGGCTAATGTATGGATCAGCAGTTCAAAACTACAAAGTTCCGGCTTACCTTCAATAAAGCAGATAAACCGGAACTTGGGGACTGTTATAAGATAAAGAGGCGTTGAAAAAAGACAGTCAGAAGAGGAAAACTTACTTCATATTTTTCCCTCATCAGATTTACTAGGCTGGCTTCGTAATCCCGGCTGCTATGGAGCCGGCTCAGATATCCGGAATAGATGTCCTGAGCACTCATACTTGAGAGACTGGAGATATCAGTACTCCACTTCCCCTTCTCCTGAGTCACCTTTTCCGCTTTAACTGTATGTTTTGCTAAAACGGTGGGTTCGGCTGGCGCAACATAACCAGTGCCAGTAACCACGACATCAGGGGAAGTGGGCGCATTGGGAGGAGAAGCTTCAGTTTGAGCCGGATTAGGAGACGCCGGGTTAACTTGAGGAGAGTTAACCCGGGCCGGACTTGGTGGATCTTGGATGTCTTCAGCAGCAGGTGTGTCGAGAACGGGTTCATCAACCGGAGCAGCTGGAGTACCTTCAGGAGGGACGGCAGTAGACGGATCAATTGCCGGTTCATCAGTAGAAGGATCAGCAACAGGCTTTTTAGCCTTGGCTCTTTTACTGGGTTTCGGTTTGCTGGAAAAACAAGCAAAAATAAGTTAACATTATAATAGAAGGGGGGATCATGAACCGGAAGAAGTAAAGAGAATTACCCCGGGACGGTCTTCAAAGGTGGAAGCTGTGTAGCGGTTGATTCGCCAGAAGAAGACAGTGGAGTTTCCTGATAATCAGGATCAGTCGGTTTAAGTGGTTTTCTGATAAGACCGGCCTTGGGGTGAAGAAGAGTTGGAAAGAGCATCACCTCAGCGCGGCGTTTTCGAGCCGGAGTTAACGAAATTCCAGAGGACTCCACTGCCAAGCCACTATGGCGAGTGGTCCGGCGCAAAGCTTCGTGCTGTTGCTTCTTCAAATCAAAATTGGGATCCAACTTAGCATAAGGATGAGAAAATTGATACTTTCTAACAGTCCGACGGCTCTTTCGAGGAGGGGGTTCTGAATCGGAAGAAATAAAGGTTACCTCAATCTCCGCCGGGTTATCACCTTCGAGTGGATCCTGTAAAAGGGCATCATTAGACATTTTAACAAGTATATAAAAGCAAAATGTAAACCGGAGTAAGGAGTACCTCGGAGTCCGGATCATCATCCTCAGAGGGAGAACCGGCATCAACGGCTGCTTTCCTTTTCTTGTTTGCAGGAGTTTTCCGGCGAGTTTGCCTTGCAGGTTTTTCCTGAAGTTTTCTCCTCCAGAAGGGGTTGTCAGCCTGAATGAAAAATCAAAGGCAGGTGAAAGACGGTTCAAATAGGACGGTTTATAAAATATAAGTTAAAGATAAACTTACTTCAGGCAGTTTATTCTTCTTGAAATATGGGGCCAAGCCAACTTTGGAGCAATCTGTTAAAGCGGGGTTGACGATCTTTTTGGCAGACTCTATCACTTCCGATTCAGAGAGTTCCTCTTTAGTAAACCTCTGAGGATCTTCCGGTTTACCGGAGTAATTGCACATCAAATCAGAGCGCCGGCTTAAGGGAAGGATACTCCATGATAACCAGCAGCGAAGGAAATCAGTACCGATCAGGCCATTAGCCATGAAAGCTCTCAGCTTGGAGAGCTGTGGAGAAAACTGGATCCGTTCAGTAGCACTTAGTCGTTGTGGCAGGGGGTGATTTGCCGGGATACGAGTTTCACGATAACCCGGCAAGGGGTTTTCACCTTCAGGAGATGTGTCTACGCAGTAAAACCAGGACTTGTTCCAGTCCTTTGGATGAGTGTGCAAGGAGGCGTGAGGGAAAACTGCATCCCTCCTTTTCTGAATGCTGATTCCACCAAGTTCTTGGTGAGGCCCGCTGGTGAACTCAGTACGCCGGTTTGCATGGAAGAAATCCCGGAATAGATCAACTGACGGCTCTTCTTGCAAATAGGCTTCAGAAAACACTTGGAAATCGCAAATGTTGGAAACCGAGTTTGGTCCGATGTCCTGCGGGTGTAACTGGAAGGTAGCAAGAACGTCCCGGAAAAATTTTGAACCGGGGGGAGAGAAGCCTCTGGAAATATGGTCCAGGAATACGATGACTTCTCCGGATCTGGGAGTTGGAGGGCACTCGTTACCCGGAGCACGCCATTTTAGTTCGGCCCGAGGCCCTAAGGTGCCGATGCTCGACAGTTTGACTAAGTCTTCCTCAGTCACGACGGAACGGACCCAATCGCATGAAACATACTGCTTAGCAGTCATTTGAACAAAGTGCTGAAGAAGAGAAGGTACAGAACAAATTATGAACATACAAATGATCTGGGACCTATATATATTGTGCAAGGAAGGGAGCTAAGAACTATCTGGCAAAGTTAAACCGGCAATCATAAATACAAGATATATCATTTCCGGTTTAAAATGGCAGTTGAAGAGAAATAGTCAAGTCATTGTATCAGTTTACATCAGCTCCGGTTTATGACATGACAATATAAACCGGAACATACTTAGTGGATCTACCGAAGAGAAAAACAGGTTTTCAACGCATTGTTAAGGAGGAATAGATCTGAGCATATTGAGATAAAGAAACGAAAAATTACACGGGAAATCTACAGAAGCTCAACTCGGAGCAGACGAGCTCACCGAATGTGCATAAAAAATGATACCTAAAGCAAGCAACGGCGGAAATAAAAACAACAAGATTTAAAGGGCAAGGTGCAACAGCTAAATCCGCGGAACTAGTGCAAAAAGTTCTAATGGCGGAGTTCTAGTGGTGGAGTTCTAAAAGGCGGAAGCTCTAATGGTGGAACGGATAAAACTACAGGGTTATTATGGTAAGATCTAATCTGGTCCTGAGCGGGAGACCTACAGATTAGGGCCTAAAGATTACAAGGTTTTTATGAGAAAAAGATCTATGAAGGAACGGAGCTTCATCGGAAGCCCTAATGGCGGAAGAACATAGGCGAAGCAATGGCGGACACAGATCTACAGAGAGGTGGATAAACGTACCAGGGACAGCGAGAATCGGCGGCGGAGAGAATCTGGTCAAGGCTCAGGTTGATGCAGCGGCCGGTCGAAGACTGAAGATCCGGCGGTCGTCGGTGGCGTTCTTGAGCTCAAGCAGCAATGGAGTTCTTGCAGGTCAGGTAGCGGAAGGAGGAAGAAGACGCGAGAAGGAAGAATGAGGAGGGGCGGCACTATTTATAGACAGAGAGGCAGATATGAAGCGACAGGTGCGGTAATCAAGGGAGAAAAATTGGATAAAGATCCGTTGAACGCCTCGATTCTCGGGATAACCATTAAAAACAAACTACAGTACAGCTCGCGGCGTTGAATGCGGAGATGATGTCATTGTCAGACTTTAATGATTTCGGAGGATGACGTCAGAGCCGGTTTACAAAAGATGAAGACAGGAGAAAAAACTACAGGAGACGATGGAGACTGATATGAACAAGTTCAAATCATTCTGGGGCCTAATGTCAGGGATATGGTTAATAGGTATAAACCGGATATTGTAAACCGGCTTAGTTATATCGTATTTGGTTTATTATTTTAGTAAAGATTACGGCCCATGAGAGTTCAAGGCCCATGTATAGAAATACGGTTTGTAAACCGCCAAAGAGATGTAACTTGAAAGATAAGAAAGGGCAGAGACCGAGGCGGACACGATTATGAGCCGGCCTCGGTACTCTGTAAACCGGACCAGGCGTCACCTCTATATAAAGGGACGACCCGGTACCGGTTCAAGGACAAGCAACAATCAATCCGTCGAGACGTAGGCAAGCGATTCCGCTCCCTGTAAACCGACGCCCAAGCAATACCAAACCAACTAGACGTAGGCTTTTACCTTCTCCAAGGGGCCGAACTAGTATAAAATCCTTTGTGTCTTTTGTGTGCCATGAACCCTTTCAAGCTAACCCGTGCGATGGTTCCATCTTCAAGTCCGTTGAACCGGACATCTGCCGTGCTAATTCCACGACACTTCCCGTTGTCCATTTCGAGTTCCGACGCTCACACACGTGCCCGTGGCATCCCCGAGTCCTTCTTTCGTGTGTGGCCGTGTAACGTTCCCGGAATGACGTGAGACTTGTCGTGCGTTGTTGTTTTGGTACGTTTTATCGTGCGTTTCATCGCGGTTGGAGTTCGTTTGGTACTCCAATGGTTAACCTAGTGGGCTAAAATAACCTCTTCTTTAAGGCCCAAGACCCCCTCCACAATAGGTCACAAACCCAGCACAACCCTTCTCATCATCTCGGTCGTCAAATCATGATCGCGTGGCCGAAAACCGCTCCCCATTTGGAGTCTCCTAGCTCCTTGTGCCTATAAATTAGTCCCCCACGTCGATTTTTGCGTCCAAACCCTAGCTCCTCTCCTCCCGCAGCCGCCGAACACGTCCAGCCCGATCCGGACGTGTCCAGCCTCCTCTCCGCCGCCACGTGACAGCTCCGGGTTGGCCGCGCCCGCCGCGCCCACTTTCCCGCCATCGGGCCCAGATCCGGCCCGCCCCGGGGCCGATCCGGGCCGCGCCTCGTCCGCCGCCCCGCGCCTCATCTTCCCCGCTGCCGGTGCTGCTTCCCCGCCGCCGATCTCCGCTGCCGGGCGCCCGAGGGCTCGTCGCCGTCGCCCCGCGCCACCTTCTCCGCTCCGCCGCCGTTGCGCCGCTCCGCCGCCGCCTCCTCGCGGCCGGGTGACGCCCCGATCTTCCCCGCCGGCGCCGCCGCGCCCCGGCGCCACCACGGCCACCCCGCCGTCCCGGCCGGCCCCCCGGCCGGGATCCGATCAACGCCGCCGGCCGAAACCCTAACGGGTCGGACGGGCCCGAACCCGACGCCCGACCCGCAAGCCGTCGCCCGATCCGCCGATCCGGACAATTTCCACGTCATCAGACGTGTCCGCCCAACCCACCCTCTTGAGGTTGTTTTTTACTAAGTCCCAGCTTTTCTGACATTTTTTTGCATCTTTGCATGGCTGTAACTTTTAGTGTCCTTGTCCAAATTATGCATATGATATGTCAAAATGATCGTGGTGATGTGCTCTACATTTTGTTCCATTTTGGCATGCTTGTTTGAGTTCATCTAGATGTCCTAATCTCTGTTGCAAGAGTGCTACTTGTTATAAACTGCTGCAACTTGTTATTTTCATGCCATGTTTGAGATGTGATAACTTGGTGCATGATTATCCAAATGGAGCAAATGACTTGTCAAAATGTTCATTGTGAAATGCTCTACATGATGATTGCTGTAGCATTCATGTTAGGGTTCATATTGCCATGTTAATATCTGTTGCAAAAGTGCATGTGGCTGTTAAGTTATGAAACTTGTTAAGAGATGCTGATTTGAAGTGCTCGTTGCTATTGATGTGTTTCTCTCCATGTCACATGTCAATATGTTTTAGGATCTCCATCATATGGTCTTTGCTGTGGAGCAAACCACTTTCCATGATATGCCTTGAGGTGACTTAAACATGCTTGTAAACATGCCATGCCAACATAACTGTTTTATACTTAGTGAAATTTCTGCTAAGTCTGGAATCTGTCATAACCTAATGCTATGTTTGCTTGATGCCATAGTCAAATCCATGCTTATTTTGGAGTGGCCAATGATCTTTCCTTGTTGTCCATGTTATTGTGTATCCATCCATGCCCTCACTTGCTCATATGGCTTGCTGTAGCTTATTTATTTCTTGCTCTCAAGTTGCTAAAAATTATAACTGTCAGGTTTTTAACAACATGATCGATTTGGTGTAGCTTGTTGCTATTGATCCATGCCTCCTATGGAGTTGCTCCAATGGAGTTGTTTGCTGTAGGATATGTCTACTACATGTCCATGCTTCTTGTCACCATGTTTGAGTGCTGTAGAGTATATATTTCTTGCTCCAAAGTTGCTATGTGGCTGTTAATTTCAGCTTTGCATTGTATCTTGTTTCGTGTGTATGTGTTGAACCGTTGCTCCGTTTTGAGCGTGCCCTATATGAAACTTGTGTAATTTTGCATGAAGAATCATAATATCATGTTGTTAACATGTTTGGAGTGTGTTTGCTTGATGTTTGGGTGCATCTTGCACCATTGCCATGCTTGTCTTGTTTTGCTTATATCTTCTAGACCGTAGCTCCGAATTAAACAAACTTTATATGAAACTTGACTAGAATTTTGTGTAGATCATCATGGTGCATGTTAACTTGCTTCTTAACAACTTTAACTTAAGGTTTGTTCAGATCTGGACCAATTTCAAAATATGCATATGAGGACTTATCAGATTTGCTATATGTTGATTCCAGTCTCATTTAAACTTGTTGTTTTGTGTTGTTCTTGTGCGCTTCATCCCTTGCCATAAAATGCATCATACTTGCATCATGTTAATTGTGCATTGCACCTTGTTTGATTTGTGCCTCGTTGTGTTCTTGTGTTGAGTAGAGCCGGGAGCCGTGACCGAGAACGAGGTTACTACCGAGGTTGATTTCGAGGAGCCGTCTTACGATCCCATCGACGACTCGACATGCAAGATGACCTGACCCAGATATCATTACTATCTTTGCCTATTGCTAGATGTCTCGCTCATTAGCTTATTGCCTCGATGCCCATGTTTGTTTGTCAGCCTCCTATTGTAACTATGAATCTGTCTAATCACCCAACCTAGCAAACCTTTGTTTGGCTACGTAAGCTTCTCTCAGCCCCTCTTATAGCATTGTTAGTTGCAGGTGAAGATTTGAAGATTCTTGCTTCATGTTGACGTTATTGTTGGGATATCACACTATATAATCTGTTAAACAAAATCATCTATATATTGGTAATGGGTGGAAGGCTAAGCCTCTCGCTTGGTGATTTGTTCCACTCATGCCACCCTAGGAACCGTATAAACCGGTGTTATGTTCCTTGATTATGCGTTCCTAACACGGTTGGGGTTATGGGACCCCCTCGATATCCCGCTTAGTGCTAAAGCTTTTCCAGCGAGGCCCGACATTGGTTCTACATTTGCCTAACAACTAAAACTTGCCGAGGGAGTAATTAACCCGAGGATTAATTAATCAACCCCCCTGGGCCAGTGCTCGATTTGAGTGTTGGTACAAACTAGAGTCGTGTGCGGTACCCCCCTTGGCAACTTGGGTTTTGGTCACTGTACGCCGTGCTCATCCGGTCATGGCCTGAGAATAGATACGCGTGGCTACTGTCAGGGTGTCGGCACGCCGGGAGGTCTTGCTGGATTAGTTTTACCTTAGTCGGAATATCTTGAGCACGGAATTCCGAGAATACTCGGGCCTTCCCACCTTGGAGTTGCGAATCCACAAATCGTGAGCTTGTAATTGGCTAAGTTGGGACACCCCTGCAGGGTTTGAACTTTCGAAAGCCGTGCCCACGGTTATGTGGCAGATGGGAATTTGTTAATATCCGGTTGTAGAAAACTTGACACCTTGTTCAGAACACACTACCAGCGTGAGTAACCGTGACGGTCATTTTCCTAAAGGGGTTCGGGAAGTGAACGCGGTGGGGTTATGTTTGACGTGCTTAGATAGGATCACTTAGTGATCACTTTGACACTCATGGCACTTCTCTTCTCGCTCTTAACCCGTAAGCTAGTGCTAGTGCAGCTGCAACCTTTATTTTTTCTTCAGCCTTGTTCCACACCCAAGGCTTACATAGTTTTGCTACCCGGGAACAGGATTGCCGAGTCCTCCATG
Source organism: Secale cereale (assembly GCA_902687465.1). Taxonomy (NCBI): domain Eukaryota; kingdom Viridiplantae; phylum Streptophyta; class Magnoliopsida; order Poales; family Poaceae; genus Secale; species Secale cereale. The sequence goes on from LR738712.1 coordinate 583,138,568, forward strand.
GCTCACAGATTCTGCACAACACCAGATGCAGGTACTATGGTGAACTACACAGGTGACGGCTGATACGTCCAAAACGTATCTATAATTTCTGCTTGCTCCATGCCTCTTTTGTGTGATATTGCTATGATATTTATGCACTTCCATACACTTTTTGATCATATTTGGACTAACCTACTAATGGTTGCAAAAGTGCACAATGTTCTTGTTTTACACTTTATTGTGTAGGAATTACTTGGAAATTGACAAAAACGCAAAAGGAGTCGTATTGGAGTAGGACTCTGACTTTCCTGAAATCTGTCTGAGAACGTTTTTTAAAGATGGTCACGTTCCGGCCCGGAGACGACGCCAAACGGAAAAAGTCTAGTTGCGAAAGTTGTGGGGAATTTCGAAGCAATGCTTCTGGATATAAAATTCGTCCAAATCGAAGTCCGGACGGCCGAGTAAAGCCCGTTTTACCGAGGCCCAAAATCTGATGACGGGAATCCGAGAGTCTATATAAAGAGAGGAAACCTAAGTCACCAAGGGCCACGAATTTTCCTCCTCCCAAGCCGCCGTCTTGGAGGGGAGGACCAGCACCATTGCAGCATCATCCACAAGGAAGAAGGGGGGCCAAGGAGCCGCCGCCCCTAGGGCCGCCGCCGCCCCGAGGGCCGCCGCCGCCCCCAAGGGCCGCCGCCGCCGCCTCCTCCTCGCGGGGCTGCACCTCTCCATCAACACCATCATCAACCTCCTCCTCACCATGTCCATGCGTGAGTAGTCTCCTCCGGGGCCGAGGGCTCGTACGTGTAGCTATGTGGTTATCTCTCTCTCCCATGATGTGATCTTCGTTGTGATCATAGGCTATGTTAATCTAGGGTGATCCCATGATATTTCCCCTTCCTCTATGTATTGGATTGATGTACTCACTTGTCTTTATCTAGTATAATCCCCGAGACCAAGGTGACAGCGGTCAATTGGACATGGATTAGAAAAATATTTTCATGAGTGATTTCCTCTCTTGTGTGTTTGATTGAAGATTGAGAGTCTCTTGGTGCTTGTCTTTGACTATCCTTTAGATATGTTGTGGTGATTGTGGGACTCTCTTTGGATGGCCGCGGTGACATTGGGAAATCCTTAGATTGAGAACTACGAACTTTGAGGTGTGCTTTTGTAGCCCTGCATAATTCTCGTCCTCTCTTGACCACGAAGGAATGACCTCCGGGTGCGTCTCCATTGCATGTTTTATGGGAAATATCATGTGATTCGATTATGTTAATGTTGTTGGGAGTTGCCTCTAGTGAAAGTATGATCCCTAGGCCTTGTTTCCACCATTGCAATACCATTTGTGCTCACGTTTACCACTTGTTTGCTTGCTGCACTTTTTATTACAGATTTATATTACTTTGCTTTGCCACTCCTATCATCCATATTTTACCATCTCTTCGCCGAACTAGTGCACCTATACAACTCCTAGTTGTATTAGGTGTGTTGGGGACACAAGAGACTTCTTGTATCTTAGTTGCAGGGTTGCTTGAGAGAGACCATCTTCAACCTCTACTTCCCTGAGTTCGATAAACCTTAGGTCATCCACTTGAGGGAAATTGCTGCTGTCCTACAAACCTCTGCGCTTGGAGGCCCAACATAGTCTACAAGAGTAGAAGCGTGTGTAGACATCAACGGCACAGAGCTGTACTGGGAGTTCGATGAAGAACATGAGCGATACTATGTGCACTATCCCGATGATCAGTAGTGGCTTCTACTAGGGGCGATTCGGACCTTGTGGCTATATTTATTTGGTATCTTTCATTTGGATCTTCGTCCGTAGGTGGACTGTGATGTTATTTGGATGATGATTGCTTATGTAATGCATTGTGTGACGTGGTGAGTGTAAGCCAACTACTCTTTTGCAATTTCATCCCTATTTTACATGAGTCGTGCAAAGATACCAAACTTGAGATCATTCTAGTATGAGCTTATACCTTTAAGTCGTGCCTCGACACGTAGGAGGTATAATCTCATACTGGGCATTACAAGTTGGTATCAGAGCCTTCTCCGACCTAGAAGCCCCCACTGATTGATCGAATCGTTGACGGTTGACTCTAGGCACACACTTGAAAATGTTTTGAGTCCTATATATATCGGAGAGTAGGATTTCTTTTTGCTCCTCATCTCTTTTCACTCTGGTGAGGACTCCTGACGATTACTTTTCTCTTCTACTCTCAAAATTTCACAATTTTTTTAGGATCACGCGAGTATTGTTTGGATTGTTCCGATGTCTTTGTGACGAGAACATTGTTCTCAATGCCTCCTATCATTTAGGGGTTGTGGCAGTGTCCCGGGGAGTTGAGCTCCGAGGTGTTGTCGTCACAAATATATCGCAGCAGTTCTGGAATACTTAAGACGGCCGACATCGAAAACTCTTCTATGCGGTTAGTGGCAAGATAACCCCGACATCACCCAGCACTGGGGAGGGAGTTCGGGAGTATTGCCATAGCTTGTATAGTAGATGCGTTTCGAAGGTCCGAGGTAGACGGTTTCCGAAAATAACTAGTTATGTGTTGAAGGATGGATACAGCTGGATGTAGGATTAGAGTTGAGTGCGCGATGCTTCCCCTGTATGCCCAACACCTGATTGCATAACTGGAAACTTTCAGAAATTAATAGCTGGGTTCATCTGGTAGCTCGTAGCCATTCTTCCAACCAATGCAGGATATGGAGTTCGGGCTTCTACATTGAGTGAAGTAGTTTTATGGGCGTTGTTCCGATTTGGAGTTGCATCTTAAAGGGTCCTTGGCTATGATGATCCGGGGATTGCAAAACCCTTTTGTAACATGTTCCATAAGCTTTCAGCACGAATATGTCGAACGAAGCTTCTATCTTGTATTTATTCTATCTACTCTTTGTTGTTTTTTATTTATCTTTTGTTCTCCCAAGTGGCTTCTCGTGAAGATTGTTGTTACCATTAAGCTGTGGATTACATTCGTTCATCTTGTCCGAATGTTATTGTGAAGACTTATGTTGCAATTCTAGCCGTTGATTCAGCTTATATATTTTCTCAATCAATGGCTAATAGTTGTCATCTCATTCAGGATGGCTCCTAAAAGGGTTCCCAACGCTAACCCAGAGGGTGTAGAAGTTCCTGATCGTCCTCCTTCCCATCCTCCTCCGTCTGAGGCCTGGAGAGCAATTATGCAAGCGATGAACCAGAACACCCAGATGCTTATGCAAATGATGCAGAACATTCAAGCAAATCAAGCAAATCAAGTTGGTCATGGGAACCAAGGCCAAGGCAATTTGTTCAACCAACCTCACTTTGCTACTCTCAACCAATTCCTTGCAAACCAACCAAAGGCATTCAGTTACTGTGTGGACCCGCTAGATACTGAAGACTGGATAACAGACATCAAGAAGCATTTCGAGTGTAGTAACATGAGACCTGAGGACTATGTGAAGTTTGCCGCCTTCCAACTCAAGGACCAAGCCGCTGATTGGTGGCAGCAGTACAAAGATTCCAGAGAGGGACGTGAAATCTCATGGACTGACTTCTGCAAGGATTTTTGCTCTCATCACATTTCAACTAGTGTCATCGAAGGTATGCGTGAGCAATTCCGCAACCTGAAGCAAGGCACCATGTTCGTTTATCAATACAATGTCAAGTTCTAGAACCTTGCCCGCTATGCCAAGCAAGACATCCCAGATGCCAAGAGCAAGATTTATCAGTTCCGTGGTGGTCTGAAGGATGAACTCCAACTAGCTCTCACCTTGTTTGAGCCGGATGAATTTGATCAATTCTATAACATGGCACTTAAGCAAGAGGCAACCCATCTCAAGATGAAAGCTTCCAAAAAGAGGATCAGAGACGCTGTTCACTCCTTCTCTTCTTCCCAAGTGGTTGCAAAGCCGCAGAAGTTTTGGCTTCCACCTCCTCCAGTGATCCGACCTCCCAACAACAACAACAAGCATTCTGGTGGCCGTGGTTTCTCCCACCCACCCAACCCAAGCAATCAGTCAAAGAATCACTTTCAAGCTTTGAAGTCAAGTGCTCCATATCACCGTCCTCTCTAAGTGGTTTGCAACAAGTGCTCTTAGAAGGGTCATTATGCTAACAAGTGCCCCAACCCAAGGCGCCTTCCGCCTCCTCCACCTGTCAGCACTGCTATTGTCAAGCACAACCCCAAGTCAGCAAGAGTGAATCTGATGAATGCAGCTCAAGCAGAGAATTCTTCAGATGTGATACTTGGTAACCTTCTAGTTAACTCTATTCCTGCAAAAGTCTTGTTTGATTCAGGTGCATCACATTCTTTCATGTCAAGACCTTTTGCATTGTCACATGATATGCCATTGCAAGCTTTGCCTAGTCCAATGTTTGTGCTTTCTCCGGGTTTGCTAATGAACTCCAACAACTTTGCTCCGGATGTATCTATTTATATGGGTGATTACCGTTTTCTGGTTTCTCCGGTTATTCTTGGCAACTCCGATATTGATCATATTCTTGGGATGGATTGGATCTCCAAGCATGATGCAAACATTGATTGTGCAAATAAGGAAGTCAAACTTACTCGTCCTGACGAAGACGTGATTATCTTCGCCTCTCGAGATAACACAATCAGGCTATTCTCTCTCAATGACAAGGGCGAGATTAATGCCATCTCTCAAATTCCGGTGGTCAATGAATATGAAGATGTTTTCCCTGAAGAGCTTCCAGGCATGCCTCCGCATCGTCAAGTTGAATTCGTTATTAAACTCGAGCCCGATACCAAGCCAGCATGCCGGTGTACGTATAAGCTCTCCCCTGATGAGTTGAAGGAGCTGAAGAAACAACTCGATGAGCAAGAGCTTATGGGTCTAATAAGGCCTAGCACTTCTCCTTGGGGTTGTGGTGTTCTATTTGTCAAGAAGAAGGATGGCACGGAGCGCCTTTGCGTTGATTACCGGCCATTGAACAAGAAGACAATAAAGAACAAGTATCCGCTCCCCAGCATCAATGAATTGTTCGAGCAGCTCAAAGGAGCAAAAGTGTTCTCAAAGCTCGATCTCCGGATGGGTTATCACCAGATCCGTATCCGTGAAGAAGATATTCACAAGACTGCATTCAGAACAAGCTACAGTTCCTATGAATACACAGTCATGTCTTTTGGCCTCGCAAATGCTCCACCCACCTTCTCGAGGATGATGCACTACATATTCAACCCCTACACCAACGAATTTGTTCTTGTCTATCTGGATGACATCTTGGTATTCTCCAAGAATGAAGAAGACCATGCCAAGCACCTCCGTTTGGTTCTCGACAGACTCCGTGAACACAAGTTCTATGCGAAGTTCTCCAAATGCGAATTCTGGCTGGATAAGGTCTTATATCTTGGCCATATCATTTCTGCTGAGGGTATTGCTGTCAACCCCGAGAATGTTGAAGCGATTGTCAACTGGGAACCCCCGCAGAACGTCAAGCAACTCCGAAGCTTCCTTGGTCTTGCTAGCTATTGTAGAAGGTTCGTTGAGAACTTCTCCAAGATTGCCAAGCCTCTCTCCAACTTGCTGCAGAAGAATGTCAAGTACAACTGGTCTCCTGATTGTGATGTGGCATTCAAAACACTCAAAGAAAAACTGATCTCTGCTCCAGTTCTTACTCCTCCGGATGAGTCCAAGCCCTACGAAGTATTCTGTGATGCTTCTCTTCAAGGACTTGGTGGTGTTCTAATGCAAGACAAGAAGATTGTGGCATACACTTCTCGTCAATTGAAGCCAAATGAGAAGAACTACCCCACACATGATCTCGAGCTAGCAGCAGTGGTACACGCCTTGATCACGTGGAGACACCTTCTGTTGGGCAGAAAAGTGGACATCTTCACCGATCACAAGAGCTTGAAGTACATCTTCACATAGCCGAACCTGAACCTTCGCCAGACTCGTTGGGTTGAAATGATCCAAGAGTATGATCCAAGCATCGAATACACACCTGGCAAGGCCAATGTCATTGCAGATGCCTTGAGCAGAAAGGCATATTGCAATAGTCTCCTTATCAAGCCGTTTCAGCCTGAGCTTTGTGAAGCATTCAGGAAGCTCAACCTCCAAGTTGTTCCGCAAGGCTTTCTTGCAAATCTTCAAGTTCCTCCTACCTTGGAAGATCAGATCCGTGAGGCCCAACTCAGTGATGCTATGGTGCAGAAAGTGAAACATGTTATTGCAAAGGGTACTCCCAAATACAAGTGCTATCGCGTTGATGAGAAAGACACCTTGTTCTTTGAGCAGAGACTTGTGGTTCCCAAGGGTGATCTCAGGAAGCTCATAATGAATGAAGCACATGACTCCCTCCTCTCGATTCATCCCGGAAGTTCTAAGATGTAGCAAGACCTCAAGCAATTTTACTGGTGGACTCACATGAAAAGGGAGATTGCCCAATTCGTGAATGAATGTAATGTCTGCAGAAGAGTGAAGGCAGAGCATCAACTTCCAGCCGGTCTCCTCCAACCTCTTCCTATTCCAGAGTGGAAATTCGACCACATTGAAATGGATTTCGTCACTGGGTTTCCCAAGTCCAAGAAGGGGAACGATGCTATCTTTGTTGTGATTGACAAGCTAACCAAAGTAGCTCACTTCCTTCCAGTCAAAGAATCCATCAATGCAGCTCAGTTGGCAGAGATGTACACTTCTAGAATTGTGTCGTTACATGGCAGTCCTCAAGTTATCTCCTCAGACCATGGAAGTTTGTTCACATAAGTTCTGGAACTCCTTTCAGTCAGCCATGGCCACTAAGATCCGTTTAAGCATTGTGTTTCACCCTCAGACTAGTGGTCAAGTCGAAAGAGTGAACCAGATCCTCGAAGACATGCTCAGAGCTTGTGTCATCTCTTTTGGCATGAAGTGGGAAGATTGTCTTCTGTTTGCCGAGTTCTCTTACAACAACAGTTTCCAAGCAAGTGCCGGCAAAGCTCCGTTTGAAATCCTCTATGGCAGAAAGTGTCGTACCCCTCTCAACTGGTCCGAGACTGGTGAACGTCAACTTCCTGGCAATGACTTGATCTCAGAAGCCGAAGAAATGTGCAAAGTCATACGTGAGAATCTCAAGGCCGCTCAGTCGCGTCAAAAGAGCTACTATGACGGCAAGCATCGTGATTTGGCTTTCGACATTAGAGATCATGTCTATCTCCGTGTTTCTCCTATGAAAGGAACCCAAAGATTCGGTATCAAAGGGAAGCTTGCTCCGAGATACGTGGGCCCTTTCAAGATCCTTGGCAAAAGAGGCGATCTAGCCTATCAACTTGAGCTTCCATCCAACTTTGCAAATGTTCATGATGTGTTTCACGTGTCTCAACTCCGCAAATGCTTCAAGACACCTGAACGCACCATTCCGTTCGAGGAGATTGATCTTCAACAAGACTTGTCTTACCGTGAGCACCTTGTTGCTATTCTCGAAGAAACCGAGCGCAAGACCCGCAACAAGTCAATCAAATTCTTGAAAGTTAAGTGGTCACACCATACCGACCGAGAAGCTACGTGGGAACGAGAAGATCACCTTCGTTCCGAGTACCCTTCCTTCTTCCAGTCCTAGATCTCGGGACGAGATCTTTTCGTAGTAGAGGAGAGTTTGTAATGCCCCAGATGTAACACTTTCCAAATATGGCAATATATGAAACTTTGACTTCATCAATTCCATTCTGGGCTCTTCTTTCATTTCGGGTTTCTTTGTTTTGTCGTTTGCGTGTGTGCATTTCATCCATGTCATGTTGTCATGTGCATTGCATTGCATTCGTGTTGTCACTTGCACCCGGTCCCACTCGTCTCTTCCCGTTGTCTGTTTTGAGTACCGACGCTCACACACGTGCCCGTGGCATCCCCGAGTCCTTCTTTCATGTGTGTCCGTGTAACGTTCCCGGAATGACGTGAGACTTGTCGTGCGTTGTTGTTTTGGTACGTGTAGGCCGCCTGTCAAGTTTCATCGCGTTTGGAGTTCGTTTGGTACTCCAATGGTTAACCTAGTGGGCTAAAAGAACCTCTTCTTCAAGGCCCAAGACCCCCTCCACAACAGCCCACAAACCCAGCACAACCCTTCCCATCATCTCGGTCGTCGAATCGTGATCGCGTGGCCGAAAACCGCTCCCCATTTGGTGAAGGAAATATGCCATAGAGGCAATAATAAAGTTGTTATTTATATTTCCTTATATCATGATAAATGTTTATTATTCATGCTAGAATTGTATTAACCGGAAACTTAGTACATGTGTGAATACATAGACAAAACAGAGTGTCCCTAGTATGCCTCTACTAGACTAGCTCATTGATCAAAGATGGTTATGTTTCCTAACCATAGACATGAGTTGTCATTTGTGTTGGGGAACGTAGCAGAAGTCAAAAAATTTCCTACGCTTCACCAAGATCAATCTAAGGAGTCATCTAGCAACGAGCATAAAGGAGTGCATCAACATACCCTTTGTAGATCGCGTGCGGAAGCATTCGAAGGAACGTGGATGATGGAGTCGTACTCGTCGTGATCCTCGTCACCGATGATCCCAGCGCCGAATGGACGGCACCTCCGCGTTCAACACACGTACGGTACAGCAACGCCTCCTCCTTCTTGATCCAGCAAGGGGGGAGGAGAGGTTGACGGAGATCCAGCAGCACGACAGCGTGGTGGTGGATGCAACGGGAAAAACTGCAGGGCTTCGCCGAGACCCTGCGGGAGGAGTTGGAGGTGTGACGGGGGGGAGAGGCGCCAGGGGCTGAGGTATGGCTGCCCTCTCTCCCCCCACTATATATAGGGGGCCAGGGGGGCACCGGCCCTAGGAGATCCAATCTCCTAGGGGGGCGGCGGCCAGGGGGGGGGGTTTCTTACCCCCCAAGCCAAAGGGGGCGCCCCCACCCCTAGGGTTTTAACCCTAGGCGCATGGGGGGAGCCCATGAGGGGTGCGCCAGCCCACTAGGGGCTGGTCCCCTTCCCCCTACGGCTCACGGGGCCCTCCGGGATGGGTGGCCCTACCCGATGGACCCCCCGGGACCCTTCCGGTGGTCCCGGTACACTCCCGGTGACCCCCGGAACTCTCCCGATGGCCGAAACTGGACTTCCTATATATCATTCTTTACCTCCGGACCATTCCGGAACTCCTCGTGACGTCCGGGATCTCATCCGGGACTCCGAACAACATTCGGGTTTCCGTGTGCATATATCTCTACAACCCTAGCGTCACCAAACCTTAAGTGTGTAGACCCTACGGGTTCGGGAGACACGCAGACATGACCGAGACAACTCTCCGGTCAATAACCAACAGCGGGATCTGGATACCCATGTTGGTTCCCACGTGTTCCTCGATGATCTCATTGGATGAACCACTGTGTCAAGGATTCACTTAATCCCGTATGTTATTCCCTTTGTCTATCGGTACGGTACTTGCCCGAGATTCGATCGTCGGTATGCCCGATACCTTGTTCAATCTCGTCATGGCAAGTCTATTTACTCGTTCCGTAATCCATCATCCCGTGACTAACTCCTTAGTCACTTTGAGCTCATTATGATGATGTCTTACCAAGTGGGCCCAGAGATACCTCTCCGTCATACGGAGTGACAAATCCCTGTCTCGATTCGTGCCAACCCAACAGACACTTTCGGAGATACCCGTTGCGTACCTTTATAGCCACCCAGTTACGTTGTGACGTTCGGCACACCCAAAGTATTCCTACGATATCCAGGAGTTGCACAACCTCATGGTCCAAGGAACAAATACTTGACACTGAAAAGCTTTAAGCATTACGAACTAAACGATCTCGTGCTAGGCTTAGGATTGGGTATTGTCCATCACATCATTCTCCTAATGATGTGATCCCGTTATCAATGGCATCCAATGTCCATGGTCAGGAAACCGTGACCATCCGTTGATCAACGAGCTAGTAACTAGAGGCTTACCAGGGACACGTTGTGGTCTATATATTCACACATGTATCGCTGTTTCCGTACAATACAATTCAAGCATGAATAACAGAAAATTATCATGAACAAGGAAATATAATAATAATCCTTTTATTATTGCCTCTAGGGCATATTTCCAACAATTTGATTAACGGGATCACATCATTAGGAGAATGATGTGATGGACAAGACCCATCCGTTTAGTTTTATTGCTATTCATTTCTTCATGACTTATACATGTTCCTATGACTATGAGATTATGCAACTCCCGAATACCGGAGGAACACCTTGTGTTCTATCAAACGTCACAACGTAACTGGGTGATTATAAAGATGCTCTACAGGTATCTCCGAAGGTGCTCGTGGTGTTGGCATAGATCAAGAATAGGATTTGTCACTCCGAGTGTCGCAGAAGTATCTCTGGGCCCTCTCGGTAATACACATCATAATAAGCCTTGCAAGCAAATGACTAAGGAGTTAGTCACGGGATGATGTATTATGGAATGAGTAAAGAGACTTGCCGGTAACGAGATTGAACTAGGTATCATACCGACGATCGAATCTCGGGCAAGTAACATACCGATGACAAAAGGAACAACGTATGTTGTTATGCGGTTTGACCGATAAAGATCTTCGTAGAATATGTAGGAGCCAATATGAGCATCCAGTTTCCGCTATTGGTTATTGACCGGAGATGAGTCTCGGTCATGTCTACATAGTTCTTGAACCCGTAGGGTCCGCACGCTTAACGTTTGATGACGATCAGTATTATGAGTTTATGAGTTTTGATGTACCGAAGGTAGTTCGGAGTCCCGGATAAGATCACGGACATGACGAGGAGTCTCGAAATTTCCGAGACGTAAAGATTGATATATTGGACGACTATATTCGGACACCGAAAGTGTTTCGAGAAAGTTTCAGATTGAACTAGGAGTGGGGGGGGGGCGCCACCTCTCTCCTTCCTTCTCTTCTCCTTCTTCCTTTCCTACACCTAGTAGGAATAGGAAGGAGGATTCCTATTCCTACTAGGAGTAGGAATCCTACTCCTAGGCGCGCCATACATGGCCGGCCGGCCCTCCACCCTTGCTCCTTTATATACGGGGGCAGGGGGGCACCCAAAGACACACAAGTTGATCAGTTGATCTCTCCCAACCGTGTGCGGTGCCCCCCTCCACAGTAACACATCTTAGTCATATCGTTGCAGCGCTTAAGCGAAGCCCTGCAACGGTAACTTCATCATATTCGTCACCACGCCGTCGTGCTGACGAAACTCTCCCGTGAAGCTCAACTGGATCAAGAGCTCGTGGGACGCTATCAAGCTGAACGTGTGCTGAACGCGGAGGTGCCGTACGTTTAGTACTTGATCGGTTGGATCGCGAAGAAGTTCGACTACATCAACCGCGTCACTAGACGCTTCCGCTCCCGGTCTACGAGGGTACATAGACACACTCTCCCCCTCGTTGCTATGCATCTAGTAGATAGATCTTGCGTGATCGTAGGAAAATTTTGAAAATACTACGTTCCCCAACATTTGGAGTCTCCTAGCTCCTTGTGCCTATAAATTAGTCCCCCCACATCCATTTTTGCGTCCAAACACTAGCTCCTGTTCTCCCGCAGCCGCCAGACACGTCTAGCCCGATCCGGACGTGTCCAGCCTCCTCTCCGCCGCCATGTGGCAGCTCTGGGTTGGCCACGCCCGCCGCGCCCACTTCCCCGCCGCCGGGCCCAGATCCGGCCCGCCCCCGGGCCGATCGGGGCCGTGCCTCGTCCGCCGCCCCGCGCCTCGTCTTCCCCGCCATCGGTGCCGCTTCCCCGCCGTCGGGCGCGCCTCGCTGCCGATCTCCGCCGCCGGGCGCCCGAGGGCTCGTCGCCGCCGCCCCGCGCCACCTCCTCCGCTCCGCCGTCGTTGCGCCGCTCCGCCGCCGCCTCCTCGCGGCCGGGCGCTGCCTCGATCTTCTCCGCTGGCGCCGTCGCGACCCGGCGCCACCACGGCCGCCCCGCCGTCCCGGCCGGCCCCCCGGCCGGGATCTGATCGCCGCCGCCGGCCGAAACCCTAACGGGTCAGACGGGCCCGAACCCGACGCCCGACCCGCAGGCCGCCGCCCGATCCGCCGATCCGGACAATTTCCACGTCATCGGATGTGTCCGCCCGACCCCCCCCCTCTTGAGGTTGTTTTTTTAATAAGTCCCAGGTTTTCTGACATTTTGTTGCATCTTTGCATGGCTGTAACTTTTAGTGTGCGTGTCCAAATTGTGCATATGATATGTCAAAATGATCGTGGTGATGTGCTCTACATTTTGTTCCATTGTGGCATGCTTGTTTGAGTTCATCTAGAGGTCGTAATCTCTGTTACAAGAGTGCTACTTGTTATAAACTGCTGCAACTTGTTATTTTCATGCCATGTTTGAGATGTGATAACTTGGTGCATGTTTATCCAAATGGAGCAAATGATATGTCAAAATGTTCATTGTGAAATGCTCTACATGATGGTTGCTATAGCATTCATGTTAGGGTTCATATTGCCGTGTTAATCTGTGTTGCAAAAGTGCATGTGGCTGTTAAGTTATGAAACATGTTAAGAGATGCTGATTTGAAGTGCTCGTTGCTATTGATGTGTTTGTCTCCATGTCACATGTCAATATGTTTTAGGATCTCCATCATATGGTCTTTACTGTGGTGCAAACCACTTTCCATGATATGACTTGAGGTGAATTAAACATGCTTGTAAACATGCCATGCCAACATAACTGTTTTATACTTCGTGAAATTTCTGCTAAGTCTGGAATCTGTCATAACCTGATGCTATGTTTGCTTGATGCCATAGTCAAATCCATGCTTATGTTGGAGTGGCCAATGATCTTTCCTTGTTGTCCATGTTATTGTCTATCCATCCATGCCCTCACTTGCTCATATGGCTTGTTGTAGCTTATTTATTTCTTGCTCTCAAGTTGCTAAAAATTATAGCTGTCAGGTTTTTAACAGCATGCTCAATTTGGTGTAGCTTGTTGCTATTGATCCATGCCTCCTATGGAGTTCCTCCAATGGAGTTGTTTGCTGTAGGATATGTCTACTTCATGTCCATGCTTCCTGTCACCATGTTTGAGTGTCGTAGAGTATATATTTCTTGCTCCAAAGTTGCTATGTGGCTATTAATTTCGGTTTTGCATTGTATCTTGTTTCGTGTGTATGTGTTGAACCGTTGCTTCGTTTTGAGCGTGCCTTATATGAAACTTGTGTGATTTTGCCTGAAGAATCATAATATAATGTTGTTAACATGTTTGAAGTGTGTTTGCTTGATGTTTGAGTGCATCTTGCACCGTTGCCATGCTTGTCTTGTTTTGCTTATATCTTCTAGACCGTAGCTCCGAATTAAACAAACTTTATATGTAACTTGACTAGAATTTCGTGTAGATCATCATGGTGCATGTTAACTTGCTGCTTAAAAACTTTAACTTAAGGTTTGTTCAGATCTGTACCAATTCCAAAATATGCATATGAGGACTTACCGGATTTGCTATATGTTGATTCCGGCCTCATTTAAACTTGTTGTTTTGTGTTGTTCTTGTGTGCTTCATCCCTTGCCATAAAATGCATCATACTTGCATCATGTTGATTGTGCATTGCACCTTGTTTGATTTGTGCCTCGTTGTGTTCTTGTGTTGAGTAGAGCCGGGAGCCGTGACCGAGAACGAGGTTACTACCGAGGTTGATTTCGAGGAGCCGTCTTACGATCCCATCGACGACTCGACATGCAAGATGACCTGACCCAGATATCATTACTATCTTTGTATATTGCTAGATGTCTCGCTCTTTAGCTTATTGCCTCGATGCTCATGTTTGTTTGTCAGCCTCCTATTGTAACTATGAATCTGTCTAATCACCCAACCTAGCAAACCTTTGTTTGGCTACGTAAGCTTATCTCAGCCCCTCTTATAGCATTGTTAGTTGCAGGTGAAGATTTGAAGATTCTTGCTTCATGTTGATGTTATTGTTGGGATATCACACTATATAATCTGTTAAACGAAATCATCTATATATTGGTAATGGGTGGAAGGCTAAGCCTCTCGCTTGGTGATTTGTTCCACTCATGCCACCCTAGGAACCGTATAAACCGGTGTTATGTTCCTTGATTACGCGTTCCTAACACGGTTGGGGTTATGGTTCCCCCTCGATATCCCGCTTAGCGCTAAAGCTTTTCCAGCGAGGCCCGACATTGGTTCTACATTTGCCTAACAACTAAAACTTGCCGAGGGAGTAATTAACCCGAGGATTAATTAATCAACCCCCCTGGGCCAGTGCTCGATTTGAGTGTTGGTACAAACTAGAGTCGTGTGCGGTACCCCCTTGGCAACTTGGGTTTTGGTCACTGTACGCTGTGCTCATCCGGTCGTGGCCTGAGACTAGATACGCGCGGCTACTGTCAGGGTGTCGGCACGCCGGGAGGTCTTGCTGGATTAGTTTTACCTTTGTCGGAATATCTTGAGCACGGGATTCCGAGAATACTCGGGCCTTCCCACCTTGGAGTTGCGACTCCGCAGATCGTGAGCTTGTGATGGGCTAAGTTGGGACACCCCTGCAGGGTTTGATCTTTCGAAAGCCGTGCCCGCGGTTATGTGGCAGATGGGAATTTGTTAATATCCGATTGTAGATAACTTGACACCATGTTCAGAAGACACTACGAGTGTGAGTAACCGTGACGGTCATTTTCTGAAAGGGGTTCGGGAAGTGAACACGATGGGGTTATGTTTGACGTGCTTAGATAGGATCACTTAGTGATCACTTTGACGCTCGTGGCACTTCTCTTCTCGCTCTTAACCCATAAGCTAGTGCTAGTGCAGCTGCAACCTTTATTTTTTCTTCAGCCTTGTTCCACACCCAAGGCTTAGATAGTTTTGCTACCCGGGAACAGGATTGCTGAGTCCTCCGTGGCTCACAGATTCTACACAACACCAGATGCAGGTACTATGGTGAACTACACAGGTGACGGCACAGAGCTGTACTGGGAGTTCGATGAAGAACATGAGCGATACTATGTGCACTATCCCGATGATCAGTAGTGGCTTCTACTAGGGGCAATTCGGACCTTGTGGCTATATTTATTTGGTATCTTTCATTTGGATCTTCGTCCGTAGGCGGACTCTGATGTTATTTGGATGATGATTGCTTATGTAATGCATTGTGTGACGTTGCGAGTGTAAGCCAACTACTCTTTTGCAATTTCATCCCTATTTTACATGAGTCGTGCAAAGATACCAAACTTGAGATCACTCTAGTATGAGCTTATACCTTTAAGTCATGCCTCGACACATAGGAGGTATAATCTCATACTGGGCATTACAACTACCCACTTACCTGCCAGATGCCTCCAGCACTGCAAACATGGAACCTTTCCCTCTGGATCGTCTATCTGGTAATTGCCCAAAGCTGGGGAAATATCCACAGATATTTACCCGCTCCGTTTATAACGTGTAGCATCTCGTTAGGCTACCCCTGGCACCGTGTATTGCCATGTTATATTTGTGATGCTTTGTTTGCTCCGTATTGATTGTTTCTCCCCCCCCCTCTTCTTCTTCGGTAGACCCCGAGACCGCTGCCGATAACCCCGTGATCGACTACATCGACTCCTCCTCCTTCTTGCCAGAGCAACCAGGCAAGCCCGCCCCCCTTGATCAACCCAATATCACCTATTCTTCTCCCTACTGTTTGCATTAGAGTAGTGTAGCATGTTACTGCTTTCGATTGATCCTACTCTGTTGTATAGCCTGTCATTGTTGCTACAACTATTGATACCTTATCTGCAATCCTAGATGCTTAGTATAGGATGCGTATTCCATCAGTGGCCCTACACCCTTGTCCGTCTGCCCTGCTATTCTATCGGGCCGTGATCACTTCGGGTGTGATCAGGGTATATACTACATTCATATTATACATGATACATGGTGTCACTAAAGTCGGATCGGCTCATTGAGCACCCGCAAGTGATTCTAATGTGGGGGCTGAAAGGACAGGTGGCTCCATCTAGGTAGTGGTGGGCCTGGGTTCCCGACGGCCCCCCGAGTAGATATTTGTGGCGGAGCGACATGGCAGGTTGAGATCCCAGTAGAGAGGTGGCCTGGCCGTGGTCGTTGTCCGTGGTTATTTCATAATAACATGCATAACGAGTTTTGATATTTAATCTGAGTCTGGCTGCTGGCCTATACGCACTAACTAGCTACGTGGGAATAGTTATGGGCTCTCGACGTCGTGGTATCAGCCAAAGCCTTCTTAACGTCAGCGACAGAGCGGCGGGCGCTGGGTTGGACCGCGTAACGTAACTTCCTTAGTAATGGAGGTTGCTAGGTCTGCTCACTGGCCGCGTACGCAACGTGCAGGTGTGCGTTGGGCGATGGGCCCAGACCCCTGCGCGCTTAGGGTTTAGACTGACGTGCTGACCTCTCTGCTATGCTTAGGTAGGGCTGCGACGTGTTGATCTTCTGAGGTCGGGCATGACCCAGGAAAGTGTGTCCGGCCAAATGGGATCGAGCGTACTGGGTAATGTGGTGCACCCTGCGGGGAAGTTAATCTATTCGAATAGTCGTGTCCCTCGGTAAAAGGACGACCCGGAGTTGTACTCCGACCTCATGACAACTAGAACCAGATACTTAATAAAACACACCTTTACCAGTATCAGATACAACCCGGTGATCGCTTTCCCACAGGGTGACGAGGGGAGGATCACCGAGTAGTATTATGCTATACGATGTTACTTGGTGAACTTACCATCTATTCTATTCCACTGCTGCAAGACGGAGACTGCGAGAAGCGGGGATACTTGTCACTTTCCAACTACACTCTTCTACTATTGCAAGGTGGAGGCTGCCAGAAACGTAGTCTACGATAGGAGTAGCTATCCCCCTCTTATTCTGGCATTCTGCAGTTCAGTCCACATATATTACCCCCTTTATACATATACCATTGCATATGTAGTGTAGATCCTTGCTTGCGAGTACTTTGGATGAG
Source organism: Secale cereale (assembly GCA_902687465.1). Classification (NCBI taxonomy): domain Eukaryota; kingdom Viridiplantae; phylum Streptophyta; class Magnoliopsida; order Poales; family Poaceae; genus Secale; species Secale cereale. Next base: position 583,155,444 of record LR738712.1, read on the forward strand.
TACTCATGGTTGCTTTGCTCCCCCTTTTCCCCCCTTTTGTTCCTTCTTTTCGGATGATGCAACCAGATCGGTGGAGTCCAGGAGCCAGAGGATCCCGAGGATGTTTCTACGTGGAGTTCGGCTTCAAGGAGTAGTTAGGAGGTCCCAGGCAGGAGGCCTTGCCTTTTCGATCGTTACTACATTTGTGCTAGCCTTCTTAAGGCAAACTTGTTTAACTTATGTGTACTCAGATATTATTGCTTCCGCTGACTCTTGTGTATCCGAGCTTATGTATTCGAGCCCTCGAGGCCGCTGGCTTGTAATATAAAGCTTGTATTATTTTAATTTGTGTCTAGAGTTGTGTTGTGATATCTTCTAGTGAGTCCCTGACCTTGGTCTTACACATTTGCGTGCATGATTTGTGTACGATCAAACCGGGGGCGTCACACAACCTTGTCTATCCCACCATGGCCATCGCCCACGAAGGACTTGCCTCACTAGAGTAGATCTTCACGAAGTAGGCGATCTCCTTGCCGTTACAAACTTCTTGTTTCAACTCTAGAATCTTGTCGGAGGCTCCCAAGCGACACCTAACCAATCTAGGAGACACCACTCTCCAAAAGGTAATAGGTGGTATGTTGATGATGAACTCCTTGCTATTGTACTTCAAATGATAGTCTCCCCAACACTCAACTCTCTCTCAGAGATTTGGATATGGTGGAAAGATGATTTGAGTGGAAAGCGACTTGGGGAAGGCTAGAGATCAAGATTCTTGTCGTAGGATTGGTATATCTTGGTCTCAACACATGAGTAGGTGGTTCTTGATACATATCTGTCACTTCTATACTTTTTTATTGTTTCATGCTAATATTATTCAACTTTTACACACTTTTGGCAACAATTTATATGATTTATTTGGACTAATTTACTAATCCAGTGCCAGTTCCTGTTTGTTTCATGTTTTTATTTCGCAGAAAATCCATATCAAACAAAGTCCAAAAGAGATAAAAATTTACGAAGAATTATTTTGGAATATATATGATTATTAGGAGGTCAAATCAAAGCAAACGGGGGCCCGTAGTGCCCACAACCCACCAGGGCGTGCCACCAGGGCCCAAGCACACCCTAGTGTCTTGTTCCCTCCTTAAACATTGGCTGGGGCCCTTCTTCTGGCGCAAGAAATATAATTTAGGGAAAAGATCTTGTTAAAAGCTGAGCGTAATCGGAGTTACGGATCTCTGGGAATTTAAGAAACGGTGAAGGGCCAGATATGGGGAACGCGAAAGAGAGAGAGACAGAGAGACAGATCCAATCTCGGAGGGGCTCTCGCCCCTCCCATGCCATGGAAGCCAAGGACCAGAGGGTAAACCCTTCTCCCATCTAGGGAGGAAGCCAAGGAAGAATAAGAAGGAGGGGGGCTCTCTCCACCTCTCTTTCGGTGGCGCCGGAGTGCCGCCGGGGCAACGATCATGTGACAGCGATCTACTCCAACAACTCTGTCATCTTCACCAACAACTCCATCACCTTCCCCCATCTATACTCAGCGGTCCACTGTAATGCCCAGGATGGGACTATACCTCCTACGTGTCGAGGCACGAATTAAAGGTATAAGCCCATTCTGTAATGATCTCAAGTTCGGTATCTTTGCACATCTCATGTAAAAATAGGGATGAAAATCAAAAGAGATAGTTGGCTTACACTCGCCACGTCACACAATTCATTACATAGTAAAACATCATTCAAATAACATCACAACCCGACTACGGGTGAAGATCCAAATGAAAGATACCAAAAAGCATAAAACCACAGGTTCGGATCGCCCCTAGTAGAAACCACTACTGATCATCGGGATAGTGCACATAGTAACGGCTACGTTCTTCATCGTACTCCCAGTATAGCTCTGTGCCGTCACTTGAGTAGCTCACCATGGTACCTGCATCTGGTGTGGTGTAAAATCTGTGAGCCACAGAGGACTCAGCAATCCCGTTCCCGGGTAGCAAAAACTATCTAAGCCTTGGGTGTGGAACAAGGCTGAAAAAAGAATAAAAGGCTGCAGCTGCACTAGCACTAGCTTACGTGTTAAGAGAGAGAAGAGAAGTGCCACGAGCGACAAAGTGATCCTATCTAAGCACATCAAACATAACCCCACCGTGTTCACTTCCCGAACCCCTTTCGGAAAATGACCGTCACGGTACTCACGTTGGTAGTGTGTTCTGAACATGGTGTCAAGTTTTCTACAACCGGATATTAACAAATTCCCATCTGCCACATAACCGCGGGCACGGCTTTCGAAAGTTCAAAACCCTGCAGGGGTGTTCCAACTTGGCCCATTACAAGCCCACGATCCGCGGAGTCGCAACTCCAAGGTGGGAAGGCCCGAGTATCCTCGGAATCCCGTGCTCAAGATACTCCGACTAAGGTAAGACTAATCCAGCAAATCCTCCCGGCGTGCCGACACCCTGATAATAGCCGCGCGTATCTAGTCTCAGGCCACAACCGGATGGGCGATCCTACAGGTAAAACCAATCCTCGAGTTTTCTCGTGGTGGCCCCGCATAACCCCCAGTTTGGACCAACACTCATGTGGAGCACTGGCCCGGGTTGTTAATTAAGAACTCGGGTTTGCAAAGCCCTATGCAAGTTTTAGTTATTAGGCAAATGGAGTACCAATGTTGGGACTTGCTGGAAAAGCCTTAGCGCTTAGTGGTTTATCAAGGGGGTCCCATAACCCCAACTGTGTGAGGAACGCATAATCCAGGAACATAACACCGGTTTATACGGTTCCTAGGGCGGCATGAGTGGAACAAATCACCAAGCAAGAGGCTTAGCCTTCCACCCATTACCAATATATAGACGATTTCATTAAAGAGTTTATATAGTGTGATATCCCAACAAGCTTCAACATGAAGCAAGAATATTCAAATCTTCTCCTGCAACTACCAATGCTATAAGAGGGGCTGAGCGAAGCCTACGTAGCCAAAACAAAGGTTTGCATAGGTTGGGTGGTTAGACAGATTTATGGTTACAATAGGAGGCTGTCAGGAAAACATGGGCATCGAGGCAATAAGCTAAAGAGCGAGACTTCTAGCAATAGGCAAAGATAGTAATGATATCTGGGTCAGGTCATCTTGCCTGTCGAGTCGTCGATGGGATCGTAAGACGGCTCCTCGTTCTCAACCTCGGTAGTAACCTGGTTCTCGTACTCGGTCTCGGCTTCCGGCTCTACTCAACACAAGAACACACGAGGCACGAAATCAAACAAGGTGCAATGCGCAAACTATAGGATGCATGTATGAAAGCACATTTGCTCCCTGGGTGGTTTTGGTAATTAATGACAACATACTTTGTGGTTGGACTAATGCTTTTATCAAGTATGTTTCAGGAAATTCAATCACATTGGCATGGCAAAAGGACTGAAGAAGTGGACCCCTCAAAATGCTAAGGCAAGCATTGGCAAAAGCTCAAGACTCCATTTTTGGTTTAGTGATCCAAGATCACATTGAGTCCATAGGAAAAGCCAATACAATTAAAAGGGGATGAGGTTATGATGATGATCTGGTTGCTCAAGTGCTTCGTGATACATCTCCTAAATTATCAGCAACTTTCACTGCCATTTACACTCATAAGTAATCTCGGTCCCACCGATATTCCAAACTCAGTCACACCGAGATGAACCACCTCAGCCATAAGCCAAACCCTAGTAAACTCGGATTTTCCGATTCTGAAATCGGTTTCACCGAAACATGAGTTGCCAAGGTTCTGTAACCTTCTGTCATCAAATCGGTGTCACCGAGATGATGAAGTCGGTCCCACCGAAACTGGCATGATCTTGTCATCGCACGAATCGGACTAACCGAGATTGTATATTCGGTCCCACCGAAAACCCCAACGTTCACATTATTTGAACTCTCGGTCTCACCGAGTTGTCCACTTCGGTCCCACCGAGTTTGCTCAAATGTGTGTAACGGTTGGATTTTGTGTGGAGGCTATTTATACCCCTCCACCCCCTCTTCATTCGTGGAGAGAGCCATCAGAAAGTACTACCACTCCTACCTTACATTTCTGAGAAGAGAACTACCTACCCTTGTGTTGAGATCAAGTTGCTCCACTCCCACCATATGAAGCTTGATCTCTAGCCTTCCCAAGTTGCTTTCCACTCAATCCTTTCTTCCACCACAGCCAAATCAGTGAGGAGAGTTGAGTGTTGGGGAGATTATCATTTGAAGCACAAGAGCAAGGAGTTCATCATCATCTACAACATCTATTACCTTTTGGAGGGTGGTGCCTCCTAGATTGGTTAGGTGTCGCTTGGGAGCCTCCGTCGTCGAGATGTGGAGTTGAACCAAGAAGTTTGTAAGGGCAAGGAGATCGCCTACTTCGTGAAGATCTACCCCGAGTAAGGCTAGCCCTCCGTGGGCGTAGGCCATGATGGAATAGACAAGGTTGCTTCTTCGTGGACCCTTCGTGGGTGGAGCCCTTCGTGGACTCGCGCAGCCGTTACCCTCCGTGGGTTGAAGTCTCCATCAACGTGGATGTACGATAGCACCACCTATCGGAACCACGGGAAAAATCATTGCGTCTCCAAATTGCGTTTGATCTTCTCCACTTCTCTTTACTACTTGTGCAATTTACTTTCCGCTGCCCATACTCTAGAATTGCATGTGTAGTGTGCTACTTGACTTGTGTGTTATGCAAAATCTGCCAAAATCTGTCCTTGATAAAAGACAGAATTTTTATCTTGTCGAGTAGTCTAATCACCCCCCCTCTAGACACTCTCACCTTCTTCGATCCCTCAATTGGTATCAGAGCTTTGGTCTCCATTGCTTTGGTTTACACACCATTGGAGGAAGATGGACGTGTCTACGTTTGGGAGTCTTAGCCATAGAGTGCCTATTCTTAATGGAGTGTCCTATAACTCGTGGAGGGTTGAAATGCTTATTATCTTTAAGACGTACAATTTGCGCAAATATGTTGAGACCCCCTATGTGCCTCCATTTGACCCCTTGCACCCTACCATGGATGAAGAGCTTGATTTGCTTCGTAACCTTAGGACTGTAAATCTTATCATTAGAGGGTTACCCGATAACTTGCTTAAGCTCGTTACAAACTTTGAGTGCGCCTATGCTATGTGGAAGTTCTTGGAAGAACTTTATCCGGACTACTCTTTGAGAGGTCTTGATAAAATTCTATACAAGACTATTGAATTTGATATGATGCGCCCCAATGATCCCAACTTTGATAAATGCTTCTTTGAGCTTCGTGATCTTATGAAAAAGAAGGGTGATCCCGGTCTTATCAATGTTTTAATTAGAAATGCTCTTGTATTGCATTCCGAAGATTATCGTCACATTGACAAAACTAAAGCAAGTAGTTATCAAATTGACCTAGGTGTTGATGATGAACAATCTATGGGTCAATATGATGATGAGCATGAGCATGATGATGATTACTCCGATTCGGACACCGAGCTAGACAAGATCATGAAGAGTCTCAATCTTATGGCAAATCTGAGAGACTACATGTCCGGCGGAAAAGAGTGGATTCTTGATAGTGGATGCACCGACCACATGACCGGAGACAAAGACATGTTTCGAGAACTTGCAAAGAACGATGGTCCACGCAAGTATGTGACTTTTGGAGACAACTCCAAGGGTAAGGTACTTGGCCTTGGTAAGGTGGCCATATCTCATGATAGCTCTATTCAAAATGTCATGCTTGTAGAATCTCTTGGATACAATTTACTTTCCGTGTCTAGATTAGCTGACTTTGGATTCAATGTGCTATTCACCGAAGTAGATTGCCAAGTCTTTCGTCGTGACAATCATAACATGGCGTTTACCGGTATCCGTAGAGGTGATCTATATATTGTTGATTTCACTAAGAAAGCCCAACCTAGAGCTTGCTTCATTGCTAAATCCTCTAAAGGTTGGTTATGGCATAGAAGGCTTGGACATGTTGGTATGCGTAATCTAGACAAGCTGATCAAAGGTGATCATATTCTTGGCGTTAAAGATGTTTTCTTTGACAAAGATAGACTTTGTAGTGCTTGTCAAGCAGGAAAACAAGTAGGTGGAAGTCATCCCGTGAAGAACATCATGACCACAAGGAGACCGCTTGAACTTCTTCATATGGATCTCTTCGGTCCCAATGCTTACAAAAGCCTTGGTGGTAACTCCTTTGGTCTAGTTATAGTTGATGATTATTCCAGATTTACGTGGGTATTTTTCCTTGATGACAAATCGCAGGTTCAGAGAATCTTCAAAACCTTTGCCAAAAAGTCCCAAAATCAATTTGAGGTGAAGATCAAGAAAGTTCGGAGTGACAATGGAACGGAGTTCAAGAACGCCAATGTAGACTCTTTTCTCGATGAGGAAGGGATTCTACATGAGTTCTCGGCTACGTACACTCCTCAACAAAATGGAGTTGTTGAGAGGAAGAACCGAATGCTCATAGAGATGGCAAGAACGATGCTTGATGAATACAAGACACCGAAGCATTTTTGGGGGGAAGCGGTCGAGACAGCTTGTCATGCTATCAACAGGCTTTATCTTCATAAGCTCCTCGGCAAGACATCATACGAGCTCCTCACCGGTAACAAACCCCAAGTGGGATACTTTCGTGTCTTTGGTTCGAAATGCTATATCCTTGATAAGCATCGTCGGTCTAAATTTGCTCCTAAATCTCATGAAGGCTTTTTCCTTGGTTATGGATCAAACTCCCACACCTACCGTGTCTACAATAATTTCACCCGAAAGGTTGAAGAGACAGTAGACATGAAGTTTGATGAATCTAATGGCTCGCAAGTAGAGCAAATGCCTATTGATGTAGGAGACAAGGACCCATCGGAAGCTATCCAAGATTTATCTATTGGAAAGATCCGTCCCATGGAAGTGAAGGAGAGTACCTCATCTACATATGTGGAGCCCCCTATCTCACGGCGAGATGAACCTCAAGGCAACATGGAGGCCTCCACAAGTGGAACTCACCAAGATGAGGAAGTGCAACAAGAAGATCCACCACAACCTCCTTCTCCACCGCCTCAAGACAACACCAACAACAATGAAGAAGAAGAAGAGGAAGATGAAGATGATGAGGAAGCTCAGCCACAACCTCAATAAAAGCTATCCCGAGTCCGAGCAAGAGTCAAGAAAAATCATCCCGTGGAACAAATGATGAACGACATCAACTCCGGGAGAATTACTCGCTCTAAAACTCGCTTAGCTAACTTTTGTGAGCATTACTCATTTATCTCTAGTATTGAACCTATGAAGGTAGAAGAAGCACTTGAAGACCCGGATTGGGTGAACGCTATGCACGAAGAACTACACAACTTCGAGAGGAACAAGGTATGGACTTTGGTAGAGAAGCCCAAGGATGATCAAAACATCATTGGAACCAAATGGGTGTTTCGGAACAAGCAAGATGAAGATGGACAAGTCATCCGCAACAAGGCTCGTCTCGTAGCTCAAGGTTACACACAAGTCGAAGGTATGGACTATGGTGAGACCTATGCCCCCGTTGCTAGACTTGAGTCCATTCGCATTCTTCTTGCTTATGCCAATCACCATGATATCACTCTCTATCAAATGGATATCAAAAGTGCTTTCCTAAATGGTGAAATTGAGGAGGAAGTATTTGTGAAACAACCTCCCGGATTTGTAAATCCCAAAAAGCCTAATCATGTTTACAAGTTGCACAAAGCTCTTTATGGTCTTAAACAAGCTCCTAGAGCTTGGTACAAATGCTTGACTAGCTTTGTTCTTGAAAAAGGCTTTGAGATTGGAAAGATAGACTCAACGCTGTTCACGAAAAGGGTTAATGGTGAACTATTTGTGTGCCAAATATATGTTGATGATATTATCTTTGGTTCAACTAACCCTCATTTTAGCAAGAAGTTTGGACAGCTCATGTCGGAGAAGTATGAGATGTCCATGATGAGTGAACTCAAATTCTTCCTTGGGTTGCAAATCAAGCAATCTAAGGAGGGTACCTTTGTCTCACAAACAAAGTACACCAAGGATCTCTTCAAGAAGTTCAACATGCAAGAAAGCAAAGGTATGAGAACCCCCATGCCTACAAGTGGACATAATGACTTGACAAAAGATGGAGAACCCGTTGATCAAAGGGTTTACCGATCTATGATTGGTTCTCTACTATATCTTTGTGCTTCTCGTCCTGACATAATGTTGAGTGTATGTATGTGTGCTCGATATCAAGCAGCCCCTAAAGAATGTCATCTTAAAGCCGTTAAAAGGATTGTGAGATATTTAATACACACACCAAACTTTGGCATTTGGTATCCTAAGAGGGCCTCTTTCGACCTTGTTGGCTATTCCGACTCGGACTATGCCGGTGACAAGGTTGATAGAAAGTCAACTTCGGGTACGTGTCAATTCCTTGGTCGATCCCTTGTATCTTGGTCCTCCAAGAAACAAAATTCGGTATCATTATCCACTGCCGAAGCGGAATATATTGCTGCTGGTTCGTGTTGTGCTCAATTGCTATGGATGACACAAATGCTTAAGGATTATGGGATACATGTGAGACATGTTCCCTTGCTTTGTGACAATGAGAGTGCGATTAAAATTGGACACAATCCCGTGCAACACTCTCGAACGAAGCATATTGAAGTTCGTCACCATTTCATTCGTGATCATATTGCCAAAGGTGACATCAATCTTAAGCATGTTCGTACTGACAAACAACTCGCTGATATCTTTACAAAACCTCTTGATGAGAAGGTGTTTTGTCGCTTAAGGAGTGAGTTGAACATCATTGATGCTTCAAACTTGGAGTGAAAACTCCATTGATGCATGCAAGGCATGATCCCACTTGACTAATCCTTGATATTTCTCTTATGATGGTGATCATATGTCTTGGACACATTTGCCTCCTTGTATTGCATCTAACTCCTTGCAGGTACTTGGATGATCCACATTCCACAAGATTACCACACACTCAAATCATGAGTAATCTTGTCATTGACCAAGTATCTAGCCCTTTGGGATGTTGAGTTCAAGGAACAAAATTCCACATATCCTTTTTGACATCTTATACATCTAGTATTTCACTCTTGTCATCTTGGATATCCTTGAGTATTTCCTTGCTTGCCTAACCCATGTAGGAAGATGAACTACACAAGTGGAAATGGCGCTCCAACTTCACATTCAATGAGCACCTACATCAAGTTTACCTACATGAGCAAAGCAACAACAAGCCCAAGGTATGTTCTTCACATCTTTAAGGAGCTTTGCTCAAAGTCATGAGTACAAGCAGCTTCATAAGATGTGATCACATCGAATGCTTAATCGAAAAATGGCAACCCCATTTTGAGCTTAAATGATGAGTATGACCTATGATCAAATGTCCTCATTTGACTCCTAAGTCAATATACTCAAACATAGGTGATTTTGTCGCCGACCTTTATCTAGATGAAGTACATATGTTTTGGAGTCTTTCTATTTTCTCTTATGTTCTCTCATTGAGTTTTCATTAAAAAAAACTTCATCTAGGAATCTTTTTCATTTCTATTCTTCTGTCTTTGTGAATATCCTTCTGGCTCTGATCAATTCCTCGAAAATCATTCACAAATTCATTACAAATCCTTTGAAACATTCCTCGCAAAGTGAGCTGAATTATTTCTGTATTTCCTTGGAATTAAACTCGGCGTCACCGATTTAAATATTTCGGTCTAACCAAAAAGGATCTACCCTAAGTCCCTGACTTTCGGACCCACCGATCCATCTTAATTCGGTGTCACCGATTTATTTCTTCCAGGATATCATCTTCTGCAGCTCCACTCAATGACTCTCTATGCATGTTCCTTTTTGCCCTGTTGTGATTCTTAAGGATCCCACTCCTTTCTTTCCATCTTCCCTGACCTTCCTAGTTTGCTGTCCTTTTCGGCACTTGATGTCAAAGGGGGAGAAGACTTAGGGGGAGAAGAGAAGATTTAGGGGGAGAAGAAGAGCAATCTTACCTTAAGGGGGAGAGAATCACATCAAAGCTTTGCCGTGTTGAGAATTTCTTGCTGTGTTTCCCATTGGACATTACAATTGGCGTCATTCTCACTTGGCATCATTCTTTTGATTTTGCTCTTTTCATCAAACCCCTTGATCTAAGAGAACTCAAAGGGAGAGGAATCTTCACAATTGATATCTTATGGAAAGCAAAATCTCTCAGAGTTCATTGAAAATCTTTTAGTTTCGGAGACATGTTTGCTGATTCAAGCTTGTGCTCAATATGAGACACTCTTTATACATGTCATCCCTGGCTTGGTACTCTTGATGTTCTTGCAGTTGGTTGAAGACATACTCTTGTGTTATCTAACCTTGTTTTCCCAAGTTTATCTCTTCAGGTACAATGCCAAGGAACCTCAAGGTAAGTATATGCACTTTGCAGAATGTGCATGATGGTGACTTGCTTGTGAATACCTGTTTGCAAGAAACCACCATGCACATATGCATTATCACTCACTTCTTTTCATCTGCCCTGATGCATATAGCCAAGCTGCATGTAGCACATCTTGCTTATCTCTCTTGTGTGCTTGTGGTAGTCCAAAACCATAATTTATGAAAATCTTGCACACTTGTAGGGGGAGCCTGTGTACTACATGTTTGTCAAAGCTTTCGTGATAATTCTGTCTTTCTTTCAATAAGCTTTGATGTCTTGTTTTGTGTGTTGCCATCAATTACCAAAAAGGGGGAGATTGAAAGCACATTTGCTCCCTGGGTGGTTTTGGTAATTAATGACAACATACTTTGTGGTTGGACTAATGCTTTTATCAAGTATGTTTCAGGAAATTCAATCACATTGGCATGGCAAAAGGACTGAAGAAGTGGACCCCTCAAAATGCTAAGGCAAGCATTGGCAAAAGCTCAAGACTCCATTTTTGGTTTAGTGATCCAAGATCACATTGAGTCCATAGGAAAAGCCAATACTATTAAAAGGGGATGAGGTTATGATGATGATCTGGTTGCTCAAGTGCTTAGTGATACATCTCCTAAACTATCAGCAACTTTCACTGCCATTTACACTCATAAGTAATCTCGGTCCCACCGATATTCCAAACTCAGTCACACCGAGATGAACCACCTCAGCCATAAGCCAAACCCTAGTAAACTCGGATTTTCCGATTCTGAAATCGGTTTCACCGAAACATGAGTTGCCAAGGTTCTGTAACCTTCTGTCATCAAATCGGTGTCACCGAGATGATGAAGTCGGTCCCACCGAAACTGGCAGGATCTTGTCATCGCACGAATCGGACTAACCGAGATTGTATATCCGGTCCCACCGAAAACCCCAACGTTCACATTATTTGAACTATCGGTCTCACCGAGTTGTCCACTTCGGTCCCACCGAGTTTGCTCAAATGTGTGTAACGGTTGGATTTTGTGTGGAGGCTATTTATACCCCTCCACCCCCTCTTCATTCGTGGAGAGAGCCATCAGAAAGTACTACCACTCCTACCTTACATTTCTGAGAAGAGAACTACCTACCCTTGTGTTGAGATCAAGTTGCTCCACTCCCACCATATGAAGCTTGATCTCTAGCCTTCCCAAGTTGCTTTCCACCAATCCTTTCTTCCACCACAGCCAAATCAGTGAGGAGAGTTGAGTGTTGGGGAGATTATCATTTGAAGCACAAGAGCAAGGAGTTCATCATCATCTACAACATCTATTACCTTTTGGAGGGTGGTGCCTCCTAGATTGGTTAGGTGTCGCTTGGGAGCCTCCGTCGTCGAGATGTGGAGTTGAACCAAGAAGTTTGTAAGGGCAAGGAGATCGCCTACTTCGTGAAGATCTACCCCGAGTAAGGCTAGCCCTCCGTGGGCGTAGGCCATGATGGAATAGACAAGGTTGCTTCTTCGTGGACCCTTCGTGGGTGGAGCCCTTCGTGGACTCGCGCAGCCGTTACCCTCCGTGGGTTGAAGTCTCCATCAACGTGGATGTACGATAGCACCACCTATCGGAACCACGGGAAAAATCATTGCGTCTCCAAATTGCGTTTGATCTTCTCCACTTCTCTTTACTACTTGTGCAATTTACTTTCCGCTGCCCATACTCTAGAATTGCATGTGTAGTGTGCTACTTGACTTGTGTGTTATGCAAAATCTGCCAAAATCTGTCCTTGATAAAAGACAGAATTTTTATCTTGTCGAGTAGTCTAATCACCCCCCCTCTAGACACTCTCACCTTCTTCGATCCCTCAATGTATGATGCACTTAGGATGCACAGCAGATGCACTTAGGATGCACAACATGACAACATAGGAAGCACAGAGAAGCAGCACAAGACATGGCAATATGCTCAAGCAAGTAGGATGCAAGACAAGTCTATTTAGGATGCAAAACATGGCAAGGTAGGAAGCACAGAGAAACAACACAAGAAACAGCAGGTTTAAATGTGGCCAGAAACTACCTAAGACAAATCCGGTAAGTCCTCATATGCATAGTTTGAAATTAGTCCAGATATGAACAAACCTTAAGTTAAAGTTATTAAACAGCAAGTTAACATGCACCATGACAATCTACACGAAATTCTAGTCAAGTTTCATATAAATTTTGTTTAAAACGGAGCTACGGCCTAGAAGATATGATCAAAACAAGATAAGCATGGAAACGGTGCAAGATGCACACAAACATCAAGCAAACATACTTCAAACATGTTAACAAGATGATATTATGAATCTACATGCAAAACCACATAGGTTTCATGTAGGGCACGCTCAAAACGGAGCAACGGACTAAAAGATACACCCGAAACAAGAAATAGTGCAAAGCTGAAACTAACAGCCACATAGCAACTTCGGAGCAAGAAATATATACTCTACAACACTCAAACATGGTGACAAGAAGCATGGACATGAAGTAGACATATCCTACAGCAAACAAATCCATTGGAGCAACTCCATAGGAGGCATGGATCAATAGCAACAAGCTAAAACATTTTGATCATGACAATAAAAATCTGACAGTAATATTTTATAGCAACTTGGGAGCAAGAATTAAATATGCTACAGCAACCCAAATGAGCATGTGAGGGCATGGATGGATAGACAACAACATATACAACAAGGAATGATCAATAGCCACCCCAAAACTAACATGGATTTGCCAAGGACAACAAGCAAACATAGCATCAGGATATTACAGATTCCAGACTTAGTGAAATTTCACTAAGTGTTAAAACAGTAACATTATCATGGCATGTTTGTGAGCATGTTTAAGTCATCCCAAAGCATATCATGGCAAAAGGTTTGCACCACAACAAAGAAGACATGAGGGGAATCTAAAACATATGAGCATGCAACATGGGGACAACCACACCAATAGCAACGAGCTCCTCAACTAGGCATCTCGTAACAAGTTACAAAACCTAACAGCCACATGCACTTTTGCAACAGAGATAAACATGGCAATATGAACTCTAACATGCATGCTATAGCAACCAACATGTAGAGCATCTCATGATGAACACTTTGACATATCATTTGCTTCATTTGGATAAACATGCACCAAGTTATCACATCTCAAACATGGCAAGAAAACAACTAATAGCAGCAGTTTATATCATATAACACTCTTGGCATGAAGATTAAGACATCTAGATGAACTCGAACAAGCATGACACAATGGAACAAAGCATAGTACACATCACCACGATCATTTTGACATATCATACGCACAAATCGGACAAGCACAGTAAAAGTTATAGCCATCACAATAATGCATCAGACAACTAAAACGCAAAAATACTTAGGAAAACGGGTCAACCTCCGGATCAGTCAACGCGGGTCGGCGGAGCGGGTCAACGCGTTGCGGTGCGGGCGAAGCGGGTCGCGCCCGTTAGGGTTTGCAGAGACTCAGATCGGATCGGGCGATGCCCTCGATCGGATCGGCGGCGTTGGCTCGAGCGAACCGGCGCTCCGGCCGGTCGGCGGGGCCCGGCGTCCGGCGGTGACCGGAGGAGGCCGCCGCGGCGAGGGCTGGAGGAGGCCAGGGACGCGGCCGGCGGCGGGAGCTTGTGTGAGGCCGGCGGCGGTGTCGCGGCGGTCGGCGGCGGTCGGCGGCGGGGCGGCGGAGGCCCGGGAGCGGAGGGCGCGGGGCGGACGGGCCCGGAGACGGCGGCGGCGGGCCGGCGCTGGGCCGTGCGGGCTGGCGTGGTGGGGAGCGGCATGGCTGCCACGTGGCGAGCTACGAGTGGAGCGGAGGTCGCTGGACACGTCCGGCGGCATACAGACGTGTCCGGCGCGGCGGGGAGGAGAGAAAATTAGGGTTTTGGATGAAAAAATGGAGGGGTGGACGTTTTTATAGTCACAAGGAGCTAGGAGACTCCAAACGGGGAGCGGTTTTCAGCCACGCGATCACAATTCAACGACCGAGATGATCGGAAGGGTTGTGCTAGGTTGGTGGGCTGTTGTGGTGGGGGTCTTGGGCCTCAAAGAAGGGGTTCTTTTAGCCCACGAGGTTAACCGTTGGAGTACCAAACAAACTCCAAACGCGACGAAACTTGACAGGCGGCCTACACGTACCAAAACAACATCGCACGACAAGTCTCACGCCATTCCGGAAACGTTACACGGCCAAACACGAAAGAAGGACTCAGGGATGCCACGTGCACGTGTGAGACCGTCGGAACTCGAAACGGACAACGGGAAGAGACGAGTGGGACCGGATGCAAGTGACAACACAAATGCAATGCAATGCACATGACAACATGACATGGATGAAATGCACACACGCACATGACAAAACGAAGAACCCGGAAAAAAAAAAGAACCCGAAATGGAATTGATGAAGCCAAAGTTTATATATTGCCATATAGGGAAAGTGTTACATCCGGGGCATTACAAACTCTCCTCTACTACGAAAAGATCTCGTCCCGAGATCTAGGACTGGAAGAAGGAAGGGTACTCGGAACGAAGGTGATCTTCTCGTTCCCACGTAGCTTCTCGGTCGGTATGGTGTGACCACTTAACTTTCAAGAACTTGATTGACTTGTTGCGGGTCTTGCGCTCGGTTTCTTCAAGAATAGCAACGGGATGCTCTCGGTAAGACAAGTCTTGTTGAAGATCAATCTCCTCAAAGGGAATAGTGCGTTCAGGTGTCTTGAAGCATTTGCGGAGTTGAGACACGTGAAACACATCATGAACATTAGCGAAGTTGGAAGGGAGCTCAAGTTGATAGGCTAGATCACCTCTTTTGCCAAGGATCTTGAAAGGGCCCACGTATCTAGGAGCAAGCTTGCCTTTGATACCAAATCTTTGGGTGCCTTTCATAGGAGAAACACAGAGATAGACATGATCACCAATGTTGAAGGCCAACTCATGGTGCTTGCCATCATAGTAGCTCTTCTGACGCGACTGAGCGGCCTTAAGATTCTCACGTATGACTTTGCACATTTCTTTGGCTTTTGAGATCAAGTCATTACCAAGAAGTTGACGTTCACTAGTCTCGAATCAGTTGAGAGGGGTACGGCCCTTTCTGCCATAGAGGATTTCAAACGGAGCTTTGCCGGCACTTGCTTGGTAGCTGTTGTTGTAAGAGAACTCGGCAAACGGAAGACAGTCTTCCCACTTCATGCCAAAAGATATGACACAAGCTCTGAGCGTGTCTTCTAGGATCTGGTTCACTCTCTCGACTTGACCACTAGTCTGAGGGTGAAATGCAGTGCTGAAATAGATCTTAGTGCCCATGGTAGACTGAAAGGAGTCCCAGAACTTGGATGTGAACAAACTTCCACGGTCCGAGGAGATAACTTGAGGAATGCCATGTAAGGACACAATTCTAGAAGTGTACAACTCTGCCAGCTCAGCTGCATTGATGGATTCTTTGACTGGAAGGAAGTGAGCCACTTTGGTAAGCTTGTCAATCACCACAAAGATAGAATCATTCCCCTTCTTGGACTTGGAAAACCCAGTGACGAAATCCATTTCAATGTGGTCGAACTTCCACTCGGGAATAGGAAGAGGTTGGAGAATACCGGCTGGACGTTGATGCTCTGCCTTCGCTCTTCTGCAGACATCACATTCATTCACGAATTGGGCAATCTCCCTTTTCATGCGAGTCCACCAGTAAGATTGCTTGAGGTCTTGGTACAGCTTAGAACTTCCAGGATGAATCGATAGGAGGGAGTCATGTGCTTCGTTCATTATGAGCTTCCTGAGATCACCCTTGGGAACCACAAGTCTGTCCTCAAAGAATAAGGTATCTCTCTCATCAACGTGATAGCACTTGTATTTGGGAGTACCCTTTGCAATACCATGTTTCACTTTCTCCACCATAGCATCACTGAGTTGGGCCTCACGAATCTGATCTTCCAAGGTAGGAGCAACTTGAAGATTTGCAAGAAAGCCTCGTGGAACAACTTGGAGGTTGAGCTTCCTGAATGCTTCACAAAGCTCAGGTTGAAACGGCTTGATAAGAAGACTATTGCAATATGCCTTTCTACTCAAGGCATCTGTAATGACATTGGCCTTGCCAGGTGTGTATTCGATGCTTGGATCATACTCTTGGATCATCTCAACCCAACGAGTCTGGCGAAGGTTCAGGTTCGGCTGTGTGAAGATGTACTTCAAGCTCTTGTGATCGGTGAAGATGTCGACTTTTCTGCCCAACAGAAGGTGTCTCCACGTGATCAAGGCGTGTACCACAGCTGCTAGCTCGAGATCATGTGTGGGGTAGTTCTTCTCACTTGGCTTCAATTGACGAGAAGTGTATGCCACAATTTTCTTGTCTTGCATTAGAACACCACCAAGTCCTTGAAGAGAAGCATCATAGAATACTTCGTAGGGCTTGGACTCATCTGGAGGAGTAAGAACCGGAGCAGAGATGAGCTTTTCTTTGAGAGTTTTGAATGCCACATCACAATCCGGAGACTAGTTGTACTTGACATTCTTCTGCAGCAAGTTGGAGAGAGGCTTGGCAATCTTGGAGAAGTTCTCAACGAACCTTCTCCAATAGCTAGCAAGACCAAGAAAGCTTCAGAGTTTCTTGACGTTCTGAGGAGGTTCCCAGTTGACAATCGCTTCAACTTTCTCGGGGTTGACGGCAATACCGTCAGCGGAGATGATATGGCCCAGATACAAGACCTTATCGAGCCAGAATTCACACTTGGAGAACTTGGCATAGAACTTATGTTCACGGGGTCTGTCGAGAACTAGACGGGGGTGCTTTTCGTGATCCTCTTCATTCTTGGAGAATACCAAGATGTCATCCAGATACGCAAGCGCAAATTCGTTGGTGTAGGGGTTGAAAATGTAGTGCATCATTCTCGAGAAGGTAGGAGGAGCATTAGCGAGGCCAAATGACATGACTGTATATTCATAGGAGCCGTAGCTTGTTCTGAAGGCAGTCTTGTGGGTATCTTCTTCACGAATGCGAATTTGATGATAACCCATCCGGAGATCAAGCTTAGAGAACACTTTTGCTCCTTTGAGCTGCTCGAACAATTCATTGATGTTGGGGAGCGGATACTTGTTCTTTATTGTCTTCTTGTTCAATGGCCGA
Organism: Secale cereale; assembly: GCA_902687465.1. Classification (NCBI taxonomy): domain Eukaryota; kingdom Viridiplantae; phylum Streptophyta; class Magnoliopsida; order Poales; family Poaceae; genus Secale; species Secale cereale. Next base: position 583,172,931 of record LR738712.1, read on the forward strand.
TAGTCAATGCAAAGGCACTCTGTGCCATCCTTCTTCTTGACAAATAAGACACCACAGCCCCAAGGAGACGTGTTAGGCCTGATCAGACCCATACGCTCTTGCTCATCGAGTTGTTTCTTCAACTCCTTCAACTCTTCAGGGGAGAGCTTGTACGGATGCCGGCATGCTGGCTTAGTACCAGGCTCGAGTTCAATGACGAATTCAACTTGACGATGCGGAGGCATGCCTGGAAGCTCTTCAGGGAAAACATCTTCATATTCATTGACCATCGAAATTTGAGAGATGGCATTAATCTCGCCCTTGTCATTGAGAGAGAATAGCCTGATTGTGTTATCTCGAGAGGCGAAGATAATCACGTCTTCGTTAGGATGAGTAATCTTGACTTCCGTATTTGCACAATCAATGTGAGCATCATGCTGAGAAAGCCAATCCATCCCAAGAATAAGATCGATGTCGGAGTTGCCGAGAACAACCGGAGAAGCCAGAAGCGGTAATCACCCATGCGAATAGATACATCCAGAGCATACACACGAGAATGCATCAGTTTTCCCGGAGAAACAATTGATAACTCCCTTGGCAAATTTTTGGTGACAACATTGTGCTTGGATGCAAAAGGATATGACATGAAGGTACATGATGCACCCGAATAAAACAAGACTTTAGCAGGTTTAAGATTGACTGGAAGGTTACCAAGTATCACATCTGAAGAATTCTCTGCTTGAGCTGCATTCATCAGATTCACTCTTGATGACTTGGGATTGTGCTTGAAAATAGCAGTACTGACAGGTGGAGGAGGCGGAAGGCGCCTTGGGTTGGTGCACTTGTTGGAATAATGACCCTTCAGACCACATTTGTAGCAAGTGACCTCAGAAAGTGGACGAGGAGGAGGAACACTTGGTCTTGGAGCTTGGTACTGCGACTTGGACTGATTGCCTTGGTTGTGTGGGTGGGAGAAACCACGGCCACCAGAATTCTTGTTGTTGTTGTAGGGAGCTCGGATCACTGGAGGAGGTGGAAGCCAAAAATTCTGTTGCTTTGCGACCACTTGAGAAGAAGAGGAGGAGTGAACAGCGTCTCTGATCCTCTTTTTGGAAGCTTCCATCTTGAGCTGGGCTGCCTCTTGCTTAAGTGCCATGTTATAGAATTTATCAAACTCATCAGGCTCGAACAAGGTGAGAGCTAGTTGGAGTTCATCCTTCAGACCACCTCGGAACTGATAGATCTTGCTCTTGGCATCTGGGATGTCTTGCTTGGCATAGCGGGCAAGGTTCTGGAACTTGACATTATATTGGTAGACAGTCATTGAGCCTTGCTTCAGGTTCCGGAATTTCTCACGCATACCTTCGATGACACTTGTTGGAATGTGGTGAGAACGAAAGTCCTTGCAGAAGTCATCCCAGGAGATTACACGCCCTGCTCTGGAGTCTTTGTACTGCTGCCACCAATCAGCTGCTTGGTCCTTGAGTTGGAAGGCTGCAAACTTCACATAGTCCTCGGGCCTGATGTTACTGCACTCGAAATGCTTCTTGATATCTGTTATCCAGTCTTCAGCATCTAGAGGGTCCACGCAGTAACTGAATGCCTTTGGTTGGTTTGCCAAGAACTGGTTGAGCGTAGCAAAATGAGGTTGGTTGAACAAATTGCCTTGGCCTTGGTTCCCATGAGCACCCTGATTTGCTTGATTTGCTTGAATGTTCTGCATCATTTGCATAAGCATCTGGGTGTTCTGGTTCGTCGCTTGCATAATTGCTCTCCAGGCCTCAGACGGAGGAGGAGGGGAAGGAGGACGATCAGGAACCTCTTCACCCTCTGGGTTAGCGTTAGGAACCTTTTTAGGAGCCATCCTGAATGAGATGACAACTATTAGCCATTGATTGAAAGAATAAATAAGCTGAATCAACGGCTAGAATTGCAACATAAGTCTTCACAAGAATCATTCGAACAAGATGAACGAATGAAATTCACAGTTTAATAGTAACAACAATCTTCACGAGAAGCCACTTGGGAGAACAAAAGGTAAATAAAAACAATAAGGAGCAAATAGAACAAATACAAGATACAAGTTTCGTTCGACATATTCGTGCTGAAAGCTGATGGAACGTGTTACGAAAGGGTTTTGTAATCCCCGGATCAGCATAGCCAAGGACCCTTTAAGATGCAACTCCCGATCGGAACAACGGCCATAAAACTACTTCACTGAATGTAGAACCCCGAACTCCATGTCCCGCATTCGTTGGAAGAATGCCTATGAGCTACTAGATGAACCCACCTATTAATTTCCGAAAGTTTCCAGTTATGCAATCAGGTGTTGGGGATACAGGGGAAGCATCGCGCACTCAACTCTAATCCTACATCCAGCTGTATCCATCCTTCAACACATAACCAGTTATTTCTGGAAACCGTCTACCTCGGACCTTCGAAACGCATCTACTATACAAGCTATGGCAATACTCCCGAACTACCTCCCCAGTACTGGGTGATGTCGGGGTTATCTTGCCACTAACCGCATAGGAGAGTTTTCAATGTCGGCCGTCTTAAGTATTCCAGAACTGATGCGATATATTTGTGACGACAACACCTTGGATCTCAACTCCCCGGGACACTGCCACAACCCCTAAATGACAGGAGGCATCGAGAACAATGTTCTCGTCACAAAGACATCGGAACAATCCAAACAATACTCGCGAGATTCCTAAAAAAAAATTGGTGAATTTTTGAGAGTAGAAGAGACAAGAGTAATCGTCACGAGTCCTCACCAGAGTGAAAAGAGATGAGGAGCAAAAGAAATCCTACTCTCCGATATATATATATATATATATATATATATATATAGGACTCAAACATTTTAAGTGTGTGCCTAGACTCAACCGTCAACGATTCGATCAATCAGTGGGGGCTTCTAGGTCGGAGAAGGCTCTGAATACCAACTTGTAATGCCCAGGATGGGACTATACCTCCTACGTGTCGAGGCACGACTTAAAGGTATAAGCCCATTCTGGAATGATCTCAAGTTCGGTATCTTTGCACATCTCATGTAAAAATAGGGATGAAAATCAAAAGAGATAGTTGGCTTACACTCGCCACGTCACACAATTCATTACATAGTCAAACATCATTCAAATAACATCACAATCCGACTACGGGTGAAGATCCAAATGAAAGATACCAAAAAGCATAAAACCACAGGTTCGGATCTCCCCTAGTAGAAACCACTACTGATCATCGGGATAGTGCACATAGTAACGGCTACGTTCTTCATCGTACTCCCAGTATAGCTCTGTGCCGTCACCTGAGTAGCTCACCATGGTACCTGCATCTGGTGTGGTGTAGAATATGTGAGCCACAGAGGACTCAGCAATCCCGTTCGCGGGTAGCAAAAACTATCTAAGCCTTGGGTGTGGAACAAGGCTGAAGAAAGAATAAAAGGCTGCAGCTGCACTAGCACTAGCTTACGTGTTAAGAGCGAGAAGAGAAGTGCCACGAGCGACAAAGTGATCACAAAGTGATCCTATCTAAGCACGTCAAACATAACCCCACCGTGTTCACTTCCCGAACCCCTTTCGGAAAATGACCGTCATGGTACTCACGCTGGTAGTGTGTTCTGAACATGGTGTCAAGTTTTCTACAACCGGATAATGACAAATTCCCATCTGCCACATAACCGCGGGCACGGCTTTCGAAAGTTCAAAACCCTGCAGGGGTGTTCCAATTTGGCCCATTACAAGCCCATGATCTGCGGAGTCGCAACTCCAAGGTGGGAAGGCCCGAGTATCCTCGGAATCCCGTGCTCAAGATACTCCGACTAAGGTAAGACTAATCCAGTAAATCCTCCCGGCGTGCCGACACCTTGACAATAGCCGCGCGTATCTAGTCTCAGGCCACGACCAGATGGGCGATCCTACAGGTAAAACCAATCCTCGAGTTTCCTCGTGGTGGCCCCGCATAACCCCCAGTTTGGACCAACACTCATGTGGAGCACTGGCCCAGGTTGTTGATTAAGAACTCGGGTTTGCAAAGCCCTATGCAAGTTTTAGTTATTAGGTAAATGGAGTACCAATGTTGGGACTTGCTGGAAAAGCCTTAGCGCTAAGTGGTTTATCGAGGGGGCCCATCCCAACCGTGTGAGGAACGCATAATCAAGGAACATAACACCGGTTTATACGGTTCCTAGGGCGGCATGAGTGTAACAAATCACCAAGCAAGAGGCTTAGCCTTCCACCCATTACCAATATATAGATGATTTCATTAAAGAGTTTATATAGTGTGATATCCCAACAAGCTTCAACATGAAGCAAGAATCTTCAGATCTTCTCCTGCAACTAGCAATGCTATAAGAGGGGCTGAGCGAAGCCTACGTAGCCAAAACAAAGGTTTGCATAGGTTGGGTGGTTAGACAGATTTATGGTTACAATAGGAGGCTGACGGGAAAACATGGGCATCAAGGCAATAAGCTAAAGAGCGAGACTTCTAGCAATAGGCAAATATAGTAATGATATCTGGGTCAGGTCATCTTGCCTGTCGAGTCGTCGATGGGATCTAAGACGGCTCCTCGTTCTCAACCTCGGTAGTAACCTCGTCCTCGTACTCGGTCTCGGCTTCCGGCTCTACTCAACACAAGAACACACGAGGCACGAAATCAAACAAGGTGCAATGCGCAAACTATAGGATGCATGTATGATGCACTTAGGATGCACTGCGGATGCACTTAGGATGCACAACATGACAACATAGGAAGCACAGAGAAGCAGCACAAGAAACATGGCAATATGCTCAAGCAAGTAGGATGCAAGACAAGTCTATTTAGGATGCATAACATGGCAAGGTAGGAAGCACAGAGAAACAACACAAGAAACAGCAGGTTTAAATGAGGCCGGAAACTACCTAAGACAAATCCGGTAAGTCCTCATATGCATAGTTTGAAATTAGTCCAGATCTGAATAAACCTTAAGTTAAAGTTGTTAAACAGCAAGTTAACATGCACCATGACAATCTACACAAAATTCTAGTCAAGTTTCATTTAAAGTTTGTTTAAAACGGAGCTACGGCCTAGAAGATATGATCAAAACAAGATAAGCATGGCAACGGTGCAAGATGCACCCAAACAACAAGCAAACATACTCCAAACATGTTAACAAGATGATATTATGAATCTACATGCAAAACCACACAAGTTTCATGTAGGGCACGCTCAAAACGGAGCAACGGACTAAAAGATACACCCGAAACAAGAAATAGTGCAAAGCTGTAGGATCGAAGTAGGTCTAGAGGGGGGGTGATTAGACTACTTGACAATATAAAAAATCTCCCTTTAGATCATGCAAAGTTTTTGGCAGTTTCACAAACAAGATCAATTCAAGTAACACCCTACACATGCAATTCTAGAGTATATGCAGCGAAAGTAAATTGCACATGTAAAAAGGAGATGGAGAAGATCAAACGCAGTTTGGTGACACGGAGATTTTTGTCGTGGTTCCGATAGGTGGTGCTATCGTACATCCACGTTGATGGAGACTTCAACCCACGGAGGGTAACGGCTGCGCGAGTCCACGGAGGGCTCCACCCACGAAGGGTCCACGAAGAAGCAACCTTGTCTATTCCATCACGGCCTACGCCCACGGAGGACTAGCCTTACTCGGGGTAGATCTTCACGAAGTAGGCGATCTCCTTGCCCTTACAAACTTCTTGGTTCAACTCCACATCATCAAGACGGAGGCTCCCAAGCGACACCTAACCAATCTAGGAGGCACCACCCCCCAAAAGGTAATAGACGGTGTTGATGATGATGAACTCCTTGCTCTTGTGCTTCAAATGATAAACTCCCCAACACTCAACTCTCCTCACTGATATGGCTGTGGTGGAAGAAAGATTTGAGTGGAAAGCAACTTGGGAAGGCTAGAGATCAAGTTTCATATGGTAGGAATGGAATGACTTGATCTCAACACAAGGGTAGGTGGTTCACTTCTCAGAAAGTGTATGGTAGGAATGGTAGTACTTTCTGATGGCTCTCCTCACGAATGAGGAGGGGGTGGAGGGGTATATATAGCCTCCACACAAAATCCAACCGTTACACACACATTTGACCAATCTCGGTCAGACCGAAGTGAAAACTCGGTCAGACCGAAAGTTCAAATATAGTGAACGTTGGGATTTTCGGTGGGACCGAAAATACCATCTCGGTGAGACCGAAGTGAGTCAAAGGTTAGGGTTTGCCATTTCGGTGAGACCGAAAATATAAACTCGGATATTCCGAATCGATGTCAACTGATCACAGAAGGTTGGCAGCCCTTTTTCGGTGAGACCGAAACTCAGAATCGGTGTGACCGAGAAGCTAGGGTTTGGAGAAACAACTGAAGTGGTTCATCTCGGTGGGACTGAGTTGGAGAAATCGGTGTGACCGAGATTACTTATGGGTGTGTGTTAAGTAGTGAATAGTGCTGATAGTTGAGGGAGTTAGATCACCAAGCACTTGAGCAACAAGAACATTAACACAACCTCATCCCCTTTTAATAGTATTGGCTTTCCTATGGACTCAATGTGATCTTTGATCACTAAACCAAAAATGGAGTCTTGAGCTTTTGCCAATGCTTGTCTTAGCATTTTGAGGGGTCCACTTCTTCAATCATCTTGCCATACCAAAGTGATTGGGTTTCCTGAAACATACTTGATAAAAGCATTAGTCCAACCACAAAGTATGTTGTCATTAATTACCAAAACCACCCGGAGAGCAAATGTGCTTTCAATCTCCCCCTTTTTGGTAATTGATGGCAACACACTGAAATTATATTGAACGAGACATCAAAGCTTATTGAAAGAAAGACAGGATTATCATGAAAGCTTTGACAAGCATGTAGTACACAGGCTCCCCCTACAAGTGTGCAAGATTTTCATAGATTATGGTTTTGGACTACCACAAGCACACAAGAGAGATAAGCAAGATGTGCTACATGCAGCTTGGCTATATGCATCAGAGCAGAAGAAAAGGAATTGAGTGATAATGCATATGTGCATGGTGATTTCTTGCAAACAAGTATTTACAAGCAAGTCACCATCATGCACATTCTGCAAGATGCATATACTTACCTTGAGGTTCCTTGACATTGTACCTGAAGGGATAAACTTGAGAAAACAAGGTTAGATAACACAAGAGTATTCCTTCAACCAACTGCAAGAACATCAAGAGTACCAAGCCAGGGAGGACATGTATAAAGAGTGTCTCATATTTGAGCACAGGCTTGAATCAGCAAACATGTCTCCGAAGCTAAAAGATTTTCAATGAACTCTGAGAGATTTTGCTTTTCATAGGATATCAATTGTGAAGATTCCTCTAAGTCTTCTCCCCTTAAGCTAAAAGATTCCATGAGATACTGTAGGATCGAAAGTAGGTCTAGAGGGGGGGTGATTAGACTACTTGACAATATAAAAAATCTGCCTTTATATCATGCAAAGTTTTTGGCAGTTTCACAAACAAGATCAGTTCAAGTAACACCCTACACATGCAATTCTAGAGTTTATGCAGCGGAAAGTAAATTGCACATGTAAAAGAGAGGTGGAGAAGATCAAACGCAGTTTGGTGACACGGAGATTTTTGTCGTGGTTCCGATAGGTGGTGCTATCGTACATCCACGTTGATGGAGACTTCAACCCACGGAGGGTAACGGCTGCGCGAGTCCACGGAGGGCTCCACCCACGAAGGGTCCACGAAGAAGCAACCTTGTCTATTCCATCACGGCCTACGCCCACGGAGGACTAGCCTTACTCGGGGTAGATCTTCACGAAGTAGGCGATCTCCTTGCCCTTACAAACTTCTTGGTTCAACTCCACATCATCAAGACGGAGGCTCCCAAGCGACACCTAACCAATCTAGGAGGCACCACCCCCCAAAAGGTAATAGACGGTGTTGATGATGATGAACTCCTTGCTCTTGTGCTTCAAATGATAAACTCCCCAACACTCAACTCTCCTCACTGATATGGCTGTGGTGGAAGAAAGATTTGAGTGGAAAGCAACTTGGGAAGGCTAGAGATCAAGTTTCATATGGTAGGAATGGAATGTCTTGATCTCAACACAAGGGTAGGTGGTTCACTTCTCAGAAAGTGTATGGTAGGAATGGTAGTACTTTCTGATGGCTCTCCTCACGAATGAGGAGGGGGTGGAGGGGTATATATAGCCTCCACACAAAATCCAACCGTTACACACACATTTGACCAATCTCGGTCAGACCGAAGTGAAAACTCGGTCAGACCGAAAGTTCAAATATAGTGAACGTTGGGATTTTCGGTGGGACCGAAAATACCATCTCGGTGAGACCGAAGTGAGTCAAAGGTTAGGGTTTGCCATCTCGGTGAGACCGAAAATATAAACTCGGATATTCCGAATTGATGTCAACTGATCACAGAAGGTTGGCAGCCCTTTTTCGGTGAGACCGAAACTCAGAATCGGTTTGACCGAGAAGCTAGGGTTTGGAGAGATAACTGAAGTGGTTCATCTCGGTGGGACTGAGTTAGAGAAATCGGTGTGACCGAGATGTTAGGGTTTGTGTTAAGTAGTGAATAGTGCTGATAGTTGAGGGAGTTAGATCACCAAGCACTTGAGCAACAAGAACATTAACACAACCTCATCCCCTTTTAATAGTATTGGCTTTTCCTATGGACTCAATGTGATCTTTGATCACTAAACCAAAAAAGGAGTCTTGAGCTTTTGCCAATGCTTGTCTTAGCATTTTGAGGGGTCCACTTCTTCAGACATTTCCATACCCATATCATCGAACTTCTCTGAAATGATTCTCAAGATAATATTAGTTCAATGATATATATGTTGTTATTAATTACCAAAACCACCCGGGGATTAGTTGCACTTTCAATCTCCCCCTTTTTGGTAATTGATGACAACATATAGATCAAAGCTTCGACAAAAGATATAATCAAAGAATAATATCGTCGCTTTGAGAAGTATGTGATAAACAAGAGCTCCCCCTAAATTTGTGCATTATTTAAAATTTGCGTTTGAATGCAAATGCACAATCGATTAGGATTATGGGTCACTCTTCCATGTCACATACATCTTGGTGGAGCGCACAAAATGATAAGAATGAATAACATGCACTTAATCACCAAGACAAGAGTAAATAGCCATACAATAAGGAATAGCATAGGATAAGCAATAAGCACATATTAAAGCATAGTATGACTAAGCACTCATTAAGGTAGCATCAAACGTGGTAGCAAGCACACTTAAAGTATCTGGAACCAAAAGAAACCAATGTATCTCAAGGAAAACCGGCAAAAGAACGAAAAGACGAAAGAGCACTCTCTCTCTCGAAGCCCTATGATCTATAACAATTTCTCCCCCTTTGGCAACAAGTTACCAAAAAGTTCGAAAAGGTATAGAGCTAAACGTCACTGCGGGCTCGGTTGGCTGCTCCCGTCTGGGTCGATGTCGGTGTAGAGATAGCTGCATCTGCGAAGATCTCTGCTGATGTCTGCGGTGGAGGAGTGGATGCTGGAGCTGTAGGAACTGCTGGAGCTGTAGCTGGTGCTGAAGTGGTAGCCCTGGAGTCTGTCACTGGGATAGCTGCAGATCTGGATCCTCTGGGAACCGGAGCAGTCTGGCGATGAGAGTCCTGGACTAGATCATCCTGCATAAGCTCTGCTCTCTCCTGCCTAGTCTCCTCCATGTCTGCCTCAAGCTTGTTGACAGACACCTGAATCTCAGTCAGCTTCACGTCTAGAGCGTGGATCTTGTCCTCGACAATCCTCTCAAGGCTCTCCTGAGATTGCTCAATGCTGGCCAGGCGTTGTTCAATTCTCTGGGTTGCTTCAAGAATCTGTTCTCCAAAGCTCTTTGGCTTAGCTGCTGCTGCTGCTGCCTCTTTGTCAGCTTTGGCTTTCTTCACAGCTTCAATTTTGGCTTGCCCTTCAACTGAGGTGGGATCCTCTTCATCCATCACAACTACGTTGTCCTCATGCTCTGGCTGCAGTGGCAAGTGCTTCCTATCCAACATGAATTTGCCCGTGCCAAACTTGGCGTTGATGAGCATCTGTATCTGCGGAGCAAACCCACACGACCTCTTCTGGTCAGCTGCAGTCCTCTTAATGGTCTCTACCATCAAGTCCATCACCTTAAAAGGTGCCTTCTCATCGAGAATGTGCAGCATGTTGATAGAATAGCCTCGTATCATCCGGTGGTCACCTGACTTAGGCATCAAAGTGTGCCTCAGAATAGTGTTAGTGGTGGTCAGACCAGCCTGGAGATAATACACTGAGCCGAGCTTCCATCCCTCCAAATCAGCAGCTGGGATCTCCTTGTACATATTCTTCATAGAATCATGACTCTTCTTAGGAATCCCATAGACATCAATGTCGTCCTCTCTCTGCACAGGAGCGTTCAGAAGATCTGCCCATTCTGCAACAGTTGAAGAAAACCTTTGACCTTCAGTCATCCAGGTGATCTTGCCATCGGGGTAGAAATGGGCTGTGGCATAGAACTGCATGATCATCTCGTCATTCCATGCTGTCAGTTCTTGACCCACAAAATCAGCAACTCCACATGCAGTAAAGCTCTCATGCACATGGGGAAAGAAGTCCCGGTGCTCTTCACTGTCAATGTACTCCCAGTCAACATACCTGGTGTCAGCAACAATGGGCTTCTTATCCATTAGCACGGTCTCATAGAAATCCTGCTGCTCTCTGGTGTGGAATCTGGGGTCCACAGCAGTCCTTCTTCTTACGGCATATGGATCAGACTGTCTCCATAGCCTGAGACCTTTGTCCTTCCTTGCCTTCATGTCCTCAGCTTGAGGATGAGCATCATTGTGGAGTGGCAACTTTGGACGGAGCTTGAGCAACACATGCTCTTCATCTGACTCAGAAGGTGGCATCTCACCTTTGTTCTTCTCAGAAGCTGGAATGCTTCTGGTTGTCCTCTTGGGCTTCGCTGGAGCTGCCTTAGCTGGAGCAGGCTTCTTGGGCTTGGAGGAGGCTTGAGCCCGAATAGCATCACCCATGAACTTAGCTTTCTGAGGAGGAGGCTGGGGTGCATCTTCTTCTTCTTCTTCTTCAGCATCAACTTGAGGTTCAGCATAAACAACTCTCTTCCTCTTGGAAGTCTTCTTCACCTTGCTTGGAGCAGGCTCTTCCAAGTTGAGCTTCTTAGCAACTGCAGATTGCTTCACTTTACTTGTGCCTTTCTTTGGCTGCTGCCCTTGGTGCTCTTTGGCAACCACATTCCTCTTGGGCTTGGAGGTAACTTCCTCAGCAACAAAGTCGGAATCCTCATCATCAGAGGTTCTCTTCTTCCTGGTTCTCGTAGCTGCAGGAGGCAGACCACTAGGGGTGCTCCTCTCACCATCATCACTAGAGCTGCTTGCAGGACTTGTATCTGCCTCTGGAATTTCAGCAAATGGTGATTCAGACCTGTTCTGGCTGTCACTGACATCTGACATGGCTGAAAGACCTGTGAAAAGATAAGGTATAGGCAGAGTAGAAGAGTTATCACAACTGCAGAAGTTTTTGCAAAGAAAAATGAGTTAAAAACTTAGTTTTGAGTTTTCACAGAATGTATTTCGGTCAAACCGATTTCAAGTTTCGGTGTAACCGAAGTGTTCAACAGAACCTACACACCACTTTCGGTCAGACCGAAATGGGTTTAGGTCCTACCGAAAACTTAGGGTTTCACAGAAACTTCAATTCGGACATTCCGATTTCCACAACTCGGTCAGACCGAACTGTGTAGTGCAATGGTCAGAGACCAAATCGGTCAGTCCGATTTTCAGGAATCGGCTTCACCGAGATGCATTCCGTGGAAACCTAAACCTAAGGATTTTCCTCGAAACTAGAAGATCTGAATAATGTATTGGGATCATATCAAACGTGGATTGAATCAGGGCAGTCCTATCATGCAAGAATCAGAAGTGGAGCATGAAAGGGATCGGGACACACCCTAACTTGGTGGTGTCCCTCTACGGCGGCAACGGCGGAGAAGATTACCGTTGACGGCGGCGGAGACCTGCGGCGAGGGCGCACAGGTGACGACGGCGACGATCCTTAGATCAGGGCGACGGCAGCAGGGGTCTTGGAGGGCGAACGTTTGAAAGGAATAGATCGCGCGCAGCCCTCAGTATATATAACCCCGTGCTGTCGGTGGGACCGAGTTGAAAAACTCGGTGTCACCGAGATGCATAATTGCAGTGCAGTTACGCATATCGGTCAGACCGAGATTTTGAACTCGGTTTCACCGAGATGAAACCTAGATCAATCTAAGTGTTTCGGTTGGACCGAGATTGGGAAGCCGGTCAGACCGAAATGGACTTAGAAGGTTTTGGAAGTCAGCCTTAGACGAATCGGTGGTTCCGAGTGCTCCTCACTCGGACTGTCCGAAAAAGACTTGTTCAAAGTTGTGATATAAGCATGAATAGAATTTGAGACAAGATAGCATAGATAGCTAGGGAAGGTGCTTAGGCATTCTTGTCCATCCATTTGGCCAGAAAAAGAAACCAAGACAATCAAAACCACAAATGGATGTCCTTGAATGAATAGAATCATGCATTCAACATGCTCACACAATAAGATAGCAACTGAAATATGTGTCAAACATGCACAACCAATCACTCTAGCTACTAGCACACAATTTGTCGATGACTAGGTCATCTATATATGAGTATATTGACTTAGGAGCCAAATGAGAACATTTGATCATAGGTCATACTCATCGTTTAAGCACAAGTGGGGTTACCACTTTTACATAAAGCATTTATGTGTTCACATCATTTGGAGATGCTTTAGCTCAATTTTTTAGAGCAAAGCTCCCCCTAGATGTGAGAACCCCTTTTAAAGGGTCAAACTAACCTTGGGTTGTCGTAGAAGACTTCATGTAGATGTTGAAGATGTGGATGCTCAATGTTGATGTAGATCATCAAGAGTTGAGAGCTATCCTTGGATTAGGGCACTTTCAATACCTACATGGGTTAGTCCCACAAGGAACAAACAAGAATATCCATGGGCATAGAGTGAAGTTTACAAAAGATGATGTCCATGAAAGCAATGATTACCTTGTCCCTTGACTTACCAACAAGAGGGTTTGTGACTCCATGAACAAGTGCATGATGTGGAAGTTGATTGCACAAGTTCTTGCCAAAATGAATATGAGTGAAGTTTGTTGGCGGAGTCACCCTCAAGAACCTACTAGTTCTTCTTCTTTGGGATCCACATCATCTTGATGGGAATCCTTGGTGTTGTAGTTGAGCTTGACGAAGTAGAACTTGATTTGTCCTTGGGAACCCACTTGACCATGGCTTGAGGTGCTTCAATGAATGCATCAATCTCCTCTTGAAGCTTGTCCTTGGCCTTTAGCTTGTGGTCTTGTGGTGGAAGGTCATCTTGAGCTTGGTCCACATTGGAAGAAGTAGGATCATACTTCTCCTTTTGTGAGACAAACTGTGGAGTAGGGTATTGACCTTCTTCCCACTCAACACCTTTGGCGTTGAACTTTCGCTCAAAACCAATCCCTTGATTCTTCCGGTGTCTTCCTTGTTTGCGAACAATCTCCTCAAAGTTCTTGCTTCCGGCAAGACTCTTGTAGACACCTTTCTCTATGATTTCCTTCAATAAGCTATTTTCTTGCTCAAGTGTAACTTGGCTTGAAACATTGTTAGTGGAATCAAGAGAACTACTAGAAGCAACAATATTGGATTTAACATTGTTATTGTTACTACTAGAGGAAGAATTTTTCTTATGCTTGTCATGCTTAGTCTTAATAGGTGGCAAGAAATTAGACAAGAGAAGTCGTTTGGCAAGATATGAAGAACTCTTCTTTCGAAGATCGTCATTGATCGCTTTTAGAAACTCATGTTCTTGCTCTAGAGTGAGCTTCTCGAAGCGTAGCTTCTCATGAGATCTTAGGAGCTCTCGATGATCTTCTTGAGTTGTTTCATGAGCTAACTTAAGAGTGTTTAGTTCTTTAGTTAGACGCTCAATCTCCTTCATAGCATTGTCATTTGACTCTTCTCGACTATAAAGACTACTAGCATTTTCATCATTACTAAGCTCACTAGATTTATCATGCAAGAGCTCATCTTCACCAAGTAAGTCATCCTCATCACTATCAAAGTCAATGAATTCAGGGTGTGTTACCTTGGGGCCTTTAGCCATGAAGCATCTTCCAATTCCCTCATTTGGTGAATCAAATAAGTCGTAGGAGTTGGAGTTGGAGGATACGAGTGCAAGTCCGGCAACACCTTCATCTTGACTATAGTCGGAGTCGGAGTGATAGCTTCCATCGGATTGACTGTCAGAGTCGGAGCCGGAGACCCATTCACCAACATGAGCTTGATGTCTTCTTCTTGTGTAGCTCCTTGATGACTTGTCTTTCCTCTCCGAATCCTTGCTTCTCCGAGAGGGTCTTCGTTCATAACGATCATCTCTACTCCTTCTCTCTCTCTGAGGTGACTCATCTCTTGCTCTTCTTCTTGGAGATTCTTCTCTTCTCTTGTGGGGAGCCGTACACTCATTTGAGAAGTGTCCGGGTCTTCCACAATTGTAGCAGTTTCGATCACGACTAGAAGATCTCTTTCCATCATATGATCTAGACTTTGAGCTTCTTTCTTTGCCTCTATTCTTGTAGAACTTGTTGAAGTTCTTGACCATTAGGCTTATCTCTTCATTGGAAATTAGCTTGTCACTTGAGGTAGTAGGAGCATCACTTGTAGCTTTGTAAGCACCACTTGACTTGTTGTGAAGCTCTTCCTTATCCTTAAGTGTCATCTCATGAGCAACAATTCTTCCAATGACTTCAGTTGGCTTGAGAGTCTTGTAGTTTGGCATCATTTGGATCAAAGTGCACACGGTGTCATACTTTCCATCCAAAGCTCTGAGAATCTTCTTAATGATGAATCGGTCGGTCATTTCTTCGCTTCCTAAGCCGGCAATCTCATTTGTGATGAGAGCAAGCCTAGAGTACATTTCAGCGACTCCTTCACCATCCTTCATCTTGAACTTGTCAAGTTGACCTTGAAGAATATCTATCTTTGATTCCTTCACAGATTCAGTACCTTCGTGCATTTCAACCAAAGTATCCCAAATCTCCTTAGCATTCTCAAGACGACTGATTTTGTTGAACTCTTCGGGACACAAAGCATTGAAGAGAATGTCACAAGCTTGAGCATTGTTTTGCAACATCCGCAACTCTTCGGGTGTAGCTTCGCGATCCGGAACTTTTCCTTCTTCAAAGAAATCACCTTGCATGCCAACACAAATAATGCCCCATGCGGCTGGGTTATGACCAAGAATATGCATTTTCATTTTATGCTTCCAACTAGCAAAATTTGTACCATCAAAGTAAGGACCTCTACGATAATTACCCTCACTAGACGCCATACTCTCCTAGGTTGTGAAACCAAGCTTATGGAGTCCAATGCAATGGAAACCAAGGCAATGGAGACCAAAGCTCTGATACCACTTGTAGGATCGAAGTAGGTCTAGAGGGGGGGTGATTAGACTACTTGACAATATAAAAAATCTGCCTTTAGATCATGCAAAGTTTTTGGCGGTTTCACAAACAAGATCAATTCAAGTAACACCCTACACATGCAATTCTAGAGTATATGCAGCGGAAAGTAAATTGCACATGTAAAAAGGAGATGGAGAAGATCAAACGCAGTTTGGTGACACGGAGATTTTTGTCGTGGTTCCGATAGGTGGTGCTATCGTACATCCACGTTGATGGAGACTTCAACCCACGGAGGGTAACGGCTGCGCGAGTCCACGGAGGGCTCCACCCACGAAGGGTCCACGAAGAAGCAACCTTGTCTATTCCATCACGGCCTACGCCCACGGAGGACTAGCCTTACTCGGGGTAGATCTTCACGAAGTAGGCGATCTCCTTGCCCTTACAAACTTCTTGGTTCAACTCCACATCATCAAGACGGAGGCTCCCAAGCGACACCTAACCAATCTAGGAGGCACCACCCCCCAAAAGGTAATAGACGGTGTTGATGATGATGAACTCCTTGCTCTTGTGCTTCAGGTGATAAACTCCCCAACACTCAACTCTCCTCACTGATATGGCTGTGGTGGAAGAAAGATTTGAGTGTAAAGCAACTTGGGAAGGCTAGAGATCAAGTTTCATATGGTAGGAATGGAATGGCTTGATCTCAACACAAGGGTAGGTGGTTCACTTCTCAGAAAGTGTATGGTAGGAATGGTGGTACTTTCTGATGGCTCTCCTCACGAATGAGGAGGGGGTGGAGGGGTATATATAGCCTCCACACAAAATCCAACCGTTACACACACATTTGACCAATCTCGGTCAGACCGAAGTGAAAACTCGGTCAGACCGAAAGTTCAAATATAGTGAACGTTGGGATTTTCGGTGGGACCGAAAATACCATCTCGGTGAGACCGAAGTGAGTCAAAGGTTAGGGTTTGCCATCTCGGTGAGACCGAAAATATAAACTCGGATATTCCGAATTGATGTCAACTGATCACAGAAGGTTGGCAGCCCTTTTTCGGTGAGACCGAAACTCAGAATCGGTTTGACCGAGAAGCTAGGGTTTGGAGAGATAACTGAAGTGGTTCATCTCGGTGGGACTGAGTTAGAGAAATCGGTGTGACCGAGATGTTAGGGTTTGTGTTAAGTAGTGAATAGTGCTGATAGTTGAGGGAGTTAGATCACCAAGCACTTGAGCAACAAGAACATTAACACAACCTCATCCCCTTTTAATAGTATTGGCTTTTCCTATGGACTCAATGTGATCTTTGATCACTAAACCAAAAATGGAGTCTTGAGCTTTTGCCAATGCTTGTCTTAGCATTTTGAGGGGTCCACTTCTTCAGACATTTCCATACCCATATCATCGAACTTCTCTGAAATGATTCTCAAGATAATATTAGTTCAATGATATATATGTTGTTATTAATTACCAAAACCACCCGGGGATTAGTTGCACTTTCAAAAGCTGAAACTAACAGCCACATAGCAACTTCGGAGCAAGAAATATATACTCTACAGAACTCAAACATGGTGACAAGAAGCATGGACATGAAGTAGACATATCCTACAGCAAACAACTCCATTGGAGCAACTCCATAGGAGGCATGGATCAATAGCAACAAGCTACAACATTTTGATCATGACAATAAAAACCTGACAGTAATATTTTATAGCAACTTGGGAGCAAGAATTATATATGCTACAACAACCCAAATGAGCTTGTGAGGGCATGGATGGATAGAAAACAACATATACAACAAGGAATGATCAATAGCCACCCCAAAACTAACATGGATTTGCCAAGGACATCAAGCAAACATAGCATCAGGATATTACAGAATCCAGACTTAGTGAAATTTCACGAAGTGTTAAAACAGTAGCATTATCATAGCATGTTTGTGAGCATGTTTAAGTCATCCCAAAGCATATCATGGCAAAAGGTTTGCACCACAGCAAAGAACACATGAAGGGGAATCTAAAACATATGAGCATGCAACATGGGGACAACCACACCAATAGCAACGAGCTCCTCAACTAGGCATCTCGTAACAAGTTACAACACCTAACAGCCACATGTACTTTTGCAACAGAGATAAACATGGCAATATGAACTCTAACATGCATGCTATAGCAACCAACATGTAGAGCATCTCATGATGAACACTTTGACATATCATTTGCTTCATTTGGATAAACATGCACCAAGTTATCACATCTCAAACTTGGCAAGAAAACAACTAATAACAGCAGTTTATATCATATAGCACTCTTGTCATGAAGATTAAGACATCTAGATGAACTCCACAAGCATGACACAATGGAACAATACATAGTACACATCACCACGATCATTTTGACATATCATACGCACAAATCGGACAAGCACAGTAAAAGTTATAGCCATCACAATAATGCATCAGACAACTAAAACGCAAAAATACTTAGGAAAACGGGTCAACCTCCGGATCAGTCAACTCGGGTCGGCGGAGCGGGTCAACGCGTTGCGATGCGGGCGAAGCGGGTCGCGCCCGTTAGGGTTTGCAGAGACTCAGATCGGATCGGGCGATGCCCTCGATCGGATCGGGCGATGCCCTCGATCGGATCGGCGGTGTTGGCTCGAGCGGGCCGGCGCTCCGGCCGGCCGGCGGGGCGCGGCGACCGGCGGTGACTGGAGGAGGCCGCCGTGGCGAGGGCTGCAGGAGGCCGGGGACGCGGCCGGCGGTGGGAGTTTGTGCGAGGCCGGCGGCGGCGTCGCGGCGGTTGGCGGCGGGGCGAGGCCGGCGGTCGACGGCGGGGACGCGGCCGGCGTCGGGCGGCGGAGGCCAAGGAGCGAAGGGCGCGGGGCGGACGGGCCCGGTGACGGCGGCGGCGGGCCGGCGCGGGGCCGCGCGGGCTGGCGCGGTGGGGAGCGGCGCGGCTGCCACGTGGCGAGCTACGAGTGGAGCGGAGGTCGCTGGACACGTCCGGCGGCGTACGGACGTGTCCGGCGCGGCGGGGAGGAGAGAAAATTAGGGTTTTGGACGAAAAAATGGAGGGGTGGACGTTTTTATAGGCACAAGGAGCTAGGAGACTCCAAATGGGGAGCGGTTTTCGGCCACGCGATCACAATTCAACGACCGAGATGATGGGAAGGGTTGTGCTGGGTTGGTGGGCTGTTGTGGAGGGGGTCTTGGGCCTCAAAGAAGGGGTTCTTTTAGCCCACGAGGTTAACCGTTGGAGTACCAAACGAACTCCAAACGCGACGAAACATGACAGGCGGCCTACACGTACCAAAACAACATCGCACGACAAGTCTCACGCCATTCCGGAAACGTTACACGGCCAAACACGAAAGAAGGACTCGGGGATGCCACGGGCACGTGTGAGAGCGTCGGAACTCGAAACGGACAACGGGAAGAGACGAGTGGGACCGGATGCAAGTGACAACACAAATGCAATGCAATGCACATGACAACATGACATGGATGAAATGCACACACGCACACGACAAAATGAAGAACCCGGAAAAATAAATAAAGAAGAACCCGGAATGGAATTGATGAAGCCAAAGTTTATATATTGCCATATAGGGAAAGTCTTACATCCGGGGCATTACATCCACTCTCCTGCAACCCGCTGTACCCCCTACTTGAACATGGTGCTTTATGTTTCATATTATTATCCAATAGTATGTTGCCATCCTATGATGTTTGAGTAGATCTATTTTGTCCTATGGGTTAGTCGTGATCTTGGTGGTATGATTGTATATTTTATTTATGGTGCTATCCTACGGTGCCCTCCGTTCTCGCGCAAACGTGAGGGGCCCCCACTGTAGGGTGTTGCAATATGTTCATGGTTCGCTTATGGTGGGTTGCAAGAGCGACAGAAACTTAAACCCGAGTAAGTGGGGTATGACGTATGGGAGTAAAGAGGACTTGATACATAATGCTATGGTTGGGTTTCACGACCTTAATGATCTTTAGTAGTTGTGGATGCTTGCTAGAGTTCCAATCATAAGTGCATATGATCCAAGTAGAGAAAGTAGGTTAGCTCATGCCTCTCCCTCATATAAAATTGCAAGAATGATTACCGGTACTTGTTATCGATTGCCTAGGGACAATTCCGCAAATCCTACCACACTAAATCCACACTCTCCATACTAAATTATTTGTACTTTTATTTGCATGCTCTTTATTATCTTGCAAAACTATCCTACTACACCTACAGAGCACTTCTAGTTTTATTCTTGTTCTAGATAAAGCAAACGTTAAGTGTGCGTAGAGTTGTCTCGGTAGTCGATAGAACTTGAGGGAATATTTGTTCTACCTTTAGCTCCTCATTGGGTTCGACACTCTTACTTATCAAAAAAGGCTACAAACGATCCCCTACACTTGTGGGTTATCAGTTCTCTCTCAGAAAATGTATGCTGGAAGTGTAGGCACGTTCTGATGGTTGTCTCACAAATGGAGAAGGGGTGGAGGGGTATATATAGCCTCCACACAAAATCCAACCGTTGCACACATTTTACCAAACTCGATCAGACTGAATAGAAGAACTTGGTGAGACCGATTTAGTTCAAAATGTGAACGTTAGGAATCTCGGTGGGACCGACTAGAACAACTCAGTGGGACCGATGTGCAAGGTCTAGGGCAAAACCTCATCTCGATGATGTCGATTGCTTGAACTTTGTGAGACCGATTTCAGCAAAGAGCAACCAAAGAGTTGGGCAGGTAAACTTGGTGAGACCGTTTGCTTATTTCGGTGAGACCAAAATGTTACCAAAGGAAACCGAGAGTTTGCAAGGCCATATCGGTGAGACCGAGATCCGTATCGGTGTGACCGAACTATTAGGGTTTCTAGCAGTGGCTATGTCATGTGAACTCGGTGGCGCCCGGATAGAAAGAATCGATTAGGCTGAGTTTGACTTAGGGTTTTGGTCATATTTGGAAATGAGAAAGTGGCTGAGGGTTTTGGAGCAATATCACTAAGCACTTGACAATTAAGCAACACCTCACCCCCTTTCAATGGTATTGGCTGTTCTATGGACTCAATGATATCTTGGATCACTAAAATATAAATGAAGAGTCTTGAGATTTTGCCAACATGTGTCCCTAGCATTTTGAAGGGGTTCCACATCCTCTTGTCCATTCCACGCCATTGTTGAACTTATCTGAAATACACTAGATAAAAGCATCAGTCCAACAAGAGATATGTTGACATTAATTACCAAAATCAACTAGGGAGCACTTGTGCTTCCAGTTTTTGTCTGACAATCCTATACAGGCTAGGTTATTGCACCATAAGTGGAGTGGCCCCCGAGCTAGGTGTCCTCCCAGAATCAAATCCGCGAGCCATCCCTAACCGAGAAAGTGCCAAATTGGAAAAATAATTCCTTGGCCATCATCACGCCACTCCAAAAATATGAATCACCGGGTTTCCAAAGAACATGAGAAATGGCTTTGGACCCCACGTACTTGTTACAAATGATTTCCTCCCACACCATTTTCAGTGAGTAGTTTATATAGGCATTTACTCAAAAGAGTGACGTTTTTTATCTCATGATCCTGAATTATAAGGCCCCCTTGACTTTTTGAAAGTGCAACTAATCCCCGGGTGGTTTTGGTAATTAATAACAACATATATATCATTGAACTAATATTATCTTGAGAATCATTTCAGAGAAGTTCGATGATATGGGTATGGAAATGTCTGAAGAAGTGGACCCCTCAAAATGCTAAGACAAGCATTGGCAAAAGCTCAAGACTCCTTTTTTGGTTTAGTGATCAAAGATCACATTGAGTCCATAGGAAAAGCCAATACTATTAAAAGGGGATGAGGTTGTGTTAATGTTCTTGTTGCTCAAGTGCTTGGTGATCTAACTCCCTCAACTATCAGCACTATTCACTACTTAACACAAACCCTAACATCTCGGTCACACCGATTTCTCTAACTCAGTCCCACCGAGATGAACCACTTCAGTTATCTCTCCAAACCCTAGCTTCTCGATCGAACCGATTCTGAGTTTCGGTCTCACCGAAAAAGGGCTGCCAACCTTCTGTGATCAGTTGACATCAATTCGGAATATCCGAGTTTATATTTTCGGTCTCACCGAGATGGCAAACCCTAACCTTTGACTCACTTCGGTCTCACCGAGATGGTATTTTCGGTCCCACCGAAAATCCCAACGTTCACTATATTTGAACTTTCGGTCTGACCGAGTTTTCACTTCGGTCTGACCGAGATTGGTCAAATGTGTGTGTAACGGTTGGATTTTGTGTGGAGGCTATATATACCCCTCCACCCCCTCCTCATTCGTGAGGAGAGCCATCAGAAAGTACCACCACTTCTACCATACACTTTCTGAGAAGTGAACCACCTACCCTTGTGTTGAGATCAAGCCATTCCATTCCTACCATATGAAACTTGATCTCTAGCCTTCCCAAGTTGCTTTCCACTCAAATCTTTCTTCCACCACAGCCATATCAGTGAAGAGAGTTGAGTGTTGGGGAGTTTATCACTTGAAGCACAAGAGCAAGGAGTTCATCACCATCAACACCGTCTATTACCTTTTGGGGGGTGGTGCCTCCTAGATTGGTTAGGTGTCGCTTGGGAGCCTCCGTCTTGATGATGTGGAGTTGAACCAAGAAGTTTGTAAGGGCAAGGAGATCGCCTACTTCGTGAAGATCTACCCCGAGTAAGGCTAGTCCTCCGTGGGCGTAGGCCGTGATGGAATAGACAAGGTTGCTTCTTCGTGGACCCTTTGTGGGTGGAGCCCTCCGTGGACTCGCGCAGCCGTTACCCTCCGTGGGTTGAAGTCTCCATCAACGTGGATGTACGATAGAACCACCTATCGGAACCACGACAAAAATCTCCGTGTCACCAAACTGCGTTTGATCTTCTCCACCTCTCTTTTACATGTGCAATTTACTTTCCGCTGCATATACTCTAGAATTGCATGTGTAGGGTGTTACTTGATTTGATCTTGTTTGTGAATCTGCCAAAAACTTTGCATGATCTAAAGGCAGATTTTTTATATTGTCAAGTAGTCTAATCACCCCCCCTCTAGACCTACTTTCGATCCTACAAGTGGTATCAGAGCTTTGGTCTCCATTGCCTTGGTTTCCATTGCATTGGACTCCATAAGCTTGGTTTCACAACCTAGGAGAGTATGGCGTCTAGTGAGGGTAATTATCGTAGAGGTCCTTACTTTGATGGTACAAATTTTGCTAGTTGGAAGCATAAAATGAAAATGCATATTCTTGGTCATAACCCTGCCGCATGGGGCATTATTTGTGTTGGCATGCAAGGTGATTTCTTTGAAGAAGGAAAAGTTCCGGATCGCGAAGCTACACCCGAAGAGTTGCGGATGTTGCAAAACAATGCTCAAGCTTGTGACATTCTCTTCAATGCTTTGTGTCCCGAAGAGTTCAACAAAATCAGCCGTCTAGAGAATGCTAAAGAGATTTGGGATACTTTGGTTGAAATGCACGAAGGTACTGAATCTGTGAAGGAATCAAAGCTAGATATTCTTCAAGGTCAACTTGACAAGTTCAAGATGAAGGATGGTGAAGGAGTCGCTGAAATGTACTCTAGGCTTGCTCTCATCACAAATGAGATTGCTGGCTTAGGAAGCGAAGAAATGACCGACCGATTCATCATTAAGAAGATTCTCAGAGCTTTGGATGGAAAGTATGACACCGTGTGCACTTTGATCCAAATGATGCCAAACTACAAGACTCTCAAGCCAACTGAAGTCATTGGAAGAATTGTTGCTCATGAGATGACACTTAAGGATAAGGAAGAGCTTCACAACAAGTCAAGTGGTGCTTACAAAGCTACAAGTGATGCTCCTACTACCTCGAGTGACAAGCTAGTTTCCAATGAAGAGATAAGCCTAATGGTCAAGAACTTCAACAAGTTCTACAAGAATAGAGGCAAAGAAAGAAGCTCAAATTCTAGATCATATGATGAAAAGAGATCTTCTAGCCGTGATCGAAACTGCTACAATTGTGGGAGACCCGGACACTTCTCAAATGAGTGTACGGCTCCCCACAAGAGAAGAGAAGAATCTCCAAGAAGAAGAGCGAGAGATGAGTCACCTCGGAGAGAGAGAAGGAGTAGAGATGATCGTTATGAACGAAGACCCTCTCGGAGAAGCAAGGATTCGGAGAGGAAAGACAAGTCATCAAGGAGCTATACAAGAAGAAGACATCAAGCTCATGTTGGTGAATGGGTCTCCGGCTCCGACTCTGACAATCAATCCGATGGAAGCTATCACTCCGACTCCGACTATAGTCAAGATGAAGGTGTTGCCGGACTTGCACTAGTATCCTCCAACTCCAACTCCAACTCCTACGACTTATTTGATTCACCAAATGAGGGAATTGGAAGATGCTTCATGGCTAAAGGCCCCAAGGTAACACACCCTGAATTCATTGACTTTGATAGTGATGAGGATGACTTGCTTGGTGAAGATGAGCTCTTGCATGATAAATCTAGTGAGCTTAGTAATGATGAAAATGCTAGTAGTCTTTATAGTCGAGAAGAGTCGAATGACAATGCTATGAAGGAGATTGAGCGTCTAACTAAAGAAATAAACACTCTTAAGTTAGCTCATGAAACAACTCAAGAAGATCATAGAGAGCTCCTAAGATCTCATGAGAAGCTACGCTTCGAGAAGCTCACTCTAGAGCAAGAACATGAGTTTCTAAAAGCGATCAATGACGATCTTCGAAAGAAGAGTTCTTCATATCTTGCCAAACGACTTCTCTTGTCTAATTTCTTGCCACCTATTAAGACTAAGCATGACAAGCATAAGAAAAATTCTTCCTCTAGTAGTAACAATAACAATGTTAAATCCAATATTGTTGCTTCTAGTAGTTCTCTTGATTCCACTAACAATGTTTCAAGCCAAGTTACACTTGAGCAAGAAAATAGCTTATTGAAGGAAATCATAGAGAAAGGTGTCTACAAGAGTCTTGCCAGAAGCAAGAACTTTGAGGAGATTGTTCGCAAACAAGGAAGACACCGGAAGAATCAAGGGATTGGTTTTGAGCGAAAGTTCAACGCCAAATGTGTTGAGTGGGAAGAAGGTCAATACCCTACTCCACAGTTTGTCTCACAAAAGGAGAAGTATGATCCTACTTCTTCCAATGTGGAACAAGCTCAAGATGACCTTCCACCACAAGACCACAAGCTA
Source organism: Secale cereale (assembly GCA_902687465.1). NCBI lineage: Eukaryota > Viridiplantae > Streptophyta > Magnoliopsida > Poales > Poaceae > Secale > Secale cereale. Next base: position 583,197,592 of record LR738712.1, read on the forward strand.
AAGGCCAAGGACAAGCTTCAAGAGGAGATTGATGCATTCATTGAAGCACCTCAAGCCATGGTCAAGTGGGTTCCCAAGGACACATCAAGTTCTACTTCGTCAAGCTCAACTACAACACCAAGGATTCCCATCAAGATGATGTGGATCCCAAAGAAGAAGAACTAGTAGGTTCTTGAGGGTGACTCCGCCAACTAACTTCACTCATATTCTTTTTGGCAAGAACTTGTGCAATCAACTTCCACATCATGCACTAGTTCATGGAGTCACAAACCCTCTTGTTGGTAAGTCAAGGGACAAGGTAATCATTGCTTTCATGGACGTTATCTTTTGTGTACTTCACTCTATGTCCATGGATATTCTTGTTTGTTCCTTGTGGGACTAACCCATGTAGGTATTGAAAGTGCCCTAATCCAAGGATAGCTCTCAACTTATGATGATCTACATCAACATTGAGCATCCACATCTTCAACATCTACATGAAGTCTTCTACGACAACCCAAGGTTAGTTTGACCCTTTAAAAGGGGTTCTCATATCTAGGGGGAGCTTTACTCTAAAAATTGAGCTAAGGCATCTCCAAATGATGTGAACACATAAATGCTTTATGTAAAAGTGGTAACCCCACTTGTGCTTAAACGATGAGTATGACCTATGATCAAATGTTCTCATTTGGCTCCTAAGTCGATATACTCATATATAGATGACCTAGTCATCGACAAATTGTGTGCTAGTAGCTAGAGTGATTGGTTGTGCATGTTTGACACATATTTCAGTTGCTATCTTATTGTGTGAGCATGTTGAATGCATGATTCTATTCATTCAAGGACATCCATTTGTGGTTTTGATTGTTTTGGTTTCTTTTTCTGGCCAAATGGATGGACAAGAATGCCTAAGCACCTTCCCTAGCTATCTATGCTATCTTGTCTCAAATTCTATTCATGCTTATATCACAACTTTGAACAAGTCTTTTTCGGACAGTCCGAGTGAGGAGCACTCGGAACCACCGATTCGTCTAAGGCTGACTTCCAAAACCTTCTAAGTCCATTTCGGTCTGACCGGCTTCCCAATCTCGGTCCAACCGAAACACTTAGATTGATCTAGGTTTCATCTCGGTGAAACCGAGTTCAAAATCTCGGTCTGACCGATATGCGTAACTGCACTGCAATTATGCATCTCGGTGACACCGAGTTTTTCAACTCGGTCCCATCGACAGCACGGGGTTATATATACTGAGGGCTGCGCGCGATCTATTCCTTTCAAACGTTCGCCCTCCAAGACCCCTGCTGCCGTCGCCCTGATCTAAGGATCGTCGCCGTCGTCACCTGTGCGCCCTCGCCGCAGGTCTCCGCCGCCGTCAACGGTAATCTTCTCCGCCGTTGCCGCCGTAGAGGGACACCACCAAGTTAGGGTGTGTCCCGATCCCTTTCATGCTCCACTTCTGATTCTTGCATGATAGGACTGCCCTGATTCAATCCACGTTTGATATGATCCCAATACATTATTCAGATCTTCTAGTTTCGAGGAAAATCCTTAGGTTTAGGTTTCCACGGAATGCATCTCGGTGAAGCCGATTCCTGAAAATCGGACTGACCGATTTGGTCTCTGACCATTGCACTACACAGTTCGGTCTGACCGAGTTGTGGAAATCGGAATGTCCGAATTGAAGTTTCTGTGAAACCCTAAGTTTTCGGTAGGACCTAAACCCATTTCGGTCTGACCGAAAGTGGTGTGTAGGTTCTGTTGAACACTTCGGTTACACCGAAACTTGAAATCGGTTTGACCGAAATACATTCTGTGAAAACTCAAAACTAAGTTTTTAACTCATTTTTCTTTGCAAAAACTTCTGCAGTTGTGATAACTCTTCTACTCTGCCTATACCTTATCTTTTCACAGGTCTTTCAGCCATGTCAGATGTCAGTGACAGCCAGAACAGGTCTGAATCACCATTTGCTGAAATTCCAGAGGCAGATACAAGTCCTGCAAGCAGCTCTAGTGATGATGGTGAGAGGAGCACCCCTAGTGGTCTGCCTCCTGCAGCTACGAGAACCAGGAAGAAGAGAACCTCTGATGATGAGGATTCCGACTTTGTTGCTGAGGAAGTTACCTCCAAGCCCAAGAGGAATGTGGTTGCCAAAGAGCACCAAGGGCAGCAGCCAAAGAAAGGCACAAGTAAAGTGAAGCAATCTGCAGTTGCTAAGAAGCTCAACTTGGAAGAGCCTGCTCCAAGCAAGGTGAAGAAGACTTCCAAGAGGAAGAGAGTTGTTTATGCTGAACCTCAAGTTGATGCTGAAGAAGAAGAAGAAGAAGATGCACCCCAGCCTCCTCCTCAGAAAGCTAAGTTCATGGGTGATGCTATTCGGGCTCAAGCCTCCTCCAAGCCCAAGAAGCCTGCTCCAGCTAAGGCAGCTCCAGCGAAGCCCAAGAGGACAACCAGAAGCATTCCAGCTTCTGAGAAGAACAAAGGTGAGATGCCACCTTCTGAGTCAGATGAAGAGCATGTGTTGCTCAAGCTCCGTCCAAAGTTGCCACTCCACAATGATGCTCATCCTCAAGCTGAGGACATGAAGGCAAGGAAGGACAAAGGTCTCAGGCTATGGAGACAGTCTGATCCATATGCCGTAAGAAGAAGGACTGCTGTGGACCCCAGATTCCACACCAGAGAGCAGCAGGATTTCTATGAGACCGTGCTAATGGATAAGAAGCCCATTGTTGCTGACACCAGGTATGTTGACTGGGAGTACATTGACAGTGAAGAGCACCGGGACTTCTTTCCCCATGTGCATGAGAGCTTTACTGCATGTGGAGTTGCTGATTTTGTGGGTCAAGAACTGACAGCATGGAATGACGAGATGATCATGCAGTTCTATGCCACAGCCCATTTCTACCCCGATGGCAAGATCACCTGGATGACTGAAGGTCAAAGGTTTTCTTCAACTGTTGCAGAATGGGCAGATCTTCTGAACGCTCCTGTGCAGAGAGAGGACGACATTGATGTCTATGGGATTCCTAAGAAGAGTCATGATTCTATGAAGAATATGTACAAGGAGATCCCAGCTGCTGATTTGGAGGGATGGAAGCTCGGCTCAGTGTATTATCTCCAGGCTGGTCTGACCACCACTAACACTATTCTGAGGCATACTTTGATGCCTAAGTCAGGTGACCACCGGATGATACGAGGCTATTCTATCAACATGCTGCACATTCTCGATGAGAAGGCACCTTTTAAGGTGATGGACTTGATGGTAGAGACCATTAAGAGGACTGCAGCTGACCAGAAGAGGTCGTGTGGGTTTGCTCCGCAGATACAGATGCTCATCAACGCCAAGTTTGGCACGGGCAAATTCATGTTGGATAAGAAGCACTTGCCACCGCAGCCAGAGCATGAGGACAACGTAGTTGTGATGGATGAAGAGGATCCCACCTCAGTTGAAGGGCAAGCCAAAATTGAAGCTGCGAAGAAAGCCAAAGCTGACAAAGAGGCAGCAGCAGCAGCAGCTAAGCCAAAGAGCTTTGGAGAACAGATTCTTGAAGCAACCCAGAGAATTGAACAACGCCTGGCCAGCATTGAGCAATCTCAGGAGAGCCTTGAGAGGATTGTCGAGGACAAGATCCACGCTCTAGACGTGAAGCTGACTGAGATTCAGGTGTCTGTCAACAAGCTTGAGGCAGACATGGAGGAGACTAGGCAGGAGAGAGCAGAGCTTATGCAGGATGATCTAGTCCAGGACTCTCATCGCCAGACTGCTCCGGTTCCCAGAGGATCCAGATCTGCAGCTATCCCAGTGACAGACTCCAGGGCTACCACTTCAGCACCAGCTACAGCTCCAGCAGTTCCTACAGCTCCAGCATCCACTCCTCCACCGCAGACATCAGCAGAGATCTTCGCAGATGCAGCTATCTCTACACCGACATCGACCCAGACGGGAGCAGCCAGCCGAGCCCGCAGTGACGTTTAGCTCTATACCTTTTCGAACTTTTTGGTAACTTGTTGCCAAAGGGGGAGAAATTGTTATAGATCATAGGGCTTCGAGAGAGAGAGTGCTCTTTCGTCTTTTCGTTCTTTTGCCGGTTTTCCTTGAGATACATTGGTTTCTTTTGGTTCCAGATACTTTAAGTGTGCTTGCTACCACGTTTGATGCTACCTTAATGAGTGCTTAGTCATACTATGCTTTAATGTGTGCTTATTGCTTATCCTATGCTATTCCTTATTGTATGGCTATTTACTCTTGTCTTGGTGATTAAGTGCATGTTATTCATTCTAATCATTTTGTGCGCTCCACCAAGATGTATGTGACATGGAAGAGTGACCCATAATCCTAATTGATTGTGCATTTGCATTCAAACGCAAATTTTAAATAATGCACAAATTTAGGGGGAGCTCTTGTTTATCACATACTTCTCAAAGCGACGATATTATTCTTTGATTATATCTTTTGTCGAAGCTTTGATCTATATGTTGTCATCAATTACCAAAAAGGGGGAGATTGAAAGTGCAACTAATCCCCGGGTGGTTTTGGTAATTAATAACAACATATATATCATTGAACTAATATTATCTTGAGAATCATTTCAGAGAAGTTCGATGATATGGGTATGGAAATGTCTGAAGAAGTGGACCCCTCAAAATGCTAAGACAAGCATTGGCAAAAGCTCAAGACTCCTTTTTTGGTTTAGTGATCAAAGATCACATTGAGTCCATAGGAAAAGCCAATACTATTAAAAGGGGATGAGGTTGTGTTAATGTTCTTGTTGCTCAAGTGCTTGGTGATCTAACTCCCTCAACTATCAGCACTATTCACTACTTAACACAAACCCTAACATCTCGGTCACACCGATTTCTCTAACTCAGTCCCACCGAGATGAACCACTTCAGTTATCTCTCCAAACCCTAGCTTCTCGGTCAAACCGATTCTGAGTTTCGGTCTCACCGAAAAAGGGCTGCCAACCTTCTGTGATCAGTTGACATCAATTCGGAATATCCGAGTTTATATTTTCGGTCTCACCGAGATGGCAAACCCTAACCTTTGACTCACTTCGGTCTCACCGAGATGGTATTTTCGGTCCCACCGAAAATCCCAACGTTCACTATATTTGAACTTTCGGTCTGACCGAGTTTTCACTTCGGTCTGACCGAGATTGGTCAAATGTGTGTGTAACGGTTGGATTTTGTGTGGAGGCTATATATACCCCTCCACCCCTCCTCATTCGTGAGGAGAGCCATCAGAAAGTACCACCACTTCTACCATACACTTTCTGAGAAGTGAACCACCTACCCTTGTGTTGAGATCAAGCCATTCCATTCCTACCATATGAAACTTGATCTCTAGCCTTCCCAAGTTGCTTTCCACTCAAATCTTTCTTCCACCACAGCCATATCAGTGAGGAGAGTTGAGTGTTGGGGAGTTTATCATTTGAAGCACAAGAGCAAGGAGTTCATCATCATCAACACCGTCTATTACCTTTTGGGGGGTGGTGCCTCCTAGATTGGTTAGGTGTCGCTTGGGAGCCTCCGTCTTGATGATGTGGAGTTGAACCAAGAAGTTTGTAAGGGCAAGGAGGTCGCCTACTTCGTGAAGATCTACCCCGAGTAAGGCTAGTCCTCCGTGGGCGTAGGCCGTGATGGAATAGACAAGGTTGCTTCTTCGTGGACCCTTCGTGGGTGGAGCCCTCCGTGGACTCGCGCAGCCGTTACCCTCCGTGGGTTGAAGTCTCCATCAACGTGGATGTACGATAGCACCACCTATCGGAACCACGACAAAAATCTCCGTGTCACCAAACTGCGTTTGATCTTCTCCATCTCCTTTTTACATGTGCAATTTACTTTCCGCTGCATATACTCTAGAATTGCATGTGTAGGGTGTTACTTGAATTGATCTTGTTTGTGAAACTGCCAAAAACTTTGCATGATCTAAAGGCAGATTTTTTATATTGTCAAGTAGTCTAATCACCCCCCCTCTAGACCTACTTCGATCCTACACTTTTAGGTCGGCATAAAACACTCCACCTAGCCAGCTGATATCTCTTGGATTCATTATCACACTTGCAGAAAAAATTGGATCTAAAATAACTGAGACGTTGAATAACCCCTTTCGGTATGTAAAAGAGTGACAACATGTATAGAACCATGTTGGTGATGATGGAATTGACTAGAATCAACAACCCCCATACTTTGGGGAAATTATTCTTCTACCTAAGACTAAGGAGGCTAGTCGTATTCAACAATATAGACCGATTTGCCTTCCATATGCCAGCTTTAAAATATTTACAAAGGTGACAACTAATCGGTTGAACGGGGTGGCTGACCATGTGGTCAAACCCACTCAAACATCGTTTATGCAAGGATGCAACATAGTAGATCACTAGTAGAAAAAGGCCCATTTGTCCCGGTTCTGGAACCGGGACTAAAGTGTCGGGACTAAAGCCACAATCCTTTAGTCCCGGTTCACTTACGAACCGGGACAGAAGGGGCACCACGTGGCCGCTGCGGGGCGCCCAGTGAGGAGGACCTTTAGTCCCGGTTGGTAACACCAACCGGGACCAAAGGGCATCCACGCGTTAGCAGCTTGCAGGCCCTGGAGTTTTTGTTTTTGTTTTGAAAGGGGGAGGGGTTTAGGGGGTTTTGGAGGGTTAATTTAGTGGTTCCATATATTGTGTTAGCTAGCTAATAGAGAGAAGTGACCTTTCCTATCTCCGTGCTTGGTCGACGCTAGCTACTATACGTATAGAGAGAACTCAACACGCTAGCTAGTAAGCAACTGGAGGAACCATTAACTACACAAGATCGTCACGAACATATATAGAGAGGAGTGCACCTCTCTTTCTCCGAGAGATTTGTCGAACAACAAGTTTTCGTATATCTATCCGACGATACTAGCTACATATATACAATATGATATCTCTTACAATCCCTAATATCTCATGTTTATATCAATTTCCACATGGTATTCTCTGACTTTATTGATGACGTGGTCAAGAAATAATCCTGCCAATTCCTCTTGAATTGCTCGTATGCGATCTTGTGGTAGGAGTTCATCCCGTAGCTGCCAGATCTAAATTGAAGAAGATGGTCAATACATGTATATGAATGAAACTCAACACAAATGATGGTAATAAAATAAAATTGTGAATATTTTTGCTTACGCACTTCAAATTGTTTTTGAGAGTAGCCCCGCTCACAGGTATAGTGGCAGATGAACTCGCAAACGCAGTATCCACACAAATCATTCCCGGCTTCCTGCCACAAGCACTGTACGAGAAATAGAGTTCAATCAAACTGATAATCAAACATGATAAATGGTATTGATAAAACAAGAATCAATGGGAGATGCACGGAACTAGGTAGTAGTACTTACTTTCGGGTGTCTAATCGCAGCTCCGTCGACAGTCCCGGAAGCATTCCGGTGAATTCTTTCCAAACTCTGCCAGACAAAGAAAATAATTACTTGATATCGGGAAAGGAATAAAGTTGCCGATATGGTGCGATAATGATCAATTGAACTTACTTATTTAGCATTTCAGTCAAGTCCGCATAGGCCTGGGGATCTTTTTATCTCGAGTCTAAGACGGTTACTACTCCCCGGTCAAGCTTAATCTCTAGCAGAATAAAGTGGAAGCTACGCACGCATGCATAACTCATCAATTACATTACTATAACCTCGAATAATAAGGGAAACCGAATATGCACAAGACAGTAACACTCACGAGAAGTTGTAAGGAAAGAGTATTGTATCTATGTTTTGATTTTTGAGCAACGATTGTAGCAAGTTGGCCTCGATTTCACTGGCATTCTTTTGAACCGTCCATTCATGTATGACATTTGGGTTAATGAACCCAATGTGTAAGATTTGTGCTTTTCTGCATTCGACGATCTTCAATCTGCATAATATAGTGAGGATAATTATATATACACATGCAATGAAAGAGTTGAGCTATATATAGAGACTTAATTACAGAAGTAGTACTTACAGACAGTAGCAAGTCACGAGTGATTTGTCGAGGGCCTTTTGATTGTAGAACTGGAATAACTTGTCAAATTCAACAGAGAACAGACCAGTTGGAACTAGGTCAGGCTCCTCTTTAATTAGCATCGTCAAAGCATCCTTCCCAGCCTCGCTGCATGTTTTCATGTACCATTGATGGAATTTTTGCATCATCGTTGTTAGAGGAGGACTTCCATCTTTGACGAGAGGCTTCCCGTACTGGTATCTGAATTCTTCCACCTCCAGGATTTCAAAATCTACATCATCGCCCAGGTAATCATCATGTTGGTACCGGGCAACATCCTCGGCAGATTAGCAACGATATCGCTAGACACCTTGAGCGGGGGGCACGATTGGTTCGCCTGTTTGCCGAGCTGGGAATTTTTTTCCCACTTCTTCGTTGTGCTAACCTTGCATCACTTGAAGTACTTCCCGACCGCTCCGTATTTTATGTCTTTTTAATACAATGTTCATAGTTGGTATCCGGCAGAGGCGGTTGTGGTCGCTTCAGTGCATCGATGGTGCGCTTCGCTTTCACCGGATCTATCTTCTCCTTCGGAGGTGGAGGTTTCTTTGCAAAAAAGTACCTCACTTCGGCAGCAGAGATCTCCTCGGTTTCCTTCTCGGTCCTCTCATATGGTAACTTGTCCAGAGGCTTGAGAGATGGACCGTATCTGAATTGCCTCCCGCCTCGGGCTGTACTACTAGCCGCCGGAGCGGCGACGTCCTTTCGTCGTTGCTTACGAGGCGGAGAAGTAGGCGGAGTGCTCCGACACGCCAAAGGAGCCGGAGCGGCGGTGTCTGTCTTCCGCCGTTGCTGATAAGGCGGAGAAGGTGGAGTGTTTCGACGCTCCAGAGGAGGCGAAGGAGGAGGCGGAGTGCCTTCACGCACCGGAGTAAACGAATAAGGAGGTTGAGTGCCCTGATCACTCGCCGGAGCAGGCGGAGAAGGAGGCTGAGTGCCCTGATCACTCGCCGGAGGAGAAGGAGGAGGAGGCGCAGTGCCCTGACTCGCCAAAGGAGGAGGAGGCGTCCAGTTTGGAGGCTTGATGTCCTCCTTCCTCCATAGACATGTACTCTTCAAAGAACTAAACATATGAGTTCCCCTTCACCTGTAGGGTGGTCAAGCACTAGCTCCTCGAATCCCTCCGTTACTTCATCCACATGCACAACAGCATAGCCATGTGGAATTGGACGGCGGTGATAAGTTCCCTTAGGTCGAGGAGGTGCAACAGAGCCGACAGTCGCCTTAACGGTGAGGTTCATCCAATTCGTCATAAGCTGGCAATGTTGAGCCTCCGTGATAGCATCACGGGGTAGCTAAGAGCCGTGAAGTCAGGCTGCTAAACGAGCTGCGTGGAAGCCACACTGCTTCTCTGCTGAGATGGCGGGGTAGCTTCTGGGGTAGCTTCGTGCCGCTGAGATGGTTGGTCGGCACCTCGCTGGCTCTCAACTTGTTCCTCTAGCTTTTGTACTCTTGCATGGAGCTTCTGCACATCGCCCAGCTCCTGTTTCCTCTTCCTCTCCCGGGTTCTGTAACCTCCTGTGCCGAGAAACCCAACCTTCCACGAAATGGAGCCTGGCGTATCTCGTGTTCGTCCAGGGTAGTGCTCAGGAACCCCGAAGGATGCGGTCAGCTCGTCGTTCTCTCTGTCAGGAATGAACATCCCTTCCAGCGTTGCGATGATATACTTCTGAAGCTTCTTGACGGGTATTGCAAGTTGCTCGTCCGTCCAATGGCACTTCTCTGTTCCAGGGTCCAAAGTTCCCCCAACCCCGAAGAACCAAGTCCTTAAACGCTCTGGCTAGTTCAATGTCTCTAGTTCAGCCCCTTTAGCTATCAGGTCATTCTCAGCTTTGTCCCACAACGGCCGGGCTTTGAGGTAACCGCCTGACCCCGTGCGATGGTGATACAACTTCTTTGCATCATTTATCTTGTTTATCTTTGATATTTTCTTACTCTTGTCCGATTTCTTGTAGGCCACAAATGCGGGCCAGTGATCTCTTAGCTTCCCAAATCGGCCTGTGAATTCTGGAGTCTTCCCTTTGTCAACAAACGTTGATGTCAACTCATTCTTCCACCTCCTGAGTAGATATGCCATCTTCTTAAGAGCACACGCCTTTCTTCTTCTCCTCCTTTTTTTCTTCTTCCTCTTCTTATTTTTTCTCTCCTTCTTCTTCTCCTTCTTCCTCTTCTTATTTTCCTTTTTCTCCTCTCCTTCTTTTTCTTCTTCTTCCTTCTTCCTTCTTCCTCTTTTCTTCTTTTTCCTTATTTAACTTTTTCCTGTCCACTAACCTAAAATCTACTAACCTAAAATGCACTAACAGTACAACTAACCTAAAATGCACTAAATCAACTAACCTAAAATGCACTAACCTAAAATCGATATCTACTAACAACCTAAATAAAAAATACATATATGAATAAAAAAACACATGAACAATAAAATGCTATGAACATCCATACATATATACATATAGCCACATACATATATACATTATATATATGAACAAAAAAATTCATCATATAATTAAAAAATCGACATATTAAAGAAAAAATCTATAGAGAGCCGAGGTGGCGGTGGCGGGCGGCGGCGGCATAGGGGCGGGCGGTCGGAGCGCAGGCGGCGATGGCGACGACGGCGGCCGGAACGAGCGCGGAGGGGGGGACGGGAGATGGCGCCTGCGGCGGGCGGCGGCGGCAGGGCACGGGAGGGAAGGAGGGGAACGATGCGGCGGCTCACAACGACGGCGACGACGACGGACGGAGCGCGGACGGCGATGGCGAGGAGGCCCGGCGAGGGTGAGGGTGTCGGCTAGGACGTCGGCGTCAAGGGCGAGCTCGGAGCAGGGGCGCGGCGGTGGCGAGGGCGCCGGGGCAGGGCGTGGCGACGGCGACGAGGAGTAAGGGTCGGCGATGGCGCGACGGCGACGACGATGAGGAGTGGGTGGCGACGGGCCAGGGCGCGGTGACGGCGACAGTGACGAGAATGGTGGGTGGGGGAATTTCCTAAGTCTGTGCTTATATAGCCACAGCATTGGTCCCGTTTTGTGGCACCAACCTGGACCAATTCACCCTTTAGTCTCAGTTGGTGCCATCAACCGGAACCAAAGGTCAGTTTTTAGTAGCCCAAAGGGCGGGAAAGAGGGACCTTTGGTCCCGGTTGGTGGCACCACCCGGGACTAAAGGGGGGCATTGGTCCGGGTTGGTGCCACGAACTGGTACCAATGCACCCCTTTCATCCCGGTTGGTGTTACTAACCGAGACCAATGGTCCTTGTGCTGCCCGTGGCCAAAAAGTTTAGTCCCACCTCACTAGTTGAGATGGGCTTGGAGTGGTTTATAAGCCTCACTGTCGTTGCCCTCTCGAGCTCCTCTCAAATGCAGGCTTACGGTCCTAAACTCACTGTATCTGTCTATGGGCCTAATGGGCCTTCTATGGGCCTGAATTCTGGCCCATGGTTGGGTTTCTAGTCGTATTCAGACTGTGGTGGGCCAGTAGGTGGCATTTTTTTATTTTTTTTCTAGTTTTTTGTTTTGTTTTTTGCTTTATTTATTTTCTTTTGTTTCTACTTACAGTTTTTCAGTGATTCTTTTTGCTTTTAGGTCACAAAAATTATAAATTTTCTATTAGTGCCATTAGTTTTCAAATTTGAATAGTTTAAATTTGATTTTTTTGAAATTTGTGTGAATCACTAGTTTGTGAATAACTTTACTATAAAAATAGATTTTTTAGTGATTCTTTTTCCTGCTATTTATTATTATTGTGTTTTATCATTATACTCAATTTGGTAATTTTAGGTTATTTTAAATATCTATTTGAATCAAAAACAGATTTTGTTATTTTAGTTTGCTATTAAAGTTTCTAACAAAAAAATTCTTTATGAAATTCCTTTTTGCTTTTAATGTTTTGAACAGAAAATTCCTAGATAATTTTAGTTGCATAAATTTTATATAATTTTAGTTTCAAAAATACTATAGGTTTATAAAAGCTTTTTAGTTGATTCCTTTTGCTATTAGAGTTTTATAAAAGCTTTCTAGTTCATTCTTTTGCTATTAGTGTTTCATTAAAGGTTTCTAGTTCATTCTTTTAGTTCATTCTTTTTGCAATTAGAGTATCATAAAAGTTTCCTAGGTCATTCTTTTTGCTATTAGTTCATTCTTTGAGCTAAATGACACTGAAATTGAAAAGCACTTCAAATGAACTCTAAAGGGGTTGAAAGTTGGCATGGTTTCATCATTTCACCCACATAGCATGTTCTAAAAAGTTGAGAGGGTTACGGCAAAAACTGGATGCACTTCATGTACAAAATGGACAATCTCTTTTGAAGTATCAAGGTTTCGGACAAAAAATCGTCTGTTACAAAGGAATTTCATTATTTTGAACTTATTTGAACTCTAGACTTTTTGTGTGTTCAAAATGCACCATTCAAAGCCACATCATCAATTTTCAACCCCATCTGACTTCATTTGGTATTTTTCATGCATTTACTGATTTTTTGAGCTAAATGACCGTGAAATTGAAAAGCACTTCAAATGAACTCTGAAGAGGTTGAAAGTTGGCATGGTATCATCATTTCACCCACATAGCATGTTCTAAAAGGTTGAGAGGGTTACGGCAAAAACTGGATGCACTTCGTGTACATAAACGGACAATCTATTTCAAAGTATCAGGGCTTCATACGGAAACTCGTCTGTTACAAAAGGTTATTTCATTTCTTCACATGTAACTGCAGTGATATTCTAGATCAAAGGCATCATCATAATAGTTGTGGAGAGAAAGTCTTCACTTTTTCTTCACTTGTATCCTTTGCTTATTGCGCCGTAACCATGGATAATCTTCATCGTTTAACAGGGTGCTCGGGTCAGCCTTGACTTTGAAGGGCGGAATTTCATGAAACTTTTCATAATCTTCAGACATGTCTTTCTTGCCCTCCAATCCCACGATGTCTCTTTTTCCTGAAAGAACTATGTGGTACTTTAGCTCATCGTATGATGTATTCGCTTCCTTATCTTTTCTTTTTCTTGGTTTGGTAGACATGTCCTTCACATAGAAAACCCGCGCCACATCATTGGCTAGGACGAATAGTTCATCTGTGTACCCAAGATTGTTCAGATCCACTTTTGTCATTCTGTAATGTGGGTCTACGTGTACCCCGCCTCTTGCCAGATTGACCCATTTACATTGAAAGAAAGGGATCTTAAAATCATGTCCATAGTCAAGTTCCCATATGTCCACTATGTAACCATAATATGTGTCCTTTCCCGTCTTGGTTTGTCAATCAAAGCGGACACCGCTGTTTTGGTTGGTGCTCTTTTGATCTTGGGCGATCGTGTAAAATGTATTCCCATTTATCTCGTACCCTTTGTGTTGGGGAACGTAGTATTTCAAAAAAATTCCTACGATCACGCAAGATCTATCTACTAGATGCATAGAAACGAGAGGGGAGAGTGTGTCTATGTACCCTCATAGACCGGGAGTGGAAGCGTCTAGCGACGCGGTTGATGTAGTCGAACTTCTTCGCGATCCAACCGATCAAGCACCGAACATACGGAGCCTCCGCGTTCAGCACACGTTCAGCTTGATGACGTCCCACGAGCTCTTGATCCAGTAGAACTTCGCGGGAGAGTTTCGTCAGCACGACGGCATGGTGACGGAGACGATGAAGCTACCGGCGCAGGGCTTCGCCTAAGCACTGCAACGATATGACCGAGGTGTGTTTCTGTGGAGAGGGGCACCGCACACGATTGGGAGAGATCAACTTGATCAACTTCTGTGTCTAGAGGTGCCCCCTGCCCCCGTATATAAAGGAGCAAGGGGGGAGGCCAGCCGGCCCCTATGGCGCACCCTAGGAGAGCCACTCCTACTAGGAATAGGAATCCTATTCCTAGTAGGAGTCCACCAAGAGGGAGAGAGGGGGAAGGAAAGAGAGGGAGAGGGAGAGGGAAAGAGGGGCCGCACCCCCCTCCCCTAGTCCAATTCAGACTCCCCACGGGAGGGGGCGCGCCACCTCCAGGGCTGCTGTCCTATCTCTTCCCTAAGGCCCACTAGGGCCCAATACTTCCCCGGGGGGTTCCGGTAACCCCTCCGGCACTCCAGTTATTTCCGAAACCACCCGGAACACTTCCGGTGTCCGAATGTGACCGTACAATATATCAATCTTGATGTCTCGGACATTCCGAGACTCCTCGTCATGTTCGTGATCTCATCCGGGACTCCGAACTACCTTCGGTACATCAAAACTCATAAACTCATAATACCGATCGTCATCAAACATTAAGCGTGCGGACCCTACGGGTTCGAGAACTATGTAGACATGACCGAGACTCATCTCCGGTCAATAACCATTAGCGGAACCTGTATGCTCATATTGGCTCCTACATATTCTACGAAGATCTTTATCGGTCAAACCGCAACATACGTTGTTCCCTTTGTCATCGGTATGTTACTTGCCCGAGATTCGATCGTCGGTATCTCAATACCTAGTTCAATCTCGTTACCGGCAAGTCTCTTTACTCATTCTATAATACATCATCTCATTTCTAACTCATTAGACATTTGCTTCCAAGTCTTATTATGATGTACATTACCGAGAGGGCCTAGAGATACCTCTCCGAAACTCGGAGTGACAAATCCTATTCTTGATCTATGCCAACACCACGAACACTTTCGGAGACATCTGTAGAGCATCTTTATAATCACCCAGTTACGTTGTGACGTTTGATAGCACATAAGGCGTTCCTACGATATTCGGAGTTGCATAATCTCATAGTCATAGGAACATGTATAAGTCATGAAGAAAGCAATAGCAGTAAAACTAAACGATCATAGTGCTAAGCTAACGGATGGGTCTTGTCCATCACATCATTCTCCTAATGATGTGACCCCATTGATCAAATGAAAACTCATGTCTATGGCTAGGAAACATAACCATCTTTGATCAATGAGCTAGTCTAGTAGAGGCATACTAGGGACACTCTGTTTTGTCTATGTATTCACACATGTACTAAGTTTCCGGTTAATACAATTATAGCATGAATAATAAACATTTATCATGATATAAGGAAATATAAAGAACACCTTTATTATGGCCTCTAGGGCATATTTCCTTCAGTCTCCCACTTGCACTAGAGTCAATAATCTAGTTCACATCGCCATGTGATTTAATACCGATAGTTCACATCGTTCTTTGAATTAACACCCATAGTTCACATCGCCATGTGACCACTACCCAAAGGGTTTACTAGAGTCAACAATCTAGTTCACATCATCATGTGATTAACACCCAAAGAGTACTAAGGTTTGATCATGTTTTGCTTCGTGAGAGAAGTTTAGTCAGCGGGTCTATTACATTCAGATCCGTATGTATTTTTTGCAAATTTTTATGTCTACAATGCTCTGCACAGAGCTACTTTAGCTAATTGTCCCACTTCCAATATGTATCCAGATCGAGACTCAGAGTCATCCAGATCGGTGTTAAAGCTTGCATCAACGTAACTCTTTACAACAAACTCTTTATCACCTCCATAACCGAGAAATATTTCCTTAGTCCTCTAAGGATAATTTTGACCGCTATCCAGTGATCTACTCCTAGATAAAAAAAATTGTGCTCCCTTGCCAAAATCAGGGCAGGGCATACAATAGGTCTGGTATACAGCATGGCATACTTTATAGAACCTATGGCTGAGGCATAGGGAATGACTTTCATTCTATCTTCTACAGTGGTCAGGCATTGAGTCTTACTCAACTTCACACCTTGCAACACAGGCAAGAACTCTTTCTTTGACTGTTCCATTTTGAACTACTTCAAAATCTTGTCAAGGTATGTACTCATTGAAAAAACTTATCAAGCGTCTTGATCTATCTCTATAGATCTTGATGCTCAATATGTAAGAAGCTTTACCGAGGTTTTTCTTTGAAAAACTCCTTTCAAACACTCCTTTATGCTTTCCAGAAAATTCTACATCATTTCTGATCGATAATATGTCATTCACATATACTTATCAGAAAGGCTGTAGTGCTCCCACTCACTTTCTTGTAAATATAGGCTTCACCGCAAGTCTGTATAAAACTATATGCTTTGATCAACTTATCAAAGTGTATATTCCAACTCTGAGATGCTTGCACCAGTCCACAGATGGATTGCCGGAGCTTGCATATTTTGTTAGCACCTTTAGGATAGAAAAAACCTTCTGGTTGCATCATATACAACTCCTCTTTGAGATATCCATTTAGGAATGCAGTTTTGACATCCATTTGCCAGATTTCATAATCATAAAATGCAGCAATTGCTAACATGATTCGGACAGACTTAAACATCGCTACGGGTGAGAAATTCCCATCGTAGTCAACTCCTTGAACTTGTCGAAAACCTTTCGCAACAAGTCGAGCTTTGTAAACAGTAACATTACCGTCAACGTCGGTCTTCCTCTTGAAGATCCATTTATTTTTGATGGCTTGCTGATCATCGGGCAAGTCAACCAAAGTCCACATTTTGTTCTCATACATGGATCCCATCTCAGATTTCATGGCCTCAAGCCATTTTGCGGAATCTGGGCTCATCATCGCTTCCTCATAGTTCGTAGGTTCATCATGGTCCAGTAACATGACTTCCAGAACTGAGTTGCCATACCACTCTGGTGCGGAACGTACTCTGGTTGATCTACGAAGTTCAGCAGTAACTTGATCCGAAGTTTCATGATCATCATCATTAGCTTCCTCTCTAATTGGTGTAGGAATCACTGGAACTAGTTTCTGTGATGTACTACTTTCCAATTCGGGAGAAGGTACAATTACCTCATCAAGTTCCACTTTCCTCCCACTCACTTCTTTCGAGAGAAACTCCTTCTCTAGAAAGGATCCATTCTTAGCAACGAATATCTTGCCTTCGGATCTGTGACAGAAGGTGTACCCAACACTCCTTTGGGTATCCTGTGAAGACACATTTCTCCGACTTGGGTTCGAGCTTATCAGGTTGAAGCTTTTTCACATAAGCATCGCAGCCCCAAACTTTAAGAAATGACAACTTTGGTTTCTTGCCAAACCATAGTTCATAAGGCGTCGTCTCAACGGATTTAGATGGTGCCCTTATTTAATCGTGAATGCAGCTGTCTCTAATGCATAACCCAAAACGATAGTGGTAAATCGGTAAGAGACATCATAGATCGCACCATATCTAATAAAGTACGGTTATGACGTTCGGACACACCATTACACTTGGTGTTCCGGGTGGCGTGAGCTGTGAAACTATTCGACATTGTTTTAAATGAAGACCAAACTCGTAACTCAAATATTCGCCTCCGCGATCAGATCGTGGGAACTTAATTTTCTTGTTACGATGATTCTCTACTTCACTCTGAAATTCTTTGAACTTTTCAAATGTTTCAGACTTGTGCTTCATCAAGTAGATATACCCATATCTGCTCAAAACATCAGTGAAGGTCAGAAAATAATGATACCCGCCGCGAGCCTCAACACTCATCGGTCCACATACATCAGTATGTATGATTTCCAACAAATCAGTTGCTCGCTCCATTGTTCCGGAGAACAGAGTTTTAGTCATATTGCCCATGAGGCATGGTTCGCAAGCACCAAGTGATTCATAATCAATTGATTCCAAAAGCCCATCACCATGGAGTTTCTTCATGCGCTTTACACCAATATGACCTAAACAGCAGTGCCACAAATAAGTTGCACTATCATCATCAATTTTGCATCTTTTGGCTTCAATATTGTGAATATGTGTATTACTACGATCGAGATCCAACAAACTATTTTCATTGGGTGTATGACCATCGAAGGTTTTATTCATGTAAACAGAATAACAATTATTCTATGACTTTAAATGAATAACCGTATTGCAACAAACATGATCAAATCATATTCATGCTCAACGCAAATGCCAAATAACATTTATTTAGGTTCTACACTAATCCTGAAAGTATAGGGAGTGTGCGATGATGATCATATCAATCTTGGAACCACTTCCAACACACATCGTCACTTCACCTTTAACTAGTCTCTGTTCATTCTGCAACTCTCGTTTCAAGTTACTAATTTTAGCAACTGAACCGGTATCAAATACCCAGGCGTTACTTATGAACACTAGTAAAGTACACATCAATAATCTGTATATCAAATATACCTTTGTTCACTTTGCCATCCTTCTTATCCACCAAGTATCTAGGGCAGTTCCACTTCCAGTGATCATTTCCTTTGCAGTAGAAGCACTTAGTTTCAGGCTTGAGTTTAGCTTTGGGTTTCTTCATGGGAGTGACAACTTGCTTGTCATTCTTCTTGAAGTTCCCCTTCTATCCCTTTGCCCTTTACTTGAAACAAGCGGTCTTGTTAACCATCAACACTTTGATGCTCTTTCTTGATTTCTACCTTCGCCGATTTCAGTATCGCGAAGAGCTCGGGAATTACTTTCGTCATCCCTTGCATATTATAGTTCATCACGAAGTTCTACTAACTTGGTGATAGTGACTAGAGAACTTTGTCAATTACTATCTTATCTGGAAGATTAACTCCCACTTGATTCAAGCAATTGTAGTACCCAGACAATCTGAGCACATGCTCACTGGTTGAGCTATTCTCCTCCATCTTGTAGGCAAAGTACTATCAAAGGTCTCATACCTCTCGACACGGGCATGAGTATAAAATACTAATTTCAACTCTTGGAACATCTTATATGCTTCGTGGCGTTCAAAACGTTTTTGAAGTCCCGATTCTAAGCCGTAAAGCATGGTGCACTAAACTATCAAGTAGTCATCATATCGAGCTTTTGTCAAAACGTTCATAACGTCTGCATCTGCTCCTGCAATAGGTCTGTCACCTAGCGCTGCATCAAGGACATAATTCTTCTATGCAGCAATGAGGATAATCCTCGGACCACGGACCTAGTCCACATCATTGCTATTAACATCTTTCAACTTAGTTTTCTCTAGGAACATATGAAAAATAAATGGGGAGCAACATCGCGAGCTATTGATCTACAACATAGATACGCTAATACTACCAGGACTAAGTTGATGATAAATTAAAGTTCAATTAATCATATTACTAAAGAACTCCCACTTAGATAGACATCCCTCTAGTCATCTAAATGATCACGTGATCCAAATCAACTAAACCATGTCTGATCATCACGTGAGATGGAATAGTTTTCAATGGTGAACATCTTATGTTGATCATATCTACTATATGATTCATGCTCGACCTTTCGGTCTCCAGTGTTCCGAGGCCATGTCTGTACATGCTAGGCTCGTCAAGTTTAACCCGAGTATTCTGCGTGTGCAAAACTGGCTTGCACCCGTTGTATGTGAACGTAGAGCCTATCACACCCAATCATCACGTGGTGTCTCAGCACGAAGAACTTTGGCAACGGTGCATACTCAGGGAGAACACTTGTACCTTGAAATTTTGTAAGGGATCATCTTATAATGCTACCGTCGATCTAAGCAAAATATGATGCATAAAAGATAAACATCATATGCAATGAATATAAGTGATATGATATGGCCATCATCATCTTGTGCCTTTGATCTTCATCTCCAAGGCACCGTCATGATCACCATCGTCACTGGCGCGACACCTTGATCTCCATCGTAGCATCGTTGTCGTCTCGCCAACTATTGCTTCTACGACTATCGCTACCGCTTAGTGATAAAGTAAAGCAATTACATGGCGATTTCATTTCATACAATAAAGCGACAACCATATGGCTCCTCCCAGTTGCCGATAACTCTGTTGCAAAACACGATCATCTCATACAATAAAATTTAGCATCATGTCTTGACCATATCATATCACAACATGCCCTGCAAAAACAAGTTACACGACCTCTACTTTGTTGTTGCAAGTTTTACGTGGCTGCTACGGGCTTAGCAAGAACCGTTCTTACCTACGCATACAAAACCACAACAATTTTTTGTCAAGTATGTGTTGTTTTAACCTTCACAAGGACCGGGCGTAGCCACACTCGATTCAACTAAAGTTGGAGAAACTGACACCCGCCAGCCACCTGTCTGCGAAGCACGTCGGTAGAACCAGTCTCATGTAAGCGTACGCGTAATGTCGGTCCGGGCCGCTTCATCCAACAATACCGCCGAATCAAAGTATGACATGTTGGTAAGAAGTATGACTAGTATCGTCCACAACTCACTTGTGTTCTACTCGTGCATATCATCTACGCATAGACCTGGCTAATGATGCCACTGTTGGGGAACGTATTATTTCAAAAAAACCTACGATCACGCAAGATCTATCTACTAGATGCATAGCAACGAGAGGGGAGAGTGTGTCTACGTACCCTCGTAGACCGGGAGCGGAAGCGTCTAGTGGCGCGGTTGATGTAGTCGAACTTCTTCGTGATCCAACCGATCAAGCACCGATAGTACAGAGCCTCCGCGTTCAGCACACGTTCAGCTTGATGACGTCCCACGAGCTCTTGATCTACTAGAACTTTGCGGGAGAGTTTCGTCAGCACGACGGCGTGGTGACGGAGATGATGAAGCTACCGGCGCAGGGCTTCGCCTAAGCATTGCAATGATATGACTGAGGTGTGTTTCTGTGGAGAGGGGCACCGCACACGGTTGGGAGAGATCAACTTCTGTGTCTAGAGGTGCCCCCTGCCCTCGTATATAAAGGAGCAAGGGGGAAGGCTGGCTGGCCCCTATGGCACGCCCTAGGAGAGCCACTCCTACTAAGAATAGGAATCCTATTCCTAGTAGGAGTCCAACAAGAGGGAGAGAGGGGGAAGGAAAGAGAGGGAGATGGAGAGGGAAAGAGGGGCCGCGCCCCCTCCCCTAGTCCAATTCGAACTTCCCATGGGAGGGGGTGCGCCACCTCCTGGGCTGCTGCCCTCTCTCTTCCCTAAGGCCCACTAGGGCCCAATACTTTCCCGGGGGGTTCCGGTAACCCCTCCGGCACTCCGGTTATTTCCGAAACCACCCGGAACACTTCCGGTGTCCGAATGTGACCGTCCAATATATCAATCTTTATGTCTCACACATTCTGAGACTTCTCGTCATGTCCGTGATCTCATCCGGGACTCCGAACTACCTTCGGTACATCAAAACTCATAAACTCATAATATCGATCGTCATCAAACGTTAAGCGTGCGGACCCTACGGGTTCGAGAACTATGTAGACATGATCGAGACTCATCTCCGGTCAATAACCAATAGCGGAACCTGGATGCTCATATTGGCTCCTACATATTATACGAAGATCTTTATCGGTCAAACCGCAACATACGTTGTTCCCTTTGTCATCGGTATGTTACTTACCCAAGATTCGATCGTCGGTATCTCAATACCTAGTTCAATCTCGTTACCGGCAAGTCTCTTTACTCGTTCCCTAATACATCATCTCGTGACTAACTCATTAGTCATTTGCTTGCAAGGCTTATTATGATGTGCATTACCGAGAGGGCCCAGCAATACCTCTCCGACACTCGGACTGACAAATCCTATTCTTGATCTATGCCAACACCACGAACACTTTCAGAGACATCTGTAGAGCATCTTTATAATCACCCAGTTACGTTGTCACGTTCGATAGCACACAAGGCGTTCCTCCGGTATTCGGGAGTTGCATAATCTCATAGTCATAGGAACATGTCTAAGTCATGAAGAAAGCAATAGCAGTAAAACTAAATGATCATAGTGCTAAGCTAACGGATGGGTCTTGTCCATCACATCATTCTCCTAATGATGTGATCCCGTTGATCAAATGAAAACTCCTGTCCATGGCTAGGAAACATAACCATCTTTGATCTATGAGCTAGACTAGTAGAGGCATACTAAGGACACTCTGTTTTGTCTATGTATTCACACATGTACCAAGTTTCTGGTTAATACAATTCTAGCATGAATAATAAACATTTATCCCGATATAAGGAAATATAAATAACAACTTTATTATTGCCTCTAGGGAATATTTCCTTCACTTTGTAAGTCAATACAGTCGACGATGGTCCCCTGGCCAACGAGTACATCACATCAGAAACAATGTCGTCACCCATGAGACGTGTTTGCAATCAACTGCCGAAAGTCCTGATGTGTTCACATGTAATCCAGTCATCACACTGCTCTGGGTGTTTGGAGCGCAGAATGTTCTTGTGTTCATTGACATACAGGGTCACCATGGTAGAATTCTATAAAATTGTGTAGTGTGCCTGAGACCAAGAATGCCCGTCCCTACATATTATTGAGTCCACTCCTAGCGTGCCTTTTCCAGTAAGTCTCCCCTCATACCGTGATTTAGGGAGACCCATCTTTTTAAGGTCAGGAATGAAGTCAAGACAAAACCCAATGACCTCCTCTGTTTGATGGCCCGTGGAGATGCTTCCTTCTGGCCTAGCACCGTTACGAACATATTTCTTTAAGAATCCCATGAACCGCTCAAAGGGGAACATATTGTGTAGAAATACAGGGCCCAGAATGGCAATCTTATCGACTAGATGAACTAGGACGTGCGTCATGATATTGAAGAAGGATGGTGGGAACACCAGCTCGAAACTGACAAGACATTGCGCCAAATCACTCCTTAACCTTGGTAGGATTTCTGGATCGATCACCTTCTGAAAGATTGCATTGAGGAATGCACATAGCTTCACAATGGCTAATCGAACATTTTCCGGTAGAAGCCCCCTCAATGCAACCGGAAGCAGTTGCGTCATAATCACGTGGCAGTCATGAGACTTTAGGTTCTGGAATTTTTTATCTGCCATATTTATTATTACCGTTATATTCGACGAGAAGCCAGACGGGACCTTCATACTGAGCAGGCATTCAAAGAATATTTCCTTCTCTTCTTTGGTAAGAGCGTAGCTGGCAGGACCTTTATACTCCCTTGGAGGCATACCGTCTTTTTCGTGCACACGTTGCTGGTCCTCCCGTGCGTCCGGTGTATCTTTTGTCTTCCCATACACGCCCAAAAAGCCTAGCAGGTTCACACAAAGATTCTTCGTCATGTGTATCACGTCGATTGCAAAGCGGACCTCTAGGTCTTTCCAATAGGGTAGGTCCCAAAATATAAATTTCTTCTTCCACATGGGTGCGCGTCCCTCAGCGTCATTCGGAACAGATAGTCCATCGGGACCCTTTCCAAAGATTACTTGTAAATTATTGACCATAGCAAGTATGTGATCACCAGTACGGAGGGCGGGCTTCTTCCGGTGATCTGACTCGCCTTTGAAATGCTTGCCTTTCTTTCGACATTGATGGTTGGTCGGAAGAAAGCGACGATGCCCCAGGTACACATTCTTCTTGCATTTGTCCAAATATATACTTTCAGTGTCATCTAAACAATGCGTGCATTCGTGTTATCCCTTGTTTGTTTGTCTTGAAAGGTTACCGAGAGAAGGTCAATCATTCATGGTTACAAACAACAACGCATGTAGGTCAAATTCCTCCTGGTTGTCCTCATCCCACACACGTACATCTTATCCGTTCCACAACTGTAAAAGTTCTTCAACTAATGGCCTTAGGTACACATCAATGTCGTTGCCGAGTTGCTTAGGGCCTTGTATGAGCATTGGCATCATAATGAACTTCCGCTTCATGCATAACCAAGGAGGAAGGTTATAGATACATAGAGTCACGGGCCAGGTGCTATGATTGCTGCTCTGCTCCCCAAAAGGATTAATGCCATCCGCGCTTAAACCAAACCATACGTTCATTGCGTCACCGGCAAACTCATTCCGGTACTTTCTCTCGATTTTTCTCCACTGCGATCCGTCAGCAGGTGCTCTCAACTTCCCGTCTTTCTTACGGTCCTCTTTGGGCCATCGCATCAACTTGGCATGCTCTTTGTTTCTGAACAGACATTTCAACCGTGGTATTGTAGGAGCATACCACATCACCTTGGCAGGAACCCTCTTCCTGGGGCGCTCGCCGTCAACATCACCAGGGTCATCTCTTATACCACAATGCACCGCATACCGGGCATGCGTTCAAACCCTCATGTGCACCGCGGTAGAGGATGCAGTCATTAGGGCATGCATGTATCTTCTGCACCTCCAATCCTAGAGGGCATAGAACCTTCTTTCCTCCGTACGTACTATCGGGCAATTCATTATCCTTTGGAAGCTTCTTCTTCAATATTTTTAGTAGCTTCTCAAATCCGATGTCAGATACACCATTGTCTGCCTTCCACTGCAGCAATTCCAGTGTGATACCGAGCTTTGTGTTGCCATCTTTGCAATTTGGGTATAACCCTTTTTTGTGATCCTCTAACATGTGATCGAACTTCAACTTCTCCTTTTAACTTTCGCATTGTCTCTTTGCATCAACAATGACCCAGCGAAGATCATCATCGGGCACATCGTCTAGTTCCTCTTGATCTTCAGCTTCCCCTGTTGCAACATCGCCGTATTCAGGGGCACATAGTTGTCATCGTACTCTTCTTCCCCGTTGTCTTCCATCATGACCCCTCTTTCTCCATGCTTGGTCTAAACATTATAGTGTGGCATGAAACCCTTATAAAGCAGGTGGGTGTGAAGGATTTTCTGTCAGAGTAAGACTTCGTATTCCCACATATAGGGCATGGATAACACATAAAACCATTCTGCTTGTTTGCCTCAGCCACTTCGAGAAAATTATGCACGCCCTTAATGTACTCGGAGGTGCGTCTATTACCGTACATCCATTGCCGGTTCATATGCATGCATTATATATAATTAAGTATGTCAAAAACCATTACAGAACTTCATGAATACAGAAGTGACCAAATTAATAGAAGTTCATCATCACATTAAAACCAAAGTACATACATAGTTCTCATTGAATAACATATAGCTCTCCAGAGCATCTAATTAAACCATACATTGAAACTATGTAAAACATTTCAATGCAACAACAAATGCGATCATAATCGCAACTAAGGTAACAATTGATCCAACGGCATAATCATACCAAGCCTCAATATGGATGGCATATTTTCTAATCTTTCTAATCTTTAAGCGCATTGCATCCATCTTGATCTTGTGATCATCGACGACTTCCGCAACATGCAACTCCAATTCCATCTTCTCCTCCTCAGTTTTTTTCAATTTTTTCTTCTGGTAAATATTTTCATTTTCAACTAAATTTAACCTCTCCACAAGAGGGTCCATCTTGATCTTGTGATCATCGACGACTTCCGCAACATGCAACTCCAATTTAATCTTCTCCTCCTCAGTTTTTTCCAATTTTTTCTTCAAGTAAATGTTTTCCTTTTCAACTAAATTTAACCTCTCCACAAGAGGGCCGGTTGGAATTTCCGGTTCACATACCTCCTAGATAAAAACATATATGTCATGTTGGTCGGCATAATTGTCATAAACACTAAAACAAATAGTTATAAAAGATAATATACCACATCCGAATCATAGACAGGATGAGGACCGACGTGTGCGGATACCAAAACCATCACACTATATAATAACAAACAATAATAAAAGTAAGAAAATTATACAAATATCTTTCTAAATCATACAAGTAAGATTTTTTTTTTCTTTTAGAAAGAAGATAAGAACAAGAGGCTCACCACAGTGGTGCCGGCGATGAGATCGGCGCGGACGAATAACAACGGTGAGGACAGGGACGGGACATGACAGACCGACAAACCTAGACAAATCTTGAGGAAAATGGAGTTTGGACAAGGAGCTTAGAGAGGAGAAAGCTTAAGTAGTGTGGCTCGGGCATTTCATCGAACACCTCATGGGCATAGGAGGTGAGCTAGAGCACCACAAAGCTCTCTCCACGGCCGGCCAAAAAAACAGAGTTGTGGCCTGCTCTGCTCGCGGGCTGGGGGTATATATAGGCACCTCGTTGGTCCCGGTTTGTGGCTGGAACCGGGACTAAAGGACCACCTTTGGTCCCGGTTCCATCCACCAACTGGGACCAATGGTTGTGGGCCAGGAGCGAGGCTCATTGGTTCTGGTTCGTGTCTGGAACCGGGACCAAAGGGGCCAGACCAACCGGGACCAATGGCCACCGAGGCCTGGTCGGTCCCCTGGCCTCACGAACCGGGACAGATGCCCCCATGGGTCCCGGTTCATGAGTGAATCGGGACTAATGGACCTCCCTGGTCTGGACCAAAGCCATATTTTCTACTAGTGGATGGAGTTGATGTGTTGCATGAAACTGTACATGAGCTTCATTGGAAAAAGTTGAATGGAGTCATCTTCAAAATAGACTTTGAAAAAGCATATGACGAAGACCAATGGTCCTTTCTTTTGCAAACTTTGCGCATGAATGAGGTTTTCGCCAAAATGGCGTCGATGGGTAGAGAGTTTTGATTCTGAAGGTAGTGTGGCTATCAAAGTCAGCGATGATATTGTCAACTACTTTCAGAGTAGGAAGAGGCTTCGCCAAGGGGACCCCATAACCCCTATTTTTTTCAACATTGGCCGATATGTTAGCTACCCTTGTTGAGCGTGCTAATGTGGCCGGTCAAATTAGCGGTGTGATCCCTCATTTCGTAGAAGAAGGTTTGTCTATTATACAATATGCGGATGATAATATACTTTTATGGATCATGACCTAGATAAAACAAGAAATCTCACGTTGCTTTTATGTGTATTTGAGGAGCTTTCTGGTCTCAAAATTAATTTTCATAAGAGTGAGCTTTTATGTTTCAGCGATGGTGCAGACTCCGCATCTGAGTATGCTGAGATTTTTGGCTGCCAGTTCGGGGACTTTCCGATCCGGTATCTAGGTATTTCGGTTCACTATCGACGTTTAACTATCACTGCATGGAAGCACGTGAAAGAAAGACTTGAGAAACATCTAGCCAGTTAGAAATACCTAAAATAATAAGTAGTTATATAATACTTTTTCATCGCAGCGGTGAAACATTACTTACGAGTACAAAACCGTCTTTGCATCCTCTTCTTAATAGTACTTCCCCCGTTCCATAATATAGGACGTTTTTTGATACTAGTGTAGTGTCAAAAAATGTCTTACATTATGGAACGGAGGGAGTACTACTCTTCTCATTTCTAAATATAAGTCTTTTAAAGATTTTAATACAGACACAATACAAATATATAGACATATTTTAGAGCGGCCTCTAGGGTGGCATAGTCATCGACTAGGCTGGTGCGCGGCCTCGGGGCCGGTGTGGACGTCAGAGCGGCGGCTCCAGAGCCATGTGTTCAGTGTAGGGTGTCGTCTCTGGTCACTTGGGTGATAGTGTCGTCGACTCGGGTGGTGCGTAGCCTCGGGGCTGGCGTGTGCGTGTTTCGCAGATGTATCGGTTTTCGATCAGTTTTCCTTATAAACTGGTCAATTCTATTCTTCTTAATGAAAAGGCAGAGCTCCTGCCGGTTGCTCGAAAAAAAAAAAAAGAGACATATTTTAGAGTACTGTAGATTCACTCATTTTGCTTCATATGCCTCTTACATCAAGAAACAGAGAGGGTATATACAAACGCTGTAGACATCTTTTAAGCAAATTGTGCGTCACATTTTGTGACGGTAAAGGTAAAGCACACGTGTTCACGTTCAGCCTCGGTTTTCCAAAGTCACAACTCGCAAGGAGGGCAGGCCCAACGGCTGATGAAACCAGAAGTGCCTCAGCCCACAAGCATTACGAGGCGCCTCGTCATCCCAACTAACCTGAACCAATCCGATCTGATAGAATACACTCCACATAGCAACACGATTTCAATTGGTTGACGTGCGACGTCTAGCTTTACATGTAGGATCGACGTCAGACAGGGATAGCCGTCGAACGTTAGGCATGGGTCCACGGATTTAAGTCGACAACTTAACCGCACCATCAGTGCGACGAGGACGCCGGCACCGGCCATTCGCGCCGTACCTTTCGCCCCACATGCGCATTTGCTTGCACAGTGGAAGCTGGGCAAGTACGCAGATATTTCTGATCGTGCACTCGAGTGGCGGTTGATGGTGTTTACATCAGTAAACCAAAAGTGGCTGGCACTTAATTCCACATGGTGCATCATTTTGGCATGGAATTTCTCTCTTCTATGCCGGTGATCCGATGGAAGATGAAAGCACAGCACATCAGCAGTGCATTCTCGAGAGTCAGGATCACGTCGCCTCAAGCGCCGTGTACGCCTCCGGCGTGCATGGGTCGCCTGTCATGGAGCCCACCGGCCACGGCGCCGCCGAAAGGCGATCCGGGATAGCGACCAACTAGACCACGTCCAGGTAGGATCGAGCGGTCAGCCGGCGGTCATTCCCACGGTGCAGCGCAGGGCTACCGGCTGCGGCTGCGGCTTTGCTTGTGTTGTGCAATCAAAAGCAAATGTGCATGAACGGCTGGACTAAGATCAAGAAACAATCATACTCGTGTCATAGTATTCTTGTGTTGGATAGCATGATCTCTCTAGTTCACTAAAAGGCCATCATTTTTTAGATATTGATATGACATTCAGACACAACGTTCATCACCCAAACACAATCATGTGTACTTTTGTGTTTTTTCTAAAGTATGTATGTCTATTCTGTGATTTGGACGTGAATATTGTAACCTGCCCCTTCTATTTGATAACAAAAGCACACCTTTTTCTCTGAACACGGTATAGACGCAGATGCTCATACATACGCATATATATTTACCCTTATGAATGCAAACACACACATTCTATCTTTATGAGCATATTCGAGAGACTGAGCCGACATATCATCTTGAGATTCACGAAGTCGTCACAGACACATGCGGAGCTTCAGCAAGGCTAAAAGGGCCATGGCTCGCCTTTGGCCGGAGCAAAAAAAGTTTTATATGAAGTCTAGCCCACAATAGTATTGATTTTTTTACTTTGTTACCACTCTTTACACTATCCGGTCTCCTTTTGTTGAATTCGCATCACCGAAGGCCTAAAATAAATCCAGAAAAATATGAGCATCAATTTCAAGTCCAGAACTTGAGCTCTAGTGGGCTAAGAATACCATTGTTCTCCTAACAAAAGCACATATCATTGACAAATTAACAAGTGCTCATCGAAACATGTTTGATAACAATATGCTTTTCCAAGAAAACACGCCGTGCGCTTTTGAAAGGTCACCAAACAAACTGTCCATGGTTCGTGACAAAAGATGTAGGCCGGCCAATAGGCAACATGTGTGGCCTATCTCATCCGACGTACTCCCTCCGTTCCATAATGTAGTGCCTATAGATTTTTACGAAAGTCAAACATTACAAACTTTGACCATGTTTATAGAGAAAAATATGTACATCTAGAATACCAAATGCACATCATTGGATACATCGTGAGTTATATTTTCAGAATGTACATGTTTGGTATTGTGGATGTAGACAATTTTCTCTATACACTTGGTCAAAGTTGACAAAGTTTGACTTTCACAAAAATCTATAGGCACTACATTGTGGAACGGAGGAAGTAGCAAATGGGAAAGAATCCAGTCAGGAATAAATTAATAAATGTAATAAAACATGTACTCCCTCCGTCCGGAAATACTTGTCATCAAAATGAATAGAAGGGGATGTATCTAGATGTATTTTAGTTCTAGATACATCCCCTTTTGTCCATTTTGATGACAAGTATTTTCGGACGGAGGGAGTAACTCAGGCCGCACCGGATGATTGTATATGCACTGTCGATGACATGCTATCCCGTACGCAAACGGATAAGATAAACAAGAAAACCTGATCGCCACAGGAGTATTGAATTGATCATTGCCTCATATGACTCACACGTCTCACCCTTTGTTACACAAAAGTAGGCACTAGGCAGACGAGCAATTAATAGTGCCTCGTTCTTGGGACTTTGTGAGGAATATATATGGTCGGTGCCTTGTCTTCCAAAGCCTTGTCTGCATTATTGTTCGGTACAGCATTATTCGAGCATGCTCAAATCATCTAAACAATAATACTAGTGATGATATGCGACCACATACATGCATGAGTTTGAACTAATTCTCTTTTTTTGGGGGAAGATTGAACTATACATTCTAACACAGTCAAGCACGAATTTATTTGCATTATACACACGTGTATATCATGACTTTTCCATTTTATAAAATGCATCGTACCTAACATATACTGAGGCGTCCAACACCAAAACAATCATATACCGAGGCGTATGTGCGGACTGAAGAACAATTTGTTGCTCGGGTTGTTTCTTTCTTCAGAAAAGTTAGTTTTAGCGTATGTGAAACTATGCATGAAGAAATTCAATGTTGGTATTCCCTTCGATCTAATTAATTGTTGCTGATTTAATACGTATCATTGGACATTTGTGCCAGTGGAAAACATCGCACATGAATCCTTCCAATAACCACAGTTAGACCTACACATACGCTCACAGCCTCAAGTCAAAAGCTAATGCTAGGCTGCACGCATCAGTTACCCGTCACTGTTTGTGGAACGGGACTTGTCCAATCACTTTAGTCCTCACAACTTGTTGCAACACTTCTACGTGGGGGCAGTTTGCCGTCATGCATGAGCGCTTCCATACTGTATATCGTCGTCGTTCCCTTCTACCCGAAATCGTCTTGCAGCTAAGGGCATCTCTAAGTCCGACAGTAAACCTCCTGTAATCATGGTAAGCTATCTAACGTCGACCTGTATCGGTCCACGAAGCAGTCCGAACAAGATTTCTTCCGCAAACCATAGACAAAAAGTAAAGGAGGTTTGCGGGAGTCCGGATCGTTTCCAAGCCCACTTCTGACCGCCCTGACCCACAAAAAAATCTCACTCCTCCCGCGCGCCCCTAGTCATCATCTGTCTGCATTCATGCCGCTAGAGCACGCCGCTCCGTATTGAAGACGGCTCAGGGCGAAAGTGACCTCTCACTATCTCCACCATTTAAGCGGCACCAGCCGAGGGTGCCGCCCGCTACACACCCGGGTGAACACGCCTCCTCGGCGTATTCATACACCCCTATTACCCCGCGTGGAAGCCGAAAAACATACTCCGGCCACACGTTCGTTCATGAGTGGGCCGGCATTAAATGCAACGCCGGGCAAGAACCACACCCCTCCGCCGCTCCCCCAATCTCCTCCCCCATCACTCTTCCGATGGCTTCCGAAAATCAGTTCTCCGGCATACAAGCCGGCTTGGTGACCCACCGAGCCGGCCGAATACGAGCGAGGCAGGTCGCTGCTCCACCTCCCGAGCCTCACTCGATGGATCAAGTTGCCGCCCCAAGACACCGCGTGGTTCAGCAACTCGCCGCTCCGGGCCCACTCGATGAGGAGTGACCAGTTGCTCGCCGCTAGCACGACGGCACGGGCTTCATCGTTGCCGTCGACGATTGCGCCTCCCGGGGCTGGGGCCACGCCTCTTGTGCCTACGACTGCGCCTCCCGTGCCATGCAGGCAGAGGCAGAAGTCAGGTGTGCGGAGAGCGACGAGTCGGTGGCCATCGCCTCCGTGTACGCCGCCATCACCGAGGAAAGGTAGAACACGAGAGTCCACCGCCGCTTGAATCCCACGAAGGCCACCGCCTAGGCAACACAGGCGTACACAACCAGTATCTTGCCCGATTCTTCTCTTTCGAGGACCTCCGTCGATCCCATATGGGCTTCACCGAAGCGGAGGCGCCGCCTTCCCCTCCCCCTCCCACTGAAGTATTAGCCGGGGGTTCCACTCCGACAAGTGGCGGGGAAGCGAGCCGTCCTTTGCGCTGAAGCATATACCTCTGGAGATCTCAGCGAGCGGTCCTTTACTCTTGAAATTGGATGGGGAAACATACGAGTGTCGATACCCCCTAGGAGCTAGAGATATGTTTCCAGTTCTCTCAAGTTATGCATTCCACTTAGACAACTATCTGTAAGATAGGTTGAATGCCTGATAACTAAAGTAATTAGTAAGGTAAAAATAAAAGTTAGGTTCTTCTTCTTCGTCGTCTTCTTCTTCTTCTAGTGCATTGGTTCCAACACAAGGAACTTAACCATCCGAGTTAAGCTCCCTTAAAATGAGTCACGTTTACACCATGGTACTAAAAATATCATCTCTTAGCAGTCACGCCGCTTAAAGGGATTTTCTTTTACTCCATGGTTAAATATATCATCTCTTAGCAGTCACGCCGCTTAAATGGACAATTTCTGATTTCAAAAAAAAATGGACAATTTCTTTTTTTTGTTTACACCATGGTACCCCAAATATCATTTCTTAGCAGTCACGTCCCTTAAGGATAATTTCTT
The DNA here is from genome assembly GCA_902687465.1 of Secale cereale. Taxonomy (NCBI): domain Eukaryota; kingdom Viridiplantae; phylum Streptophyta; class Magnoliopsida; order Poales; family Poaceae; genus Secale; species Secale cereale. Next base: position 583,229,693 of record LR738712.1, read on the forward strand.
CCCCATGGTACTAAAAAATATCATCTCTTAGCAGTCACATGTTCTCTAAATGAGGTTCAATAATCACACAGAGCTACCCAGAGAGTTTAGACATCACTAAGAAGATAACGCATTCTATGAACATGATCTTAATCTATATCCAAATGCCGTGGAGGTCAAAATCAATGGTAGTACATTGGCGCCTAACCTCTTATTCTTAAGCAAGCACAACTGCTTTCCGGATTTCGGCCCCTCAGACTGAAAAAGCCTTTCGTGACTTCGGAAAGCCGCGGTACATTCGATGAATGTCACGCGGCAGGCTGCTACAGCTGTTCCTCTTATTTTCCTGATCGGAACTTCGCCTTTTTCACCTTTTCACCGGAGATGTCGCTACCACTAAAAAAGAAAACCCAGAGATGTCGCTGCACTGCAGATTCCTGCGATGCCATCTCCAGGATCCCACGTCTCTGTACATGTCCAAGCGAGACAGGTCATCGTCTGGGAATGGACCAATCATCTCTGCACGAATCTCCGTCCTACACGTCTCCCTCTCCCTCTCTCTAATCCTTTCTCTAATCTTCGCCAGCGAACGCAGAGTCTTCGTTAACCGGTCACCTTTATGGCCGTCCCGTCTCTGTCTAGGGCCACCTCCGCCAAACGTGCAACCTAAAACACAGTAGTGCGGGGCCACACCTAATGTGCTAGGATCTGGGTTGCTAAGTACGTAGATATTTCCACATTCACCAATAAGTACGTACTCCCTCCGTCCCAAAATTATTGTCTTTAGGTACATCCGTATCTAGATAAATCTAAGACAAGAATTTTGGGACGGAGGGAGTATTTGTTCTTCGGTTTTCGCCGTGTGTAAAGTTGCTGTAGCTGTTAGCCTCAGATGAGCAGGGCGACTTGGAGGTCGAGCTTCGTGGAGGCCTTAATTTTAAGAATTCAAAATTCTATTTATTTATTTTAAACATTCTGAAAACATAATATACATATAGAAGGATGTAATGTTTATGATGAAATACCTTGCATTTCGAGCTGTAAAGAAAAATATTTTTTTTGAAAAATTCTATGAGGCCTTAATTTAAAAAATTCAAAATTCTATTTTTTTTTTAATTTCAAACATTCTGAAAACATAATATACATATACAAGGATGTAATGTTTATGTGTGTGAAATTTTATGATGAAATGCCTTGAATTTCGAGCTGCAAAGAAAAACAAATAGCATAGACTTTGAGAATGAACAGTGCATGTGCTGAAAAGTGCGGATTTGTTTTTTTTATGTAGGTCTCATTTTAACGTATTTCATCATGAAAATCGACACATGTACATTATGTCTCTGTGTATATGTGTATTATTTTAAGAAAATGGAACGTAAAAATATGAATTTCAAAATTTCAAAATTAAGACCTCCATGAAGCTCGGCCCCCATTTGGCATTTTTGGCCTCAGGTAGTCTTTCGAGTTTTAAACTTCTAAAATTATAACAATTTATACCCCAAATAAAAGGAATTGCAAAAAATCAAAGCAACATAGTGTCCACAATGCATGAACACCGACTGTGTGCGTTTCGGCGGAAATTGCCAATGTAGGACGGGCTACATTTAGCCCCTTTTTACAATACAATTTTGCATATTGCAAAATAAAAAACATTTATACATACATGTATGACACATTTGAGAAAATTTGCATTACAATATACTTTCGTACGTAGCGCAAACAAGAAAGATAAATTGTACATAAAAATGGGCCAAAATGTTTTTGTTCGCCTGGGAAAAAATTTCATAGCTTGAAAATCATAACATTCTTTAATGAAAATTTACAGATCCGTCACCGAATATGTATAAAGTTTTCACATATTTTTTTAATCTTGGAAATATCTTTTTTTAAATAATGGGCTACATGTAAACTGTCCTACACAATTCTGCAGTCAATGTTTTAGACGCTAAATTATAAGGCTCGGTTAAAGATGTTCTCAGCGGATACATATTCAGGTATTGCGTGCATCTTCATTTTTGTCGCACTTTGAGAACCATGCCAGCAGTCGCCCACCGACTTTCAATCCACTGTGCGGTATCTGCACTAAATCCGCATAGAGGTCTCATTTCTATCTAACTAACGTAATCTTTAACCACTGTTTTTCCAGCCGCATATTCTTTGTGATTGCTGATGTGAGTCAAGTTCGATCTCTGTTATCTCTAACCTGAACTGGAAACACTAGTACAATAATGGCTGCACACCATAAGCTTACGGTTTACGGATTGAGTTATTAAACAAGACATCATCGGCAGGTGTAGAGCGTCCAATCGTACATCCGCTGCGGTGCTACGGTTCGTAGTTAATCTCTGGAACAAAGATACACAACCATTAATTAACCTTAGACATGGTGTTGCACCAGTCAAACTCGTTGATTTCGGATCAATACACATCCCGATCCCATGTCAGGTTAAAAGCGACGGTTTTGAGTTTCTGAGCTCCTCGCACGCTTAGGGCATCTCAAACGGGCACCCGCAAATTTTCGCCCACATCCGCCCATGAATAGAGGGGGCTAGTCCGTGAACATGGATGCGAACATGGATGCGTGAGATCGCCATCTTATAAACACGGTCAAATTTCATATAAATCGGATGACATTCATGGAAACAAGATGAATTTTCATTACATTTCGAACATTTAGAAAGAAAAAGATACGGCAGCCACCGGCATCCAAGCCCTCTTTGTTCCCTCCCTGGGACCACCTCCTCCATTCGCCATCTCTAAGAGCACCAGCGATATGATTGATGAATTGAAGCTACGGTCTCCGGTACGGAAGAGTAGAGCACGGAAGACGGACCGCCCCACATGGGACACAAGGCTCTTCCGCCTCCGTGCCCTACTCATTCTCGGAGAAGTCCGCGTCTTGTCCATCGTCAGTGGACGTGAGGTCTGCGATGGAAATGGTGGCACTAGTGCTGTCATCATCCCACCGGACCGCCAGATAGTTCGGCGGCGGCGTGTAGGAGATGCAACTGTCACTGTTCTCCTTCATGATCGCCTCTAGCTGCGCCTCCATGGAGGCCGCTTCTTGGCGAGCCACGGCTTGAGTGCGGACGGCCTCGTAGATCGCACGCTGCTCCGTGACGAAGTTGGGGTTCACCACGGCCATGGCCGTCAGCTGCAGGAGGAACAGGTTGTATCAATGTTCCTCCTGCGCATGCTAGAACGCTAACATAAGCGTCGGCGAAGGCTGCACCTCCATCATGACGGTGTTGTAATGCGCCTACGCCTGCTCCATGATGAAGCCAGCGTGCACAGGCGTGGTCACCGGTGCGGTGTCGTCGGAGCCCGTCTCCATCTTGGGGCACTCCTCGTCATCGGAGACCTCGGTCGAGCTGGCCGGCAAGCCTGGCTCGATCTGCCTAGCATGATTGCTATGCCAGGCGTCCGTAAGGGCGGCCACCTCGTGCTTCATCTTCATGAAAAGTCTCTCCCACATAGCTTTGCCGCCTGTAGTCATGGCGAATGTGGTGCAAGGGAGAAGAATGTCGAGCGGCTTCTATTGTGGCATGGAGTTAGCCGAGGTGGCCGCATTTAAATAGCGGATTCAAATGAGGCCAAGTGTCCGGGTGCGTCAATGCGAGGTGCCGGAGTGAGTTTCTTGACCGACGAGCCTGTTTAATGGCGGCATACGGAAGGACGTGGCATTGAACAGACATGGTAGATATCTATTCCGTCCCGTCCAATAACATGTCTCCGACATTGAATAGGCACGGACACCGAGGATGCGTCACGGGTTGCGCCCTCGACCGGCACGCCGCTTCAATGGTGGAGGCAATGAGAGGTTGTATGCGTTCTAGGCCGGCTTCAATGTGGAGCGATATGATTGCGGGCAGCTGGCGCCGGACGGGAATGCACGCGGGCGAGGGAGAATGATTTGGGTGGGTCAAGGTGGTCAGAAGCGGGCATGACTGTTATCCGGACGCCCGTAAAGTCTTCCACGTTTGTCTTTGGTTTATGAAAGAAAATGTGGCTAAACCTCTCTGCAAACTGTTGCAGGACCGCACGTTGAATGACACAACACGTTGGAATCGTGCAGTCCCAACATATATGGGTGGTTTAAAGATAGATGTTAGAGATGCCCTTGGCTGGGAGCATCACGCCGTCTATCTTGTACTCCCATCTTGTTTCCATTTTAACCGGAGTGCTCAACTGCTCATTTGCATTGTTTCCGCCACTGAGCGCAGGATCGCAGAGACGCTCGCTGCTGCATAAATCCTCATCAAGGACAGGGCATATATATCACCAATGGCTGACAAAATATGCCTCTTTTTTTTTTTTTTTTTTTTTTT
>LR738712.1:583238980-583258343 GCA_902687465.1 Secale cereale
CTTTTATATTTATGTTCGTAAGTAATTCTTGCATGTTCTCCGTTGTTATTTATTGCTTTGGCCAAGTAATAGGTAGTGACTCCAAGAGGGAACGTTATGCTTGATTGTGGGTTCATGCCCCTCGATGACTAGTTTGAGTGACAGAAACATGAGTCTAGGGGATGTGCTGTTGCCACAAGGGGGAAAACAACGGTGCTTGTGCCCGCGGGTGCAAGGATTGTTTACTTTACGCAAAGTTCTTTTAATGCAGTTGTCTGTTGCATTGAGTTTACACTATGGGTGGGACTCGCAACTTAATACCAGCGAGATGTTCTGGATAGATGTCTCAAGGTGGATGATTAGTAGTAGATATTGATGGATTTCGGTCTACTTACTTTGGCGTACCGCCCATGCTTTGAACCTCAACCTTTCTTGCAATGTAATCAGCATTGGTTTGCGCACATGGTCCTGTCAATTGCCCAGCTGTAATTCGTTTACCTCACATAGCTGTTTTATCGTCTTTTGGGAGAGAGACATCACTAGTGAACATCATGAGACTCCGGTCCATATTACCATCATTGATCACATCCGCTATTTACTTTTCGCTATTATTTACTATTGCAATCATATCTATCACTACTATCACTTGCGTTTAATCCTTTGTGAACTACAAGGCCGGAGGGATTGACAACCTCTCTGTACTCGTTGGGAGCAAAGTTATTTGTATCTGTGTGCAGGTTCACGTTGATTGCTAATATCTGGCGCCGTAGCAGTTGACACCTTCTTGTTGAACATTGGAGTCTCTGGGGATTCGATCCTTGGTATCTTTGCCAAGGGAAAAACTTCCGCAACACTACATCTCACACCTTCCACTTGGGGTAACCAACGAGGGGCGAGAAGCCTAGCAAGAGTTTTTCTGGCGCCGTTGCCGGGGACTCCACTCTTCAAGATAGGGGAGTTGCATGCTATCTTTTACCTTTGCTTTTAGTCTTGTTAGTTTACCTTTCAGTTTTTGTTTTAGTATCTTTTATCGAAAATCACAAAAATGGTTATCTTGCTTGCTTGCTACTATGGGTTCCACCGAGAACACCAAGTTGTGTGACTTCACTAGTCACAACAACGATGACTTTATCAGCACACCTATCACTACACCTGCCACTTCAGCACCTTCATATGAAATTAAACCTGCTTTACTGAATCTTGTTATGAAAGATCAATTCTCCGGTGCTGGAGATGATGCTGCTTTACACTTGAACAACTTTGTTGAACTTTGTGATATGCAAAAGTACCAAGAAATAGATGGTAATATTGTTAAGCTTAAGCTTTTTCCTTTCTCCTTGAGAGGAGGAGCTAAAATTTGGTTTCAGTCTTTGCCTAGAAATAGCATAGATTCATGGGACAAGTGCAAATATGCTTTTATTGGAAAATACTATCCACCTGATAAAATTATCCAACTGAGAAGTAACATAATGAATTTTAAACAATTGGATAATGAACACGTTGCCCAAGCTTGGGAACGTATGAAATCTCTTATCAAGAACTGCCCTACTCATGGTTTGACTACTTGGATGGTTATCCAAACTTTTTATGCAGGCTTGAACTTTACCTCGCGGAACTTGTTAGATTCGGCCGCGGGAGGAACCTTTATGTCAACTACACTTGGTGCTGCCACGAAGCTTCTCGATGAGATGATGACCAACTATTCCCAATGGCACACCGAACGCGCTCCAACAGGTAGGAAGGTAAACTCTGTCGAGGAAATTTCCTCCCTTAATGAAAAAGTTGACTTGATCATGTCTCTACTTTCGAAGCAATCCTCAGTTGATCCTCGTGATGTTCCTTTAAATTCTTTGATTGCTCAAGAACAAGTAGATGTGAACTTTATCTCTAGAAACAATTTTAACAACAATGCTTATAGGAGTAATTTTGGTAGCAATCCTAGACCGTTCCCCTCTAATTCTTATGGGAACAACAATGCTTATCCTAGCACCAAGAACTCCAATACTGAACTAGAGATTATGCTTAAAGATTTCATCACTACCCAAAAAGCCTTTAATAAGAGTGTAGAAGAAAAACTACATAAACTAGATGATCTCTCTTTGAAGGTAGACCATTTAGCCAATGAGATAGAATTACTTAAAATTAAGACTTCTCCTCTTGAGGAGAGGAAGGTCACTCCTATTAATGCTACTCAATGCAAATTAATGAAAATATTAGGATGATGGCTAAACTTAAAGAAAGATTGCCGGGGAAACTGATCGCCCACGAACACCTATGGGACCGGAGCCCCTTTTCGGTACGGCAAGGGAGCGGAGGGAGCACAAAGAGCGGATCGAGGCGCGCACGCGAGCAGTTTACCCAGGTTCGGGCCGCACGGATGCGTAAAACCCTACTCCTGCCTTGGTTTGTTATTGAGTTCTTGGCTCGGGAGCAAGAAGATCTACAGTGCTCAGAGCTAGCTACACCGAGCGTGAGAGTGATCGAGTTTCGGAACCTCCCCTACGTTGTGCATGGGCCTCCTTTTATAGGTTAAAGGGGTCACCGACAGGTGGCAACATAGTTGAGGGTAAAAACGTAAAAGTGGTGGTAGTTGTAACAGTGTATGCACAGTGCTCTGTACCTAACCTAGACGGTGGGGGACAAGGGCATTGAATGCCCGTCGCCGTCGCCCCAAATAGTGTAAAAAGCGTCCGTCCGGGCGTCTCCGTTCGCCACGACGGAGGTCTCGTCATCGTGGCCTGCCACCGTGTCCCCTAGGCTGCACAGCCTTCCGCCACGTGCCCCTGGAAGGGCCCCAGGGTGACGCGTGGCCGGATGAGCTGGAGCGCGGGCACACAGTGGAATCTTGCCGCGGTTGCTACCTTGCCGGGCCCGGAAGCTTGTCGCTCCCCTGACCTTGCCGGGGCGCGCGATGCGCCACGACAAGTCTTCTGAAATGCTATTCTTCGGTCTTCCTGGCAAGCTCCTCTTGCCAGGGTCTTGCGCTAGAGGGGTGGTCTTGAGCCTGGAGCGGCCTTCCCGGCAAGCTCCTCTTGCCGAGGTCTTGTTTCTTAACTTGAATACTTTGTTCTTGAATGGCTCAAAAGGAACTAGGGTGGGCCTTGGCGAGCGCGTGGCAAGCCCTGCCACGGGACGTTGCTACTGCCCGTGCACAAGTCGGGATACTAAGGTACCCCTACTTTAGTACACCGACAGGAGCCCCCGGGCCTGGGCCACACACGGTGCCGAGCGCTGTTGGGCCAGGCCCAAAACAGTGCACGAACACACGCGGCCCACGGCGCGCCGTATCCCACTCCGTATCCGCCGCATCCCTCCCTAACGGCACGCGTCGATTGCGGCGTCGTGGGAGAGATCGTGGCCTGTTTCTTTAATGGGAAAATGTGGAACGTCCCCCGCTCCTCCTTAAAAGCAGAGGAAACAGGGGCAGTTTCCCCCATTGCTTCATTGCGTCTTCAACCTCCAGAAACCCCCGCCGCTCTTCTCCTCCTCAAAGGTCGAAAGAGAGCCGAGCTCCACCCCTCTTCCGTCGCCGCCAGCCTCCCCAGCGCCGCCGACCCCACTCGCCGTCCCCGCCATGGCCCCGAAGAGCGACAAGGCGAAAAACGCGAAGTCCGAGCGGGCGGCGAAGCTAGCAGCAATGCGGAAGAGGATGGTGGTCTTCCCGCCGAGGCTCGGCGCGAGGGAGTTGAAGGACAAGTACTACTTGTTCTGGTCGAGGGAGACGAAGGCTCACCCGCGCACCAGAGTTCTCCCCGCCGAAGCCTGCGACATGTATCCGGGAGGTTACCATTACTTTGCTATGTTATTCCATTGCGGTCTCTGCCCTCCATACTTCGAGTTCTTCTGCGACGTTATGAACACGTATGGATTCCATCTTCTAGATTTCACCCCGAACACAGTCTTAACCTTGGTAGTTTTCGCACATCTGTGCGAAAACTTTGTCGGAGTCACCCCCAACGTAGCTCTCTTCCACCATTTCTTCACACCTCGAGTAGAGTCTGGGTCTCCTCTGTCTGGTGGCATCTCTTGGATCTTTAGGCTCAACAAGAAAGAGGCGTATTTGATTGGAGAGCTCCGCGGCAAGTGGGAGGAGTGGAGGGCCGATTGGTGCTGGGTTATGGAAGATGAACCTCAGCAATTTACCTCCCCGCGCCGAGCTACAATAGTGCGCGACAAGGATTGGAGTGACCTGGCCCCGGAGGACGAGAAGCTGAAGGTTGCCCTCACTAGGATCCTCCGCCTCCGGCAAGCCAATCTTACTGTAGGTGAGGTCGGGGCAGATTTCCTTCGCCGGCGCATCGCTCCCTTGCAGGAGAGGAAGCGGTCTGCTTGGGAGTTCGGCAACGCGGCAGACTGTATGAGGCTACGCCCTGGCCTCAACTACAACTTCACTGTCCTGGAGCTCAAGGGGATGATCCGGGAGCTATTCAAGCATGACCCCAAGCACCCGGAGTGGTTTGCCCCGTCGCGGGGAGTAGTTCCACTATGTAACAACTCTTCTCTTAGTGCCATCCGTGCGGCAATGCCGCTGTGCGACTCCCACGGGGTTGATCCCACTTGGCTGGCGCCTTCTGACGAGACTGCACAAACTTTCTTCGACAACTTGGTTGAGCTGCCGATCAATCTTGATGAGAAGAAGGGTCTCACCTGCGACACCACCGAACGGGATTTGGCGTATATCGCCACCAGGATGGAGGAGGCAGCCGCAGCTGAGGCCGCGGGCGAGTTCGGGTACTCCTTGGACGAGGCGGACGCAACAGACGCGGTGAGCTGGGTCAAGGAGGAAGAGATCCTCAAACTGCTGAGGCCTGCCGGGCAGCCTGCCGGGACGAGCGAGGCTGCCGGGCAGGGCACAGAGTCAAGTGAGCCCGCCGAGGAGGACGCCGAATCGGGCAACGACTCGGGCGACCCTTCAGAAGACTCAGGCGGGTCTTTGGGCCTCGACGACGCCTCCTCATCCTCGGAGAATTCTCCGCCACCGCCAAGTCCTCCGCCTCAGCCAAAGAAACGCCTCCGCAAGGCCACTGACACGGCGAGGCAGCCGACGCCCCAACAGCAGCCGCAGCGTTGCTCGACGCGTGCCACCACGACGAGCAAGGCCGTCAAGGGGGCGCCCTGCGCCTCAGCAGCAGGCGGAGGGGGATCTTCCCGAACTGGTTCTGGCGTTCCTTCCGCCCCTCGGTCTTCAGCGACGACCGGAGCGGGGTCTTCTCAGCCCACGGCTCCGGAGCCCGCCAAGCGCCCGAGGGAGCCTACCCCTCCAGCTCCTCGCGCCGGGACGTGCGAGGCGGACTTCGACTTCTCCGTCCTTAGTTCCGACGAGGAGAAGGAAGAGTAAGCACTTGCAACTCTTATTTCTTTTGATTTTTTGTTGCTCTTGTCTTGAATTCTCTTTGCCTGACTCTGATCTTGTTTATCTTCTAGGACCCTGGCCCAGAGAGCGGTGAAGAGGGCCAAGATTCCGGTGGTCTATCTTGAGGACGAGCCCGTCGCCGCGGCAGGAGATGGGCCCGCGACAGGCTTGCCGGACCAGCCTGCTGCTCCGCAGAGCAGCCCCCAGCGTAAGTCTTTTGTTCACTTCTCTGCTTATTGGACGCGCTTGAGCTTCTTATCCTTGCTAATGTCTTGTTTGCTTGTTGACTTGTGCAGAAGTGGAGCCGCAGTCTCAGGAGCGTCAAGAGACTGCTCCCGACGAGCCGCTCGTCCCACCCTCCCCGCCAAGGAGGAGCTCCCCGGCGAGGGAGAGCGCTCCGCCAAGGGCGGGTACTCCGCCAAGGGCGAGTACCCCGCCAAGGGCGAGTACCCCGACAAGGGTGGGCACCCCGCCAAGGGAAGGCGCCAGCGGCCCTCCGCCGGCTGGGGCCACTATTACGCCGCCAAGGGAGAACTCCCCGGCAAGGATCCCCGTAGAGGAAGAGGCCCGCGCAGGTAACCCTTATACTTTCCTTCTCCTGAATTCTTCTTTTTGGATATTTGCTTGACGATTCTTCTTTTCTTTTTCTTCTGTCAGATTCGCCCGCCCCGGAGCCGATGGAGACAGAGGCCATCGCCGAGGAGGACGCGCGCGGCAATGCTGGCGACGCCACCACCGCTGAAGGGATGGCCGGCGCCGACGAGCCAGCCGCCGATGAGACCGCCGCGGCCGCTGACGCGGCAGCTGGGGAAGGGACCGGCGACCGCACTGACGACCCTGAGGCCGCAGGAGCGCCGGACGCTGCGCCGGCCGCCGACCCCTCCGCCACCGCGGCTGGGTCGGGTGTTTATCTGGAGGCCGCCAACGGGGTCTTCATCCAAGTCCCATGGGCATCTTCGTCAAGGGCGCCCGTGGAGGGGGAGAGCTTCGATGGAGAAGTCCTTGCCTCCGCCGGGCTGAGGCTTGTCGACGCGCCCAGCAGCAGCAGCGAGCCCGAGGAGGAGCAGCTCCTGCACCGGCTTCTGGCCTTGTATCGTGCCAGGCAGGCCAAGCTGGAGTCCCGAGAGGCTCTGACTGCCAAGGCTGGCGTCGACTTGGAGAAGCGCGCCGAGGAGCTCCGCGCCGCCAACCAGGTGGCCCTCCGGTCCTTGGCGGAGGAGAGGGACGAGCTTGCCGAGGCGCACCAAGCGTTCATCCTCGAGAAGGCCGAGGTTGAGGAGCAGCAACGACTAGCCGCCGAGGATCTGTCTCGGCGGGAAGGTGAGCTCAGGCAGCGGAAGGTCGACCTCGATAGCCACGAGGACGACCTTACCGCGCGCGAGCAGTCCCTTGGCGGTGCTCTGCAGGAGGCGAGGGACGCCGCTGCAGCCGCAGAGACCGCCAAGAGAGACTTGGAGGTGAGGGTGGCACAGTTGGAGTCGACCCTGAACACGAGCGAGGAGAGGATTGCCGCGCTCACGCTGGCGAGGGAGAAAGACGCCCACAGCCACTCTGAGCTGCAGGTGCGTCTCTCCGACAAGGGCCAGGAGCTCACCGCCGCCAAGGACTCCATCACGGACTTGGAGCTGAAGCTGTCCACCCTCACGGAATCGCTTGACGGGGCCCGGAACAGGGAGACGAAGCTGAAGGAAGATCTCCGGGCTGAGAGGGCACTGTTAGAGAGCGCCGCCCTCACGCAGAACAACTTCAGGCAGACGGTGGAGCAGTGGACCGAGGAGCTCATCGCTTCCGCCGCCAACATCGACAAGGAGATGGTGGCGCTGGGGACGGAGCACCTCGTGTACTCCCCTGACGAGAACCTCCCCCACAGCGCCAAGCTGAGCTTGTTCTTCAGAGGAGTGGCGCCGTCCCTCGCGCAGCTACGGGAAAGGCTCCCCACACAGCTGGCGAACGAGGCGCGCAGGCTTTGCACGGGTACTGTGGAGCGAGTGCTGACGAAGATCGTCTACCACAACCCCGGGATCAATCTTGACAACGTCCTCCGGACCTTGCCGCCCGACGCTGACCAGGAAGCGCTGAAGGCTCGTGTCGCCCACATCGTGGCCAAGGTGGGCAAGATCAGGAGAGTTGACGGAGACCGCGTAGACTAGGCTTTCTTCTTTCTGCTTCCCTTGTCGCTGTCAATTAAGTCACGGACAGTATTTTGTTAGAACAGCGACAAGTCATCTTGTAATATAACTTTATTTTGGGTAGTCAATGCGGTGTTATTCCCCTTGTTCGATTTCTTCACTTTGTATGCTTTTACCCTATGCTTTTAGGGAACTTGCCGGCAAAGGGACCCTTGCCGCGAGCGCCGAGTGCGGAACTTCAGCAGCCTGCTGGCAATGCCCCTGCCGGCAAGAAACCTTGCCGCAGCTAGTCGCAGCACACTTAGATTGTTGAGTGAACTCGAAAACGAAGTAAGGGCGCGAAACTTGTCGCAGCCACTTAAGCCGTTGAGCGTGCTCGAAACAAAGTAAGGGCGCAGCTAGCCACGGGTAGGTTCCTCCGCGCACAGGTTTTCCATACAAAGTGTGGTCGTTCAAGGAAGATAACTAAGAATTTTAAAATTTTTGAATGCTCAAACTTTGGTAACTTAGCTTTCGTGGGTTGTTTGCTTCCCGGCAAGGCTTTCCTTTCTTGAACAGCACTTGGTCCATACCACTATCTCCTTCCCCCCGGCAAACTTGTGCGCGAGGAACAGTTCTTCTGCTTGAGAGAAAAAAGGAAAAAGGGAGGAAACACATATATGGAGCCTTGCGGCTTGTCATTGCTTACCGGGGGTGTGTGCTGCACAAAGTGTCAGATAACACATGCAAGAAAACGGAAAGGCATGAAATGACAAGTCGTGCGAAGCACAAAAGTTTTACTGATGCACGGGGTCTGCGCCCGGCTTTGTACAAAGGTTTACATGCAACAACGGCAAGACTTGTACAAAAGGTGGTTGCCGGAGCGGATCACGGCAACCGCGCCTTATGGGTGAAACTTGCGAAGGTGCTCAATGTTCCAGGAGTTGCTCACCGGTAAGCCCTCTTCGGTCTCAAGGCGGACAGCGCCGGGCCTTGTGACTTGTCTCACCCGATAAGGGCCTTCCCACTTCGGCGTCAACTTGTTGGAATTCTTGGCGGACTGAACACGCCGAAGAACAAGGTCGCCTTCCTCGAGACTCCTGGCCTTGACTTTGCGGCTATGGTAGCGGCACAAAGCTTGCTGGTATCGAGCAGCTCGTACAACGGCCTGGAGACGGTCCTCCTCGAGGAGCAGTGCATCATCTTGCCGCAGCTGCTCTTGCTCGAGCTCATCGTAAGCGAGCACTCGAGGAGACCCGTACGTGAGTTCCGTGGGGAGAACTGCCTCTGCTCCATAGACAAGAGCAAAGGGTGTCTGCCCGGTGGCTCAATTTGGCGTCGTCCTGATTGACCAAAGAGCCGCCGACAACTCCTCAATTCAGTTTCTTCCGCACTTGTGCAGCCTGTCGAAAGTTCTTGTCTTGAGCCCGTGCAGCACTTTAGCGTTTGCCCTCTCCGCTTGACCGTTGCTCCTTGGGTGAGCAACAGAAGCGAAGCAGACCTTGGCGCCAAGGTCTTGGACGTATTGCATGAAGGTGCGACTTGTGAACTGTGTGTTGTTGTAGGTGATGATCCTGTTAGGGATTCCGAAACGGCAAACGATTGACCTGAAGAACTTGACTGCTGACTGTGCAGTCACCTTTCTCAGTGGTTCCACCTCTGGCCACTTTGTGAACTTGTCGATGGCGACGTACAAGTACTCAAAGCCCCCGACTGCGCGGGGAAAGGGGCCGAGGATGTCAAGCCCCCAGACCGAAAAGGGCCAGGACAAAGGGATCGTCTGGAGAGCTTGAGCTGGCTGGTGTATTTGCTTGGCATGGAACTGGCACGCTTCACACCTGGTTACTTGTGCAGTTGCATCTTGGAGGGCTTCTGGCCAAAAGAAACCTTGCCGGAACGCCTTCCCGGCAAGTGCTCTTGCGCCAATGTGGTGGCCACATATGCCTCCATGTATCTCTGCCAACAGTTTCTGTCCATCTTCCCGGGAAATGCACTTCAATCTGACACCATTGAGTCTTCTTCTGTACAGTTCATTGCCGACGAACTGGTACATACTTGACTGCCTGGTTATTCTCTCTATCTCTTCTGGCTCTTCGGGAAGTTCTCCAGTTTGAAGAAAACGGACAATTGGTTGTGCCCATGCTGGAGCCTGAGGCTCAACAACAAGGACTAAAGGCATCAGTGCTGCCGCGGGAACGTCAGCTTCTACGGCAAGAACATGCGGCTCTGCCGGAGCTGGACGTTCCCCGGCAAGCCTGACGGGGCAAGTCTTGTCGGGAACGCCTGCTTCAACTGTACGAACCCTAGGGTCCGCAGGAGCAGACTGTTCCTCAGCAACTCGGTCGTTGACCTTGAGGACCTTGACGGCGGCTTCAGGAAGTTCCACCGGCAAGTATTCGCCGGAGACCAACTTTCTCTTCTTGCTTTGCCCAACTGATGGTGTAACGGATGGTTGAGTTAGCTTGAGCACGAAGATCCCTGGTTCCACAGGTAACTTTATTGCAGCACACTTTGACAGGCCGTCTGCGATGTCATTTTGAGCTCTTGGAACGTGCTCCATTTGTATGCCTTCAAAGTGTTCTTCAAGGTTTCTCACTTCGTCTACGTAAGCTTCCATCAATGGGCTCTGGTAGCTCTTGTTCACTTGTCGGACTACCAACTGCGAATCTCCCCGCACAATCAGCTTCTTGATCCCAAGTTCAGCCGCAATTCTGAGGCCGGCAAGCAAACCTTCATACTCTGCAGTATTGTTTGTCGCTTGCTCCTTGCGAAAGTGCATTTGGACAACGTACTTGAGGTGCTCTCCGGTGGGTGCGACAAGCAGCACACCAGCACCGGCGCCTTGCAGCGAGAAGGCACCATCGAAGTACATTATCCATTCTTTGCTTGCTTCTTTGGCGGGGATGCTTGTCTCTGGAACTTCTTCGTCTGGTGTTGGTTTCCATTCTGCTATGAACTCTGCCAATGCTCTGCTCTGAATAGTTGAAGTACTTTCAAACTTGAGACCAAAGCTTGACAGCTCCAGTGCCCACTCGACAATCCTGCCTGTTACTTCCGGATTTTGCAATATCCTCTTCAGCGGAAAGCGAGTGACCACTGTTATCTCATGTGCTTGGAAGTAGTGGCGCAGCTTCCTCGAGGCCATGAGGAGGCCGAAAAGCAGCTTCTGCACTCCAGAGTACCTTGACCTAGCCCCCTGCAAGAGGGAGCTGACAAAATAAACTGGGCGCTGCACCATCTTCTTTCGCACTTCTCCTTGCATCTGCGCAGACTCATCCTTGTCGGGGCGAGAGCTTGTCGGAGAAGCCCCCTGCTTGTCGCTGGATGTGCTTGCCGGGGCTGTGGGCTCCTCATCTGCCTCCCTTTCCGCTACCAACGCAGCACTAACCACTTGATTGGTCGCTGCTAAGTACAGTAGCAACTTCTCTTGTGGCCTAGGTGCGACAAGTATTGGAGTGGAGGACAGGTACCCTTTCAAGTCTTGTAGCACTGCCTCCGCTTTCGGAGTCCATTTCATTGGACCTGCCTTCTTCAAGATTTTGAAAAACGGCAGGGCGTGTTCTGCAGACTTAGAAATGAACCTGCTGAGGGCAGCCACACAACCAGTAAGTCTCCGTACATCCTTGACGCGCTTCGGGGCTTCGATCTGCTCGATGGCTTTGATCTTGTCGGGATTAGCTTCAATCCCCCTCTGGGACACAAAGAACCCGAGAAGCTTGCCGGAGGGGACTCCGAAGACGCACTTCTCGGGGTTGAGCTTGAGTTGTATCTTGCGCAGGTTTGCAAAGGTTTCTTCTAGGTCTTGAATCAGGGTATCTTTGTCCTTGCTCTTGACCACTCTATCATCCATGTCAGCTTCTACATTCCTGTGTATCTGTGGCTCAAAAGCAGTGTGGACTACCCTTGCAAACGTTGAACCCGCATTCTTCAATCCAAAGGGCATGCGTATGAAGCAATAAGTGCCACATGGAGTAATGAACGCGGTCTTCTCTTCATCTTCCTCAGCCATGAATATCCGGTGGTACCCGGAGTATGCATCAAGAAATGAAAGCAACTCACATCCAGCCGTGGAGTCAACGATCTGGTCAATGCGCGACAAGGGAAATGGATCCTTGGGACAAGCTTTATTCACATCAGTGAAGTCTATACAAAGTCTCCACTTCCCATTAGCTTTGTGCACGACAACTGGATTGGCCAGCTACGTGGGATGAAGTACACCTCTAAAAAGGCCTGCTGCTTCCAACTTCTTGATCTCTTCAGCTATAAACTCTTGGCGCTCCACCGCTTGCTTCCCGACCTTCTGCTTGACGGGCCGTGCATGAGGACAAACGGTAAGCTTGTGCTCAATTACTTTCCTGGGAACACCGGGGATGTCAGACGGTTGCCATGCAAACACGTCCACATTCGCCCGCGGGAAAGCAACGAGCGCGCTTTCCTATTTAGGATCAAGCGTAGCACTGATGGTGAAGGTACCACCAGTGCCGTCCTCCTTGGCGGACACCTTTTTGGTTGCAGGTGGAGCAGCCATTCCATTCTTGCACTTGCCGGTGGAGCTCGATGGTGCGTCCTCGACGGCAGCGCAGCACTCTGAAGAGGTGCGTTTGCCGGAGTGGGCCTCAGAGCTCTTGCCGAACTTGGTCTTGTTCTTCCCCCCGGGAGCTTCAGCGGCAAGTGTCTTGCTGTCTGCCGCGGCTGCTGCATCCCGGTAGATCTTGTCGGCGCAGATAAGCGCGTCCTTCTTGTCGCCGGGGACAGAGATGACGCTTATTGGCCCTGGCATCTTGAGCATGTTGTAAGCATAGTGAGAGGCTGCCATGAACTTGGCGAGCGCCGGACGGCCAAGTATCCCATTGTATGGCAACGGGATATCGGCAACGTCGAAGGTGATCCTCTCAGTCCTGAAGTTTAGCTCTCCGCCAAAGGTTACTGGCAGTGTAATCTTCCCCTTCGGCTTGCTCCTTCCCGGGTTGATCCCTTGGAACGTGCCGGTTTCTTCAAGCTCGCTGTCGGGGATCTGCAGCTTCCGGATCACAGCGGAGGAGATCAAGTTCAGGCCGGCCCCGCCGTCAACCAGCATCTTGGTGACCTTGAGGTTGCGGATGGTTGGCGAAACCAACATCGGCAAGCACCCGACTGCAGTTGTGCGGTCAGGGTGATCCTCAATGTCGAAGATGATGGGCGTGCTGGACCACTTCAAAAGCTTGCGCGACTCGACGGGTGGCTCTGCTGCATTAACTTCCCGCACCCATTGTTTGAGTTGGCGATGGAAAGTATGCAGAGAGGCCCCTCCATCGACGCACAGAACTTCTGTGGCCTTCTGGAACTCCTGCTTGCTGTTGTCTCCGTCATCCATGTCCTCGTCGTCGTCTTCGTCTTCGTCCTTGTCGCGGCCGCGGGGAGGTCTATCTCCTTGCCGCTGCTTGGCCTTGCCGCGGCGTCCTCCCCGGCCATTGAATGGCCGCTTCTTGCCGGACTCTCCTTCGCCTCCCTGGACCTTCTCCTTGTCGCGTCGCTCGTACTCAGCCTTCTGCTGCTCGACGAGGTATTCGACCCTCTTGCAGTTCTGGAGATCGTGGCCCTTGGTGCGGTGGATCTTGCAGTACTGCTTGTCGGAGCCGTCCTGCTTGTCGGCGGCGGCTATAGTGGCAGCCTCCTTGCCGGAGCCACCAGCCTGAGATTTCTTGGCGCCAGCCTCCTTGTCGGACTGCTCCACAGCCAGTACTTCTTTGTTCTTCTTCTTCTTATTGTTCCGCCGCCGGTTTTTCCTTGCCGGGGCGGCATCCTCACTGTCCGTTCCTCCTGCTCCAACATCCTCTCCGGGGAGTCTCCTCCCCTCTTCAGTGCGTGCGCACTTGTCAGCCAGAGCATAAAGCTCGCTGACGTCTCGTATCTTGCACATCGCCATCTCCTCCCTCATCCGGCGGTTACGCACGTTCTGATGGAACGCGCTAATAACCGCGGCAGGGTGGACGTCCGGGATGTTGTGCTGAACGCGGCTGAATCTCCGGATGTATTTCCGCAGGGACTCTCCCTCCTTCTGGGCAAGTATGTGGAGATCACTCTCCTGGCCGTGGGGCTTGTGGCCGCCTGTGAAGGCGCCGACAAACTGGTGGCACAGGTCTGCCCAAGAAGAGATGGAGTTCTCCGGCAAGTGCATGAGCCAAGATCTGACATTGGGCTTGAGCACAAGCGGGAAGTAATTCGCCAGAATCTTCTCATCCCGTCCCCCGGCAGCCTGCACCGCAATGGTGTAGATACTGAGGAACTCCGAGGGATGGGTCTTGCCGTCGTACTTCTCGGGTACGTCGGGCTTGAAGTTTTTCATGCTGGGCCACTGGACTTGCCGCAGCTCACGGGTGAACACAGGGCAGCCTGCCGCGTACGGCAAGTCGCCTGGTTCACCGGGCGTGTGCATGTCGACAGCGGTCCCAGCGCGCTGGTCGGACTGTCGTCGCGCTTCTCTTCGACGCTCGATGCGAGTCCGAGCGTCTTCTTGCCGCCTGTCCTCGAGGACTCGGCGTTGGTCGCGGCGAGCTCGCGGATCCGACGACGCCGTGGAGTCGTCGTCGACGTTGATTCGGCGAGTCGGCGATTTTTGCTTCCGCGGCGGGGAGTGCACGGTAGTTGCACCCCCGGCGGTCTTGTCTCCATCAGCCTTCGCTTGGCTGACTTGCCGCGGCCGTGACGTCGCCGGCTGCTGCGGCGTGTCGTTGTTGGCGAAGGCGATGAGGCTTTGGATAGTAGCCCTCCAGTCTTTGGCCTTGTCTGCCGCTGGAGGGAAGTCGAGGAGCAGCTGAGCTCTAGCTAGAGCTTCTGCTGGAGTGGAGGGGAGCGGTGGCGAGCGGTGCGAGGAGCGAGATATGCTCGGACTTCTAACCGCGTTAGAAGGAGCAGGTTCTCGCCCCGGCGACTGCGCCCTGCTCGTGCCAGCGCGTTGGCCTTGAGCGTCCCGCGTCCCGCCAACTTGTCCTTGGCCCAGCAAGCGGATGGTACCCTGCGTACCACGTCGCTGCCGTTCCGGCACCTCCTGAGAGGGGAGCGGTGCGTGTACGGACACCGAGGTCTTGGAGTGGGCTCGGTCATCCGTCTTGTCTTTGGACTTGGCGGCGCCGTGAGTTTCCTCGCCGGCGTCCGTCCTTCCGCCAGCGTCTACCCCACAAACCGTTGGTTCTGGTGGTGGTGGGATCGATGCAGACGGGCCTCCTACCTCAGAAGCTTTCTTCTTCGGCGGCATGTCGATGAAACTATCGAAGTTGGTGAAGTTGCTGAAGATTGCGCCCGCGTGAACGCCGGATCAGGTTCGCACCACCTCGACGCCCCCTACCTGGCGCGCCAAAGATGTCGGGGAAACTGATCGCCCACGAACACCTATGGGACCGGAGCCCCTTTTCGGTACGGCAAGGGAGCGGAGGGAGCACAAAGAGCGGATCGAGGCGCGCACGCGAGCAGTTTACCCAGGTTCGGGCCGCACGGATGCGTAGAACCCTACTCCTGCCTTGGTTTGTTATTGAGTTCTTGGCTCGGGAGCAAGAAAATCTACAGTGCTCAGAGCTAGCTACACCGAGCGTGAGAGTGATCGAGTTTCGGAACCTCCCCTACGTTGTGCATGGGCCTCCTTTTATAGGTCAAAGGGGTCACCGACAGGTGGCAACGTAGTTGAGGGTAAAAACGTAAAAGTGGTGGTAGTTGTAACAGTGTATGCACAGTGCTCTGTACCTAACCTAGACGGTGGGGGACAAGGGCATTGAATGCCCGTCGCCGTTGCCCCAAATAGTGTAAAAAGCGTCCGTCCGGGCGTCTCCGTTCGCCACGACGGAGGTCTCGTCATCATGGCCTGCCACCGTGTCCCCCAGGCTGCACAACCTTCCGCCACGTGCCCCTGGAAGGGCCCCAGGGCGACGCGTGGCCGGATGAGCTGGAGCGCGGGCACACAGTGGAAGCTTGCCGCGGCAAGCGTCTTGCCGCGGTTGCTACCTTGCCGGGCCCGGAAGCTTGTCGCTCCCCGGACCTTGCCGGGGCGCGCGATGCGCCACGGCAAGTCTTCTGAAATGCTGTTCTTCGGTCTTCCTGGCAAGCTCCTCTTGCCAGGGTCTTGCGCTAGAGGGGTGGTCTTGAGCGTGGAGCGGCCTTCCCGGCAAGCTCCTCTTGCCGGGGTCTTGTTTCTTAACTTGAATACTTTGTTCTTGAATGGCTCAAAAGGAACTAGGGTGGGCCTTGGCGAGCGTGTGGCAAGCCCTGCCACGGGACGCTGCTACTGCCCGTGCACAAGTCGGGATACTAAGGTACCCCTACTTTAGTACACCGACAAAGATGGGCTAGAGAAAGGGAGGAAGAGGATAGAATTAAAAGCCTTCCTACCCACCACACTGTTGCTACTATCCAAGTTGTTGAGGATATCCAAACTCTTAGCACCCAATGTACTCCTGGTCCCATTGGACCTATTAATGGTGATGCTATGACTATAGAAACTACCAAACATGTGAACCTAAAGGACACCACTACCACTTTACTTGATGCTAGTGACCTTGATTTTGATAATTGCACTCTTACCGAAGTTATTGATTTCCTTCACAAGATGTCTAGAGATCCCCGCACTAGCACGCTTAACCTTGCCTTCACTGAGCATATCACCAATGCTCTCATCAAAGCTAGGGAGGAGAAACTTAGAGTAGAAGCCTCCATACCTAGAAAGCTAGAAGATGGTTGGGATCCTATGATAAAAATTAAATTGAATGACTTCTCTTGCTATGCATTATGTGATGTTGGAGCTAGTACCTCTGTTATGCCCAAAAGAATATATGATATGCTTAAATTGAAACCTTATGATTCTTGTTCTTTTGGTGTTCGTCTCGTTGATTCTTCCATAAAGAAACCTTTGGGGAGGATCGACGATGTTCTTATCGTTGTCAATGATAATTATGTTCCCATTGATTTTACTATTATGGATATTGAATGTGATCCTTCTTGTCCAATTATTTTGGGACGTCCCTTTTTACGCACCGTTGGTGCTATCATTGACATGAAAGAGGGGAATATAAAATTTCAGTTTCCTCTCAAGAAAGGGATGGAACACTTCCCTCGACAGAAGATCAAGTTACCTTTTGAGTTCGTTGTACGGGCTAGCTATTCTTTAACTCTTGATAAAACTTGATCTATATGCATTATGCCTAGCTTAAAGGCATAAAAGAAAGCGCTTTTGGGAGGCAGCCCACATGAATAAATTTTTATTTTGTTTTTTTGTGTCTTGATGTTGTTACTACTGTAGCATCATCATTGTATCTTTGCTTTTCAATTTTGTGCCAAGTGTAGCCTCTGATTGCTAGAAAGTTCAAAAGTTGTGAGGTGCTGTCCAGGAAACATATTCTGTCCTTGGATAGAAAAATTCGTATAAAATCACCAGATCATCTTTTTGGTCTGAATTTTTTCTACAGCGTGCTCTATATAATTGTCTTTCGTGCATCTGTTCTGAGTTTTTTGATTAGAGTTGCAGAAGTGCCCCGAACAAATCAATTACTACCTGCTGTTCTGTTTTTCACAGATTCTGTCCTGTTTTGCTTTTCCTTCATTTTGCAAACCAAGAGCTTGCTTTTTCTTTGCAAAAACCTTTTGGCAATCTTGAGAAACAGTAGACCTTCAAGAATATCTTTATTTCCAGCAAGGTATAATTATTTTATTATGGGTACTAACCTCGCTAATCAGATTATGATGAGTTATGTATGAAGGGAGTTTTCAAGTGTGCGAGGGAAGATGATAAAAAGATTCAGGAGTGTCAAGCGCTCAAGCTTGGGGATGCCCCCATGCACCCCCAAGAAATATTCAAGGAGACTCAAGCGTCTAAGCTTGGGGATGCCCCCGTGCATCCCCTTCTCCATCAACATTATCAGTTCGTCTTTCGTTCCACTATATTTTAATCACTTCATGTGTTATGTGCTATGCATGGAGCGTCTTGCTTTTAGTTTTCTTTAGTTTTTCATAACGAGTCGGAACTCAGCTTTCTTTATGTGGGAGAGAAACACGCTCCACTTCTACCTAGAACATAACATAGAATTTTCATGTCTATCCTTGCTGTGTGTGTTCTTTGTCTTTTAATAGCTACTATCATGTTCAGCTCTTAGCTTTCATGCTTATCTTTTCAAAGAACTTTTGTTTAGTTTGTTGCTTGAACTCTCTTTAATTACCATGCTCACCTTATTAAGAGAGTTTGCTTCCGTTGCATTGGTTGATATGTCTATGATAAAGATGCTACGTGCATGATGGCGCTTAGTAGTTCATGTTTTCTTATGGTTAGTCTCAAATAGCTGGAGGGTTCCCAATGTGTTATTGGAGTACCAACATGATTTGTTTGCCTATGATGTGGTATGGTTTAGTAATATCTTCCTTCGAGAATTTATTTTGATTGACTCGGCGTATGCTCACGCATATTTAAGACTGTAAAGAAAGTCTGTCAAGCCTTGATGATCTTTTGTTTCTGAGTAGCGATATAACTACAATGCCTGATTCAATGTTGCTTTGTCGCTCTGCATGATTATGACCGTCATTGCTCTCTTAGTTGGTCGCTCCCAGTCTTTTGCTAACCTTCGCCTGTACTAAGCGGACTGACTGCTTGTGCATCCACATCCTTTAATCCAGTTATGCCATATGAGTCCACCATACCTTCCTACATGGTATTTACCTGCCATTCCTAACGGAGACTTGCATGTGCCATCTCGAAATTATTCAAAGAAAAAGCATTCTTATTTTGTGCCTCTGTTGTAAGTTCATGAGGAAGTAGTGGTTAATTCATGACCTTTTTAAGTTGGAGAAGCTTCACCCCGGGATTGCATGTATAATGTGCAAACCCATAATACGAGAAGGAACTGGCGTTGAGTGCGCCCAGCTCAAAAAGATAATATAACAAACAAACCCTCCTTCACGCTTTGTTCATGAGAAATCAGAAAACTTTGGCAGTGATAAACAAAGGAGATTAAGAGGATGTGATCGTCCTCATTCGGGAGCCGTTCCTCGAAACTTGTCCATCTCGAAAAGTGATTGAGTTGTCTGCTAGCATTCGTTGACGAAACATGCATGATCTAAAATAAATTATTACCTCTGTTTTAAAGCCAAGAGCTCTGGTACATGTTTTGTCTTTGTTTCCGACTACGGGTTTTCAACCTTGCCAACAAAAGCCACGATTCGAGAGTCTCCACCTTCTTTTTAAAGCACCAACTACTGAGAGCATGATTGTCATTCTGAGTGTAATGTGCATTGTCCCAAAGTAGCATTGTCTTTTGCATGATTGTGATATCGTTTATTCTGAAATCATTGTATCTAGTCATCACTTAAACCTTGGAGGTGCCCCTGCATTTATGTTTTGCTTCACTAAAGGGGGCAAGCTAGATATCACTTTATCATATTTGCACATCATGTTCATTGCAAATCTATTTGATGTTTCAGTATCATATTGTAAAACTTTCAGTCCTTTGTGATTTTCTCATGAGGCAACTTAATTACTATAGATTCATTGTCTCAGTAAGCTTTTGTCATATGACTATGAAAAAGTCCTATATGGTTAATAGCATGTCACCACAGAAATTATTCTTGTTATCATTTACCTATTCGAGGACGAGCAGGAATTAAGCTTGGGGATGTTGATACGTCCAAACCGTATCTATAATTTCTGCTTGCTCCATGCCTCTTTTGGGTGATATTGCTATGATATTTATACACTTCCATGCACTTTTGATCATATTTGGACTAACCTATTAACTCAGTGCACCCCAGTGCCAGTTTCTGTTTTCGGCTGTTTTTGTATTTCAGGTTTTCACATTACGAGAACTGCCAGGAAAAATCCAGAAAAATTATATAAAAAATCAGCGTTCCAGAAACTACCGTGCGCCCGAAGGACAGCCGGGGGGGGGGGCACCAGGGCTCCAGGCGCCCTGGC